>CM032626.1:25539167-25705955 GCA_019097785.1 Fraxinus excelsior | reverse complement strand
AATGGCCCAATAACAAGAAGTTAGCCATGACATCCCTACCCCTTAAATTAACATTGTCCTCAAGGTTCAAAGTCCGAATGTCTTTATTTGTATCTTGTTAGCAGCTGTCTCGTTCTCTTCACCACCCTTGGATTAAGTAAGTAGTGCAAGGTGGCATATACTTGGTTGACATTACATGCACTACTCTTTTCATCTTTAAGCCAAATTTTTGGGGGGTATTTTTTAAAATACCTTTGTCAAAGCAACCATTTTAGACTTTGCCCCTTTTTTTTAACCATTCACCACAATAGCCGTTTTGAAGTGGAATGACAAAAGTACCCTTAAAATAATATACAATTACAATTATATGTTAATGTTTAAAGACAATAATACCCTTTTTTAAGTTATAAAAAAGGCCAAACACTTCCCACTTAAAATTTTAAAATCAAATTACTTTCTTTATCGATTTATTCCAACACAGATAAAAACAGTTTCATTTTTCATCTGTTTCAAACTTGAAAACAGACAAATTTATCAAACGATCAACAAGTAAATATTATTCACAGCCATCAGCGAAATCGGTAAGTATATTTACGTATTTTTAATTGGGTTTCGATGAAATTATAATGTACATTTTATTAATTTTTAAATCTTTTTTCTATGTATATGAAAAATTTATGTTCTTAAATGGAACTATATAATTTTTTTAATAAAAACGAGCAAAAAATTTCACTTGTGTATGAGATTTTTCAGACAAATTTTATGATATACAGAGAAATCGCACTCCCGGACTTGCGGGCCCGCACGTCCGGGAGTCCGGGCCCGCACGCCCGGACGTGCGGTAGTCCGGCCCGGACTTTGCGGACGTCCGGGCCCGCACGTCCGGGAGTCCAGGCCCGCACGTCCGGGAGTCCGAGCCCGCACTCCCGGACGTGCGGGCGTGCGGGCCCGGACGTCCGGGTTGAAAAATTTTCGTTAATTTTTTTTTTTTAACAAAATATTTTGTCTGATGCAGCAAATATGGCAGTTGCAGTCCCAGTTCTTCACTTTGGTGAATTTGAAGAGGATGTAAATGGTCAATGGGAATGGAAATGGACAAGTGAAATACATGGCACAATTCCGATTTTAATAACATCAAGTACGTCGTATGCAGAAATGTACAGTGAGATACAGAATATGCTCAATGTCGATCCCGCCCAATACGATATGGAATTGGGATTTCTATGGAACAACGAACATTCATCAATTCCAGTTCCACCTGTAAAGGTTACATCTGAACATTGCATGAAGGCTCTATTTGCATTGAACCAATTTCCCATGACTACTCCTCTCTGCGTAAATTTAGTGGAAAAGAATGTCCCTGGCGGTGAACATGAAGAGCTCGATGGAGGGGATCGTAATGTGAATGATTTTTGGAACACAGTGGAGATAGCTCGTGAGGATGATGTGGTTATTCCCGATACAGTGGTTCCTCACCTCACCAATACGCACAGGATTCCCTCGATGGTTCATTCCAACGAGAATGAAAATGAATTTACGAATGAGGATTTGATTGCTTTATCCCATCGAAGACATGGGTCGAGTTCACAAGAAGGTGGGATCAGTACACGTACTTCTAATTGTTCCCGTACAGTTCCAGATGATGAAGATGTATATGTCGAGCAACTGTTCGAAACAAAAAAACATTTGCAGGAAGCAGTGCATCGGATTGCTTTAAGAAACAATTTTGAGTTTAAAGTTAAAAAATCGGACAAGTCAACGTACACAATTGTCTGCATTGACGACGGTTGTCACTGGCGTTTGCGAGCGACAAAAATGGACACGAATGAGTGCTTTGTAATTCGTAAGTATGCACGGGAACATACTTGCGAAGTGGGTATTCGTCGAAATGATCACAGGCAAGCCCGGGCATGGTTCATTGGTCGACAAATAAAGGACAAGTTTCAGGACCCACGAACGATCTACAGACCTTCGGACATCATCAATGACTTCCGACGAGATTACGGGGTGGTTATGAGCTATCAGAAAGCCTGGAAGGCCAAAGAATGCGCATTGGAGGATTTAATGGGTTCGGCCGAGGAAAGTTACGCTAAATTGGCCAGATATTGCCATAACATGGAGAAAACTAATCCTGGATCAGCATTTTATATTGATACGGAGGATGGGAATCGCTTCAAGTATTTCTTCATGGCCCTTGCACAGTGCATTCGAGGATTTCGTACGACAATGCGACCCGTAATTCTAGTCGACGGTACAACCCTGAAGGCTAGATACGAAGGTAAGTTGATTATTGCTACGTGTCAAGATCCCAACATCCAAATTTACCCTCTTGCGTTCGGTATAGTCGATGGAGAGAATGATTTAGCGATGGTTGGTTCTTTACGAAGTTGAAGGAAGTAATTGGAGACGTCGAGAACCTTGCATTTGTAACTGACCGGGGGCAGTCAATAATAAATGGTATCGCCGAAGTCTTTCCCGAGGCACATCACGGTTATTGTATGTACCATATACAGGGCAACCTTAAGACGAAGTTTCGGGGCAGTGGCATCGTTCCATTGTTTAGGAGAGCTGCAGAGACATACAGTTTTGAAGAGTTTGAAAAGTTCATGGTCGAAATAGAGTGTAAATCACATGCTGCGTGGGTTTATCTAACAGAGATGGGGATCGAACATTGGGCTCGATCACACTTTCCAGGACGTCGATACAACATGATGACGTCGAACAATGTTGAGTCGCTCAATGCGCTATTCAAGAAGGATCGAGAGTTACCAATTCTCGCAATGATTGAGCAAATTCGTAACAAGCTGCAGCAGTGGTTTCATGACCGACGTGAGGAATCCCAAAATTGCACAAGTGTGCTCACTCCGGCTCAGGAAGATAAGATCTTCAAAACTCTAGAGGTTGCGAGGAAGGTATTGGTGGAACCACTATATCAGTTTCGCTTCTCCGTGAGATGTGGCAGTAATATCGGGTTCATCGTGGACTTGAATGATAACACATGCACATGTAGAAAGTTTCAGTTGGAGAGTTTTCCGTGTATGCATGCGGTGGCAGTGGCTATGCATAGGGGATTTCCTCCGCACACCTTATGCAGTCATTATTACATGACTGATTATTGGAGATCGGCATATGCTGAAACGATATTTCCTCTACCAAATGAAGTCGAGTGGGAAGTTCCCGACCACATTCTTCCACTTAATAATTTGTTGCCACCCATAGTGGGACCACGTGCTCCGGGACGTAGACGGACGTCTAGAATACCATCAACTGGAGAATTTCCTCGACCTCGTAAGTGCGGCAGGTGCGGTGCAACAGGGCATACTCGTCAATTTTGTACAAGTCAGATTCCTCTACATAACAATTCAACGGATGTGTAATATTATGTAATAATTTGATTTTTATAACGAAGTAATATATTTTTTTTTATTTATTGTCATTAAATAATCAACATAATTAATTGAATATTAAATTATATATAGACGTGTTAATTCATGTAATATTTAAATTAAGAACTAACGATAACAATATTTACATTTTTTACAATAAAAGAATAATGTCAACGGCACTAAGGATCACATCTGGATTCATACAAATCGCAAGCTAACTTCAACCTGCACATGTCTATCAAAGGTTGATTTATTGGACTAATGTTGCGATCAATGCTCAAAAACTCTATGTACTTTATTGCGAATATACCACAATCGCCCCTGCAAGCAAATATAATATATTAGTTCGATAACATATAATAACTAAAAACTAAATTTTCAAAATAAAAAATTGTAAATTCTTACGATACTACTTGTCTCTCCGTCGTCGTGTTCCGTTGAATGGCTAATCTGTCATTTACTTGAATATTCGCTTGTCTAGCCATCATAGGAATAATCACACTCATCGGCTCTAGTATACGCTGCAGTTGGTCTTGGGTCAAACATCCATGGTCGGAGTCGTACACATATATAGTCGAATCCGCGAATACAATCTCAGCTGCGAAACAGTGTGAGTTCGCGATCATTGGAACGTACATATGTGTACAATCCGTCCACGGCTTCCCATTTGTCGGCTCCAGCCCAATGACCCACTCCATGATAGGAATGTAAAATGCATATTTTTTCCTCCTTATTTTATGCGCTCATATGTTTATTTTGTACCTAAATGTACTTAGTATTCTCATATTTTGGTTTAGGTGGCAATTCTATGGAGATTGCGTAATTTGGAAGAAATAGATGAAAAGGGACCAAAATGGAAGAAAGTGAAAGTTCAAGGACTAAAGTGAAAATATTCTAAACTTGTTTCTAACCTTGTGATGAAGATTCGAGAGTGTTAGAGGTCAATTGGATGAAGAAATGATTCAAAGGGATGAAATATGGCCAAGACATTTTCACATATCAACTTTCAAGCTGAAAAGTTTTGCATCGGTTTTCAACCTCATATTGAGACCAATTTTGGACATGGTAAACGATCGAATTTGAAGATTGTCTCTGAATAAAAGTTGTAGCCCTTTGAGTTATCTTTCTAACGCATCTTGAATCGTCTCAATCGGACATCGGAAGGGAAAGTTATGATGAAAATACTGAAGCTGACGCAAAGTGGACAGATTTCTAGCGCTCAAGCGCTCTCCTATAGCGCTCAAGCGCCGCGCGCCGCCACAGATTTTAGGTTTTTATTATTTGGGCCGCGAAAACTAGAGAAAAAGACTCCAAATTGGCCAAGAACATGTAGGGAAGTACAAATAGACCTAAGGAGACCAAAACAAAAGGGAGAACCTCTCCAACTTCACTCCTCTCTATTTTTCTCTTAGATTCATGAATTGTAACTAAACACCTACACTTGGTCGAAGGAGATTGAAGCCTCGGAACCACATATTGTGAGATCTAAATGGTTTTTCTTAATTTAATTTATGTTTTTGAGTATTGAATATTCTTCTGCACTTATTTATATGATTGTTATGTTTAATTGCTAGGAGGCCTACTAGTTTATTATTCGTTGCAATCTATCGCTAAGTTAAATCTCAAATCCGTAATTGTTTGATCCCTTTAACTTGTGAAGCACTAGGATTTGATAATTTTCTGCGATAGAAGTTATTGATTCTTAAGAAGAATGTTTAAATAGATTTAATGCAACCGCTGGTGTTCTGTATTATCTAGTTACTCGATTTTCTATTTATTGTTTAAAGCTGTTATTAAATTGAATCCTTTTAGCGCTGGTCGTGTAGGTTATTTAATAATTAGGGTTAATTTCGAAAAGCTGGTTTCTAAGACTAACTAAAATTAACGGAGAAATAGGAAACGTATGTCACCAACGGTGATTGATTACAGATATGAATTTGAATTATGCCTTGCAACTCTATGTGGATCAGTTGTCGGCTTTTCCACGCAAAGTGGATGTATTTGACTTGGACCAAAGTTAATCTTTTGATTTTTTTCGTTAATTTAATTTTCATTGTTATTAATTGCGTTATTTACAATTGTTTGCATACAAAAACCCCCCAATCATTGTACGGAGCATAAACTATTGAATTACACACTCTTCGTGGGATCGACCCTTACTTCCACTACTACATTAGTTTTAGAGGTTTAAGGACTATTTTTGGGTGTCTACGACAGCACACCAAATTTTGGCGCCGTTGCCGGGGAGTGGTGTTAATTTATTTTTGTACTTCTTTAGTTGTTTATTTTATTTTGAAAAAAAAAAAATCAAAATTTTTCGGTTTTTAGACAATTTATTATTTTTAGAAATTTTAGCATAGAATTTTATTTATTTTTCTTATTCTAGTTTTTTTTAACTTGTTTTTCATATTTTTTTTAGTTTCCTTGATAGTTTATGCTCATAACTCGATCTTCTACTCAAGAAACTTGATTGCAAATATGGTCATCAATTCTCAACAATTTAGCACTAGATTCGACATGTCATCTACACATGTTACTGAGGTAAATGTTTCATCCATTGAACAACAACTTGCGAGTCTAACTACTCTTATTTGTCAAATGGCTAAAGGTACCATACAAATAGCAAAGACTTGTGGAATTTGTTCATTGTTAGGCCATCCAACCAATATGTGTCCAACAATTCAAGAAGAATCTGTTGAACACATAAATGCAGGCGGTAGTTTTCCTGGACAACCACAAAGGAATTATGATCCCTATTTAAACACGTACAATCAAGGATGGAGGGATCATCCAAATCTTAGTTATGGGAATCGACAAGTGAATCAACCTATGAATCAAAATTGGCAGAATTTTCAGCAATATGATCAACCATACCCTCCTAAACAACAATATGGCCAAACTTCTAACTCTAGTATGTCTTTAGAAGATCTAGTTAAATCTCTTGCCACTAACACTTTACAATTTCAACAGGAGAGAAGGGATAGCATTCAAAGTTTGGAGAATCAAATGAGTCAAATGGCTAACGCGATCAATAGGTTGGAGTCACAGAATGCGGGAAAATTGACATCTCAAACAGTGGTAAATCCAAAAGAAAATGTAAGTGCAATCATGTTGAGGAGTGGAGAGGAGGTTGAATCTCCAGTGAAGGTAGCCCCTACATCATCGATGGAAGAAAATGAGGAATATATCACAACAGAAAAGAGTGCTCCCAATGATACTGAGGTAACTGAGCGTAAGTTTCCACCTCTTTCTAATTATAAACACGTACCTCATTTTCCTCAAGCTTTAGTAAGATCTAGAAAATATGAACGAGATCATGATGAGTTGCATGAAATTTTTAGTAAATGCGAGGTCAATATTCCACTTTTAGATATGTTTAAACAAGTGCCTCGTTATGCTAAATTTTTGAAACACTTGTGCACAAGTAAAAGGAAACAGAAATTGAAGGGGATTGAAAGGGTAAAAGTTGGAGAACAGGTATCTGCAATAATTCAAAAGAAACTTCTTACAAAGTGCACGGATCCAGGTATGTTCACTATCCCTTGCATGATAGACAATACTAAGTTTGAGAATGTCATGTTAGATTCCGGAGCATCTATTAATGTCATGCCATATTCTGTATACACTTCCTTGAAATTAGGACCTTTAATTGACACTGGTGTGATAATTCAACTAGCTGATAAATCTAATGCCTATCCTAAGGGGGTAGTTGAGGATGTTCTCGTGAAAGTTGATAAGTTGATTTTTCCTGTTGATTTTTATGTGCTTGACATGGGCAGTAGTAATCAAACTCTCCCTATTTTGTTGGGAAGACCATTCTTAAGGACATCCAAAACTGAAATGAACTTTCATAATGGCACACTAACCATGGAATTTGATGATAAAACTATTACACTTAATATTTATGATTCCATGAAACATCCATGTAATAATAACCATGTTCATTTTATTGATGTGATTGATCAATTAGCACATGATGTTTTCGAATTTGTTGCTACAAAAGAATGGGAAGTTGTCAATATTGAGCATCTTGGGAAGGAAAAAGAAGAGCTGACCTTAAACACTGAGTTACAAAGAACTGTGGCAGCATTAAATGCTCTTCCAAAGTCAGGTACCAGTTCTTGTTTTGTATTACCAGTTTCTAATGAGAAGCCTCTATCTTCTGTTTTGCAGACTTTCATTTCGGATTTGAAGCCTTACCCTAGTCACTACAAGTATGTATTCCATGGAAATGGAGGAACACTGCTAGTCATCATTCCCATTGAACTTGGTACATCGCAAGGAAGATCGAAGCCAATCATGATAGACCCGGGCTGAATAAAGAAACATTGAGTCGAGCCAAAGACAATAAACAAAGGCGCTACTTGGGAGGCAACCCAAGGGGAGTTCGTTCCTTTATCATTTTATTTTATTTTTTTATTTTTCGCATTCCATTTTTTATTTTAGTTATATTTGTCCTTTTCTTTGCATTGGACATTACATTGGGACAATGTAAGTTTTAAGTGTGGGGGAGAGATTTAGATTTAGGTTACATTTAGATTGAGTGAGTTAATTTTCGATTGAGTGAGTTAATTTTGAAAAAAAAATTGCATGATTTTATAAGAAGAAGAGTTGAGGTTAAAAGATTTTTTGTTGTATATGCTATTTGCTAGAATTAGTTAGGCTTTTGAAGAACTCATAACATGATTGAATGAATAATCCTCCAACTTAGAGTTGATTAGTGGAGTTATTTTCTTTGAGGATGGTAGTAACTAAATTCTGTAGACAAAAGCCAGTGAGATTTTTGAGCCTTTAGACTGATACATCCATAACAGTCTCATTATTTCTTTTCATGTGTGATATTCTTCCATAGTTTTGTTTCTCTAGAACTTGTCTTGATTCTCTTCAAGATCACATTGATACATGAATGCATGAACATGATTAAGGCCATCTTTGTTACATAAATGAGCTTCATTAGCCAAATAGCCAACCCAGTAATTGAATTTTCCATTGCTGAGCCCATTTGAGCCTTATTGTCTTTTCTTTGTATAAACTCGCATTACAAGCTTTAAACTGGAAAAACAATATCTTTACCCAAGCCTTAGAGCTAGTGGAGTATCGTTGAATGTCATGAGAAGTGTGGGTATGCAAGAAAATAAGTGTGAGGGTATCAAGATTTATGGCAGTGCTATTATTGGTGAATTGGAACAAATTTTATATGTTAATTCAAGGAGTTCCAGTATTGGTGTATAATTTGGAGTTTACATTGTGCAAGAAAAATACAAGAAAAAGAAGGAAAAAAAATGAATGAGTGAAGAAAAAGAAAGTAAGTGATGAAAAAGAGTGATTTTAATGTGAAAAAGATCTATATTCATAACTCTTCCTACATCTAAAAAAAGAGTTCGATTTGTGTGGGATAGATGCAAAAATGATGAAACTATCATGTGGAGTGGTTGGTTTACATGTTTTATGTATATTTTTGAGCTAAGTCTTTTTATCTTTACTCCACTAGTTTCGATGGCTCTTGAGTCACATACCCAAATATTTCCCACCTTGACCATAAACCACATTACAACCTTTGAAAAGTCCTTATGATTCTTGTAAATCATGTGATCTAAGTGGTGGCGAATGAGAAGATATGCAAGCATATGGTAGAACATCTCCATTGGAATGAATTTGAGCGAAACACTTACCCTTTTAAACACATGAGAGTTGAGTGCTTATATCCGTGAGGGTCTACATGTTTAGTTTACTCCATCTTCATATAAAAATGCTTGCTAGTTGATTATGAGTTGTGTAGAATGTTTATTCATGATATTTTATGTGTTTTGAAAATGCTTGATCGTTCTATATTCTTGGCATTATGACCTGGTGTTTTTGGGGAATCAAATTTGAGTTTTGCCCGAGGACGAGCAAAAGCTAAGTGTGGGGGAATTTGATAGGAATGTAAAATGCATATTTTTTCCTCCTTATTTTATGCGCTCATATGTTTATTTTGTACCTAAATGTACTTAGTATTCTCATATTTTGGTTTAGGTGGCAATTCTATGGAGATTGCGTAATTTGGAAGAAATAGATGAAAATGGACCAAAATGGAAGAAAGTGAAAGTTCAAGGACTAAAGTGAAAATATTCTAAACTTGTTTCTAACCTTGTGATGAAGATTCGAGAGTGTTAGAGGTCAATTGGATGAAGAAAGGATTCAAAGGGATGAAATATGGCCAAGACATTTTCACATATCAACTTTCAAGCTGAAAAGTTTTGCATCGGTTTTCAACCTCATATTGAGACCAATTTTGGACATGGTAAACGATCGAATTTGAAGATTGTCTCTGAATAAAAGTTGTAGCCCTTTGAGTTATCTTTCTAACGCATCTTGAATCGTCTCAATCGGACATCGGAAGAGAAAGTTATGATGACAATACTGAACCTGACGCAAAGTGGACAGATTTCTAGCGCTCAAGCGCTCTCCTATAGCGCTCAAGCGCCGCGCGCCGCCACAGATTTTAGGTTTTTATTGTTTGGGCCGCGAAAACTCGAGAAAAAGACTTCAAATTGGCCAAGAACATGTAGGGAAGTATAAATAGACCTAAGGAGACCAAAACAAGGAGAACCTCTCCAACTTCACTCCTCTCTATTTTTCTCTTAGATTCATGAATTGTAACTAAACTTTTACACTTGGTCGAAGGAGATTGAAGCCTCGGAACCACATATTGTGAGATCTAAATGGTTTTTTCTTAATTTAATTCATGTTTTTGAGTATTGAATATTCTTTTGCACTTATTTCCATGATTGTTATGTTTAATTGCTGGAGGCCTATTAGTTTAATTATTCGTTGCAATCTTTCGCTAGTTAATCTTCAAATTCCGTTTTTGTTTGAATCCCTTTAACCTTTTTTTGTATTTGTTTTTGGGTTGTCTTTTTTTGATTTTTTTTGCTAGTTTTTGATTGTGTTCTTGTGAGCACTAGGATTTGATAAATTTCTACGATAGAGGTTATTGAATCTTAAGAAGAATGTTTAAATAAATTGAATGCAACCGCTGGTGTTTGTGTTATCTAGTTCATCGATTTCTCTATTGTTTAAAGCTGTTATTAAATTGAATCTTGAGCGCTGGTCTGAGGTTATTTAATAATTAGGGTTAATTAGAACGATGGTTTCTAACTAACTAAAAATAAGGAGAGAGAGGAAAATAATTCCAACGGTGAATATTCAAGATATGAATTGAATTATCCTTGCATCTATGATCAGTTGTGGATTTCCGAAGGTGGATATTGACTTGGACCAGGTTAGTCTTTTGATTATTTTCGTTAATTTAGTTTTCATTGTTATTAATTGCATTATTTACAATTGTTTGCATACAAAAACCCCCCAATCATTGTACGGAGCATAAACTATTGAATTACACACTCTTCGTGGGATCGACCCTTACTTCCACTACTACATTAGTTTTAGAGGTTTAATGACTATTTTTGGGTGTCTACGACAGCACACCAAACGCCTTGGAGTGCTATTTTGACTTTGATCGTTTCTTGTGTTTCTAGGGGCATTCGAGGGTCGGTTCGCATCCCTGCAATCCTTTATGTCATGTCCATAGTAGCGGTGGAAAGCGCAGTAGGGCCGCGGGTCTTCCTGGAACCTATTGCTAGGTATCCCACCCCGTCCTCTATTCCTAGAGGTTGAGGGTCGTCTGGCGCCTCTAGCTGAGTTGCCCTCGTGGAATCCATCGTTTTCGTAGGCTAGGGTAGGCACTGCGTTTAACGTAGTGGTAGCCAATGCTTGCCCCGAGGTGGGAGCCACTGCATGTCCTGCTTGGGTCCACCGTTGGCTTACCATCTGGGACGTGGGCCCTCTGCCCATTTGTCTCCTAGGTGGAGGGATTCCTTGGGCTGCCCTGTTTCGATGGTCAATCATTTCCTCGTTGACAATTTCGACTTTCGTCATTTCCACCAGCTCGTCATATGTTGAAGGATTCTTACTTCGGACATCCCTACAGAACAGTGTGTTCATATTCAATCCCCTTTCAGAGCGGACAGAGCTTCTTTGTCGGTGACCTGCTCGCAGTAAGTTATTTCGTCAGTGAAGCGAGCTAGGTAGCTTTTCAGAGTTTCTCCTGCGGCTTGCCTCATGTCCTGCAAGCGTTGTATCGGCGCCTCCCTATCCTTCATCGACAGGTACTGGTTCAGAAATGCTTTTTTCAGGTCCGGCCAGCTTCTAATGCTAAGAGGTGCTAGCCTACTATACCATACTTCGGCAGCGCCGGCAAGGGTCAGGTGGAATGCCCTGCATTTCAGTGCTGGTGAGGCGCCCCTTAGGCTCATTTGCGTTTTGTATTTGTTGCGATGTTTCTCCGGATCGCCTTTTCCCTCGTACTTCGGAACTTTTGGGGGAACGAAGTTATGTGGCATTGGGAAGGAGCGAAGTTCCCTTGAAAAGGGCAGATTGTCATCGTCGTCATCAAGCTCGTATGATCTACACGGTTCGTTGGGGTCCTCTTCCCCCTCGACGGCCTGGGGCGGATGTTGAGCTTCTGCTCCTCTGTTCCCCCAGTCTATAGCACTTCGCCTCTCCCGCCTATTTCTAGGTGGAGGGACTTGAGCCTCCCGACTCTGGGCATGCGGCTGTTGTAGAACCTCTTGGGGGGTCGGCTGACCTCCTATCTAGGCGCTCGTCCGATTCGGTCGAAGACGCTAGCGGATCTTTGGGGCTGCTCCTCATACTCCGAGGGGAAGTTGTTCTCTCCAACCGAGGTGTCCCTGATTGGGGCAGCTGTGTAGTTTGAAGTGTCCATCTCTACTTCTCGTTCGACATGGACGCTATTTTGAGGCCCTGATTGGGTCCTCCTGCTTGATCCTTCCTCAGACGGCCGATGTTCAAAGCGCTGTCGGGTCGGTTGGGCTGAATAATTACCTCGATTTTGAGCTTGCGCGAGGAGTTCTTGCATGGCAGCGTTCTGATCTGCGATGTTCCGCATGTTTGTGGCCATAGTGGCTACCTCGGCCGCGAGTTGGGCGGTTCTGTTCCTTCTGCGGTACCTGTGGTGGGGTCGCTGATGAGTGACATTTCGAGAAATCTCTTCTTCAGAGGCTTCTCTTGTCCTCCTTGGGTTTACTTCCTCCTCACTGGAGATCATGGTTCGGAGCAGTAAGGTTTTTTCTCTTCTTGGCAAGTTGGGGTCCTACCGATCCTGCCGCCCTCCTTTTTCAAGGATTTCTTGCCGGGCGTTCGAATAGGATTTTTAGTGGGAAGTTTTCGTGGTTTATGTCGCCCAAATTTCCCACAGACGGCGCCAGTCTGTTGACCTCGAAAAACGGATCCGCCACCGAGCCAACAGGTGATATCTTCAAGTCTATCCGTTCCTGCATGAACCACACGACGTCGTTACACGTGGCCTTTCCCCTAAGAGGTGGGGACGGCCACGGGCACTCCGACAGTCAAGTCAGCATAGGATTAGCCAGAAATTATTTTGTCGATCTCCAAGTTTTCACTCGAAGGCCGTTTACGGGATTTGGGGAACAAGTGTCAATATAGGGAAGCAAAAAGAGACGGTACCAGGTTTCTTTTTTTTCTCTCTCCTTTTCTCTCAAAAAGCCGATCCCCCTTTTCGAGCGCAAGAGTGCAGTATTTATACCGGGTGTGAGAAGAGGAGGGCCGTTGGATGGGAGGCACGTGTAGTTAGATTATTAGGGCCCGTCCCATCGTAGGCGTCAACTTGTCTTTCCGTAGGTTGGCTGGCATTAAGTGCTTCTGGTTGATTTGACCGTTTGGGTCCTACCACATATCCCATCAATCACGGACTTGACTGCAAAGATCTCTGTACGGGATATCTTTGCCGAAGCGTGGCGGGGCGAGGTGGAAAGGGGACCAAGTGCAAACAGCTCGTCCTCTGCGCAATCGCCTCGGACCGCGTGTGGCACGTTACCCTGTCGACACGTGGTGTTTGAGCTGCTAATCGGTTCTCACCTGTAACAGTTAACATTAAGAATAACGGTTGTACTACATGTATATAATTGTTTATATAATCATTTATATACATATAATGTAGTGAGATATGATTGGATTAAAATAATGCTACTTATACATAATGGTTTATACACGGATGTCAAAAAGAAAGTGGACAAGTATTTTTTTTTTTTGGAGAAATTATGATCCAATTATATATCGTGTGTATGTATAATCGTAATATTAAATAAAAATTGAAGTTGTATATATTAAAAAAAAACATAAAGTTGCCAATAAAATTGTGAAAAGCAAATAGTAAAACAATGTGAAATATTACATTAAAATTTTAACTTCATCATTTTTTTGAGTTTAAACAATAATATATGAAGTCCCCCCACCCCACCCCCCAAAAAAAGAATAATCATAATCATAATCATAATCATAATTTTTTTATTTAAATAAGCAATGAAAATAATGACGGGAGTTCGTTGGTAATTATCGACAAATTATCCGTAGGTAAAATAGTCGTCGGTAAACACCAACAAATTATTTTGTCACTAATTTATCGATGGACAAGAAATCCTTCTTAAAATAGCGACAAGGGTTTCACTATCCGGTTTACTAACAGAAGGTCTTTGTCGCTAAAAGTTTTTAATTCAAGTTATTAGCGACAAAAAATTTCCTTCTATAAAACCGAGTATGATTGTAATAAATTAAGAGCATCTCAATTGAGATTTCACTCAAAATTTAGTGATCAAATCGTCCTTAAATAGGATTTCCTGGTAATATTTACAATCTCGTATCTATTAAATTAAATGAAAAATAGAAAACAATATTAACTAGATATATTATAGGTGAATGATACAATTAAGGGTTTGTTTAAAGTTTGGTGCTCACAAATAAAATTAACCTCAACAGCCAATCATTCTTTTACTAGACATGTTTATATTATATATGTTTTGATTTCAGTACAATTTGTAGGAAAAGTAAGTAAAGACGGATAAAATAGCACAAAAAGAGCAATGAAATGGAATGTATATTCATAGAACAAAGAGAGGTCGAAAGTTGTATATTATTTAAGATCTACGTGAATATTATTATAGTGAATATTTACAATAGTTCGTGTTAACCCTCGAAATAAAGTCCACGAACCCAACTAGTCATTGGCGAAGTGAAAGGCGATGCTTGAGGGGAGGAAAGAAATGGCGGCCTCACCTAAAAATCACTTACCATTTTTCATATCCAGGTTGGCTACAAGTTGTCAATAAAGGACATATGAGCAAGTGAGCAAAGCATGAATGTTAACTGAATCAGTTAGAATTAAGAAAAAAAAAAAAGGCTAATAAGAGGCCGCCACCTGTCAATCCTCAAAATGACTAATTTGCCTCAAAGTTTGGATGAAAATCTATAAATACCCCCTTCATTTCAAGAAAAGGCATGCAATTCAAATATCTCCATTTCAAATAGCTATTTCTTTTCTTGTTCTAGTTAAAGCATAAGACTAGTGAATTTAGGAGGTGAAATTCATAGTTAGATGAGAGGATTTGTTGATTGTATTTACGTTGATATTTGATTATAATTGTTTCATCAATAAAATTGTTTGATTCAATTTGCACCGTCAACAAATTAATGCAGCCTGTAGGAAATTCCGAACAAAGGAAATCAAAAATCCATCCAATGAAGTTCATAAGCTTTAAGGATCTGGAAGAATAAACGGAGAAGAAGTAGATCCGGGTATAGTCAAAAGAGATGAAAGGACATATAAGGCTAAGGAAGTCCATTAATGTTGATCTCTTTTTGCTTGCTGGGAAAGAGGAAGCTTTCGGACCACCTTTTCCAACCGATACACTAAAAGTCGGAGGAGAAGAATCTAGCAATCATTCAGTCAAAAGTGACACGAATCCTAAGAGGAAGAGGGAGAAAATGATGGCAAGATCCTAAGCCGATATTTCCCCTATTCGATGCCATCCTCAGGAGAAAGAAGTACCTACAACAAAGGTAAGCTATGAAATGGCAGAAAATTTAAAGATGATTGCGACAGAAAATGCATATCTACGCGCAAAGTATGAGAAGCCAAAGAGGAACCGGCAACGAAAGGAAAGTCTGAGAAACTTAGTATCTGATGCTAATTTTTTCCCCAAAGGTAATAACAATTTGCGGATGCACAAACTTATGGTGTTGCTCCGGCAGGAAAGTGAAAATCATAGGATAAAGAATTATAGTAGTTCCTATAATCTACATTTGCACAAGAGGCTAGAAGACCAATCCATCACGGAGAGTGTGATGTATCAGTTACTAGCAAATTTAACTAGTGAATAGCTCTCTCATCAACAAACATATCTATTTATTCATTTGACACAACCTTTTTTTTGTTCCGTTCCATGAATTCGAATAAGGTTTTTCAACAAGCATAGATTGGTATGAAAATCCTTAACAAAGACCTCTACAAGACACTTTATTTTTTAATTGAAATATATCTGTTCAAGAAGTGCTTCAGAAGATGTTGATCGTAAATGAGAAGATTGGTTACGTAGAAAGAAGAAAATAGATTCGTATTAGAAATTGATTGTATGCGAGTTTCAATTAAGAAGTGGCACAAAATTCACTTCTAAACCATTATTATGTCTTGAAAGTACACGAAACCTCAACAAAGAGGTAAACTTCAAACTTAGAAAATTTAACATAGCAAAATACTAAGAAATTGAAGTTATTGCAAATCAGTCGTTTAGCTTTTACAAATTTGATATTGAAGTTACAATTAAAAGTAATTATAGAATTTAACTTTAAAAAAAAAGTAATATAGGACATGTCACATTGTGTAACTTGACTTTTCTTGTAAAATCTTTGACAAGCTCACGACATACTTACAAAACTACATAAACTAAAATCTTAGATATAACTCTTATTTTTTGTCGTGTCAGATGTGAATCAATATTCCACATTAGAAAAATGACAAAGAGGTGACATGCTATACCGCTTTTACATGTGAAATAAGGTTCTGCAATCTAGTTAGTAGATGATTTCTGGGGCTGAATGAGGTACACCTATTCAAAAAACATGAAGAGCTGAAAAACCTAAGCTTGCAACTGGAACGAATCTTAACAATAATGAAAAGCAGCCTCAAGAAAGCGATACAGAAGAGAAGAAAAAGTGTGGGAAGCTGTTGCCAATGTGTTAATGGATTCTCAAGGTGCAAAGATTTAAATATATTTGTGAAAATTTAAATTTTTTTTAAAAAGTAAAAGGACTGAATTGGGTGTTTTTCAAAAGGTCAGACCTGGAAAGAGAAATTTATTTTGTGCAATAATTGTTTTCCTGGACTAAGATGGACAATTTATTTTCTAAGGGGATCAATTGCTAGTCTTAAAATGAAAAGTAAGAAAGGATTTATTTATGTAGCTATTTCCTTTTTTTTTTTTTTTTTCAAAGGAAATAAAGTTCAGGGACCAAGGGCATAAGTATAGAAACACACAGAGGCCGTTTAACGTGCGGAACCGTTAGCACTCAATCAGATAAATGCATGAAAATGAAACTTTAAACCCTACAATTTATACTCACTGATTTCCGTTTGAGTCTGTATATATATAAACGGCTATATATATGATTATACGCATGAGTTCTTGTAATAATACTAAACCTCTCCTAACTCTGTGGTTCTTTCTCTCTCTACAGTCCACATAAATACTATAGATACTCATAATCAATACATTTCCCTTTCATTTACTTTTACTATTACTGCCAAGAACAATTGATAAAGGGAAGAAAGTTGTCATGGCCGCACAAGAAGGTTCTGATTTCTCTGTCCGAGAAAATGTTCCGCGCGGTTACCGATTTAAACCCACAGACGTGGAGCTATTGTACTACTTGAACCTCAAGATTAAGAAAAACCGTATATCGATCGATGCCATAAAAGACGTTGATCTCTACAAGTACCATCCCCATGATCTTTTCCGTAAGTTTCATTATTTCTTGATGTTTCTTGGTGGTTCTTGGTATATTATCTTCCTCTATTATTAATAATATTTACATTCTTTGGAATTTATTACTGTGATGATTACCAGAAAGCCGGATGAATGGAACACGAGAGGGTTACTTTTTTACTTCTAGAACTAAGAAATATACTAAAGGTAGTCGGCCAGACCGAGCAGCTGCTGATGGATACTGGAAAGGCTCAGGAGCCGAAGTCATTGTCCGCAGCAATGGCCAAGAAGTTGGACGGAAAAAGGTGCTTGCCTATTATGAAGGAAAATCTAAGAATAGTAATGGAATAAAGACTAACTGGATAATGCACGAGTTTACAATTCATCAAACAAAGGATGTCGCAAGTTCTTCTACAAACGCAATTCTAGATGACAAGATGGTACGTAAAAAATCTGTATCTTTTATTAATTAATTGTGTTCATATATTATCGTTGTTTGGGGATAATTACTTGAAACCATTGATAACTTCAGTAATCACTGGTTCATATATGTTATTGTTGTTTGGAATGACTTGAAACATACTAGAGCTTTTAATCAATGGTTCCAGTTTTTTTGTACTCGACAAAACTAGATTTTGATCATTTGTGTATATTTTTTTTGCAGTTGGATATTTGTGTGTGCAGAATTTACTATAAAACGTCGAGAGAAAATGAAGAACAAGACACACAAAGAAACACTATCCCAATTCAAGAAACTCATATTCCTTATGCAAATTTGGCAGCGTCGTCATCTTATCAAAATCATGTGCCGGCACTTGATCAGTCGTCCTTGCAAGGTGCTTATGTTCCCGACAAAGAAGCAAGAATAAATAATCAATATCCGTGGGTTCATGAGCCTGTTAAGTTCATGCATGGAGATATGGCTGTTGGAAATATGTTATTTGGTGAATGAGAAATTAAGCCAAATTTGATGAAAAGATGTGTCTTTTCATATGGATCATGACTCTTGGAGATCATGACTTTTAGTATTATTTTTCTATAATTGTCTCTTTATGTAGAGATGTAATTGTGTCTCTTTATGGAGATATATAAATTTCAAGAGATGTGTCTCTTGGTATGACTATTCCAACTATTATATAAGAACACATATGTTTGGATTTTATTCAATTCATTCAAATTCATAAATCTATATCATTCTTTTCATAGCATGTTGCATAAAATATTTTGTAGAAGTAATCATTTATGCAAAAAGTCATGGTCATGGTAGAGAGAAAATTTCGTTCGAGTTCGCTGGTCTAAGCCATTTGGAGTGCTCCTATGGCTAGACGTAGTCGTTCTATCTTGGGAGATGATTGTCAAGAAACCGTTAGCACTGATGCAGGGCAAATTCATCTTAAGATTGTTGGAGATATTACACCGATAAATTTGCATATTATAATCAAATCAATATGTACCGTTTTATGCTCATGAAATCGAAATAGAATTCAACTTACCAAAACAGAATTTGAGAAGACAATCAATAATCATCGAAGTTGAATACGTGTCGACGGATTCAATCTGTTTCATTCTTTATGCATTCCTAATGGAGGAATTGTGGGGGTAACTTATGTTAAAAGTTACATTTTTCTATACCTTATAATCATATAAATATATCTATGAAGGTGGAAAATGTAGAAAACCCTTATATTAATTATAAGGATGATATACACTAAGTCTATAGTGGATGAAATTGGATAAAAGTCGATTCTGGCGTTTGTTTGGACATACAAGAACAATTGGAATATTTGAATTATATTCATAAAGTTCAAATGCACTGTAATGTTTCAATGATGATATTGAATACCCATGATCCTGAAATCCATTAGTAAAAGTGATTGACTAGTCTAATGTTTATAGAAATCATCTAAAAATGTTGTTTGGATATGATAAAGTTTTAGATAAAGCTAATGAGAAGAACTTTAGATAAAGCTAATGAGAAGCATGTAGCTTCATGAGATGATTTCTTGGCGGTGACAAATTGTATCTATCAAATGAATCGATCATTGGCTAGCTATATTTGATAAGATACTAAGTCACATGTAACTAGACGTGTAAGTCATAGACATAATACTGTTAAGCAGTTGATCTCAATGGTGTAAACTCGTGGTACCTTTAAGAGATTTACCAAGAGATGAAGTATACTGCATATCGAAGGGAATGAGATTAGCATATTACGTAAGAGTCTTTGTAATGATAACCCTACCTTGTTGACTGGAGATCCCAAGATCTTGGTTCAAAGGGACAACTAAGTTATGAAAATTCCATGAAGCACTTAGGAAATTATTTCCTAACTTATTCCTATGATATTAAAGTGCTTTCTCCAAAATGATTGAAAGGTTAAGATACACTTTTAATGGTTCATATAGCTTGATTCAATCAAGTGGAGTATGGCAGAATACTCTTAATAGGAGGTCACCTATGTAAGTGTGAAGTGGGGCCGCTTCTACGAGAATTGGTTGAGGCTAAAATTTTCTAAAACACTTATGAAATCCAAGAGTGATCCAGGGCCAAAATGGACACAACCATGAGAACCATGAACGGTTTAGGAAAGACATTGTATGAGTACTGTTGTTTTGGCTTACACCAACGGTTGAGTGGTTCAAAACATCACGTTCACCAATTAGCCAGTAAGTCCGATAGTATTTCACTAAGGGGGGTTCAAGGCCAAAAGCTACGTTATCAGATGCAGTGTTTTTCCGCCATCTCTTTACTAGTGTCTGCATAGCCATTTGCATTAATTTTCATTCATGTGGGGGATTGTTGGAAATGTGTTATTTGGTGAATGAGAAATTAAGCCAAATTTGATAAAAATATGTGTCTTTTCATATGGATCATGACTCTTGGAGATCATGACTTTTAGTATTATTTTTCTATAATTGTCTCTTTATGTAGAGATGTAATTGTGTCTCTTTATGGAGATATATAAATTCCAAGAGATGTGTCTCTTGGTATGACTATTCCAACTATTATATAAGAACACATATGTTTGGATTTTATTCAATTCATTCAAATTTATAAATCTATATCATTCTTTTCATAGCATGTTGCATAAAATATTTTGTAGAAGTAATCATTTATGCAAAAAGTCATGGTCATGGTAGAGAGAGAATTCCGTTCGAGTTCGCTGGTCTAAGCCATTTGGAGTGCTCCTATGGCTAGACGTAGTCGTTGTATCTTGGGAGATGATTGTCAAGAAACCGTTAGCGCCGATGCAGGGCAAATTCATCTTAAGGACAAAGTGTTAAACACTTGCCTCGACCGATCGCATTACTTGCATCTCCTCTTTCTTTTTCCGATTTTATTCTAATTTAGTATTTTGATTTCGGAAAGTAACTAATATTCTTTTGATTTCATGCAAGGTTTGAAATAAAGAATGAAACAGATTGAATCCGTCGACACGTATTCAACTTCGATAATTATTTATTTGTCTTCTCAAATTCTATTTTGGTAAGTCAAATTCTATTTCGATTTCATGAGCATAAAACGGTACATATTGATTTGATTATAATATGCACATTTATCGGTGTAATATCTCCAACAATGGCAATGCAAAGTAATATTCTTCCATCTCTTCAACCTCTTGCAAACATTCCTGGTGATCAATGTAATGTTAGTCTGTATAATCCTTTGTTTCCACGTGAGCCGGGTATGCAAAGCAATGATCGGTATGAACTGTTACACATGAACGGTAATGTGGGGACAAGTAGACTTGCAGCTGATGATAGTGGTTACTTGGATCTAACAACCACTAGCAGAGACGGATCTAAGGGGCGACCACCCCCCCCCCCCCCCACATTGTCCGTCGATCCACTATTCGTAGTTAAATTGTAATGAATTTTTCAATTTCGCCCCCCCCTCCCCCCCGGAAATTTGACTCGTCCCCGCAAATTTTTGAAATTTTTTTTTTTCATTAATAAATATTGTCTCAATAACTTAACACTTTAAAAATCAAGTAAAAGTGCATTAATTTTTTTTTTTTTTGTTATAACCCATTTGCAAAACCCAATTTAAGGCCCATTTGCAAAACCCAAATCTCCCAAGTGGCAAGTCCAAAATCGGCAAACCCATACTTCCAAACCTCCAAACCCAGGTTCCATTCGAAATTTCCCAAACCTCCAAACGACCAAACCCCCGCCGTCTGTTGTCTCTCGTTCGTCGTCCACGGTCAATCAATTACTCTGCTGTGACCTGCTGCTGTTCAATACTTCCATAACCGTTGGCGTTGCAAGCAGAGACGGTCCAGACGGAGGCACGGAGTCCCTGGTTCTGCTCAAATGCTCGATGTTCCCTTTATTTCGGTAAGCATTTGAAGTTAAATTGGCTTCATTCTTCTTCATTTTTCAATGCACTTCTTCTTATAAATTTATAATCTTTTTCATTCTCCGTCTCTGCTCAGTGACTCGATTCGGCCTGCAGACTTCCTGGTTCCAGCCATCGCAATCGCCTTCATTTGGGGACTGGAGTCTGGAAATTAGTTTATTGGTTAAGTTTGGTTCCAGCCATGCCATCCGCCTTCAATCTAGGTAAGTTTGGTTAAAAATTAGTTTATTGGTTTATTGGTTAGATACTTAGACAGTTAGATACTTAGATTAGAGACTGGTTTATTGGTTAGATACTTAGGTACTTAGGTTAGATACTGAAGTGACTGAACTCCTGAATCCTGATATTGGTGAATTGGTTTATTGGTTAGATTAGAAATTAGAATCTTAGGTTAGATATTGAACTCCTGATATTGGTGAATTGGTTTATTGGTTAGATTAGGTACTTAACTTAGATTTATTGCTTAATTGGTAATTGGTTAACTTGTTCATGTTGAAGATACGAAATAGGGCAGTAGACAATTAGGGCAGACTGGGCAGTAGACATCTTCAAATATCTTGTTCAGTTTTAGAATTGGCTATTGAATACACAGTGGTGAGTTAACATCCTATCCTATATTCATATAACATAAAGTGCCTCAAGATTCGAGAATAATGATGGCAATTATATAGTGCCTCGAGAATTTTGGTTTCATATTTGTAAGTAAACGAATAATGATATTTATGGTAAACAAATAGTTATTTATTGAACATTGGTTTATTGGGAATATTTTCAGCATGAAGAAAATTGAATCATATTTCAAGAAATGAACTTTTGAGGAAGCTTCTACATCTATTATTGAATCTCTTATTCCGGAAGATAACATTGGTCAAGAACCATTCATTGTTGATTCTTCCCCTCAGAATGAGGAATTTGATTCATCTTCACTGGAACGTGATCTTGGACTACGCAAATCATTGTTAGATTTTTCGGCAGAACATAGGGATGCAATCAGACGAGCTTATGTCAAGTTGGGGCCATATCAACCAATTCCTCCTAGAACGTAAATGTATTTGGATAAGAATGGTAGATGTTTTCTCCCTTGTTGGTACAAACTCTTTGCAGATTGGCTAGAGTTTTCGCCAACAAAAAATGGGGCATACTGTCTTCCTTGCTATCTTTTTAATCCACCATGTGCTCGAACGAGTCAAAATGCATTTACAGTTGAGGGTTTCCGGAATTGGAAGAAAGTGAATGATGGAAAGAATTGTGCATTTCTGAATCATGTGGGAATTTACCCAAATACATTTCACAAAAGGGCTATGAATTGTTGTCGCGACTTGATGAATTCATTGCAACACGTGGATAAAGTTATTGAGAACTAAAGCTCCAAAAAGGTTGCAAGTAATCGGTTGAAAGTTCAAGTGTCCATTGATGCAATAAAATGGTGTGCACTTCAAGGGATAGCATACAGAGGTCGTGATGAAAGACCTGAATCCATTAACAGATGGAACTTTATTCAGTTGATTAAACACATGGCACGTTACAATGAAGTTGTAGATGCAGTTGTGTTGAAGAATGCTCCAAGAAATGCAACTTATACTTCTCCTTAGATTCAAAAGCAGATAGTATCTCTTCTAGCATCCAAGGTACAACATTTTATTGTAAATGAGATTGGTAATGCCAAATTTTGCATATTAGTGGATGAATCTCAAGATTCATCAAAAAGAGAGCAGATGGCCATTGTTCTGAGACTTGTTGACGAAAAAGGTTACATACAAGAGAGGTTTTTTGATTTGGTTCATGTTGAAGATACGAAATCATTAACTTTAAAGAATGAGATACATAGAGTGCTCTCTCAACATAACCTTAGCATACAAAATATCCGTGGTCAAGGATATGATGGAGCTAGTAATATGCGAGGATAGTGGAATGGATTGCAATCTTTATTCATTGAGGAATGTCCATATGCATATTATGTTCATTGTTTTGCTCATCGACTCCAATTGGCTCTTGTAGCAACAGCTAGGCAAGTAATTCCAGTATCTCAGTTTTTTGATTACTTAACTCTTATTGTGAACTTGGTTACCTCTTCTAGTAAAAGAAGTGACAAACTTCGAAGCTCTCAAGCAGCTAGAATTGCAGAAATGATTGATAATGATGAGTTCGAAACTGGAAGAGGAAAAAATCAGATTGGAACTCTAAAATGTGCTGGAAGTACAAGATGGAGCTCACACTTTGGTTCCATTTGTAGTTTGCTTGTTTTGTTCGATGACACTTGTTCTGTTTTAGTTGATATCATCAATGATGGAAGTACTTTAGCTAACAGAGGTGAAGCTGATGGTGTTTATGATGTCATGACATCTTTTGAGTTCGTGTTTCTTCTACATGTAATGAGAGATATCTTGGGATTTACAGATGTTCTTTGTCAATCATTACAATTTAAATCTCAGGATATATTGAATGCAATGGAATTGGTGTCGGTGACGAAAATCCGACTTCAAAACTATAGAGAAGATGGATGGGATGGATTGTTTAACAATGTGAAGTCATCTTGTACTTCAAGAAACATAGACATTCCTGATATGGCTTCTTTATATAGAGCAGGTCGAGGGAGGATTTCTAAGCAAAAAGATCCTATCACTTTGCAACATCATTACAAAATTGACTTGTTTCTTGCAATAGTTGATTTTCAAGTTTGGGAGTTAAGAGATAGATTTAAGGAAGATGTGATGGAATTGTTTATTCTTAGCTCATCATTAGATCCTAGAGACGACTACAAGACTTTTGATGTTCAGAATATTTGTAAGCTTGCAGATAAATTTTATCCCGCTGACTTTACAGATCAAGAGAAGTTGCATTTGAAAGATCAATTGGAGCTATATCAAATTGAAGTTCAGCGTAACTCTCAATTTAAAAATTTGACAGCACTTTCAGATGTGTGCCAACTGTTGGCATTGACAAGAAAATCAATGTGTTATAATCTTGTTGATAGATTGATTCGTCTTGTCTTGACTCTTCCCGTTTCAATAGCAACTACAAAACGTGCATTTTCAGCTATGAGTATCATTAAGACAAGGTTGCGTAATAGAATGGAAGATGATTTTTTGTCCAATACCATGCTTGTGTATATAGAGAAGGAGATTGTCAATACTTTTCCAGTAGATTCTCTTATTGACGAGTTTGAAGTGATAAGGACAAAGAGAGACCAATTTCAGATGTCCAAGTCATCTCTACCATCTGCTATATAGATAGGCAGTTTACTTTTTGTCTTTTTGATGTCCATCTAATGTTCATGTTTTCAATTTGTATAGCGTTAGACACATAGATGGACATATTATTTTTGTATCGACAAACTGATTGTCTTTTGGTTAGTCAATCTAACTTGTCTATTTTGGTACTTAAAATCGTCGTTTTGAATCCTCGTCTAGCTTAAAAAAAAAAACTTGGCCGAATTCCACCCGGTCAACGAATTACACACATGCGAGGCGATGTGGGACGCTTGGGGAAAAGCAATTTTGCAGCTTCCACGGAGTACTCGGATTTTCCTTCTCCTCCAACATAATGGATCGATCTTGATGATCTCTTACAGCAATTGGATCCTCATATATTCG
The DNA here is from genome assembly GCA_019097785.1 of Fraxinus excelsior. Lineage (NCBI taxonomy): Eukaryota > Viridiplantae > Streptophyta > Magnoliopsida > Lamiales > Oleaceae > Fraxinus > Fraxinus excelsior. Next base: position 25,680,800 of record CM032626.1, on the reverse strand, counting down.
ATTTTCCTTTAGGTGACTCATCCAACAGGCAGTTTTTCTAAGAACTTAAACTTCGCCGAATATGTAATGTTGAGGAAATATTAAATATCCACTGCAAATTGTTCAATAGGTGGATGCTGAGCCAATCTATCAAGTAATATTCTTAGTTACTTGAGATAGAATTTGTTCCTTTCATGCAAACATTAGGGTGAATGATTTAGTATTTTATTCAATATTTGTCTTGAAAGAGTACTTTCAATGATATTAACTGTTGGATATTAGTTTAATTTTAGATATCCATCAAGGATGGTTATATAAGGATTTATGCTACCTAGTCTTTTTTGGTGAAGAGTACTACATCTTGTTTATTTGTATACAAACTATTTATAAATTAAGCAATCAGCTATAATTTTAACATTCAAATAGAGCTTAAGTAATATTCAAGTTTTCATTTGGAAAGTTGTTCGACTATCGACTTATCTTTACTATTTATTTTCATTCTACTGTGTTGCTCTTTCTTGTGCTATTTTATTCGCCTTTACTTACTTCCCTACAAACGGTACTGAAATCAAAATGTAATAAGGCCCCGTTTGGTACGAATTAAAATCAGATTTTAATCTAAGTCAAAGTCAAATAATCAATATTAACCACATCTTTTATGGGTCCCACAGTTTTTCAATCACACATTTCACAAACTTCTATCACGATCTACTAAAAATCTAATTTTAATTCTCACCAAACATCTTCTAAATATGTCCAATTGAAGAATGATTGGATATTGAGTTTTGAAATTTGACTAGCTTCGGGCCGTGCCAACTCATCACCATTGACAATGGAGTAATGTTTATTTTTCATCACTAATTTTTCAATAAAATTTCAATGGTATTATTAAACTTTAATTTGTTTCAATTATATTACTGACTTTAATATAATTTTATTGTATCAATGAACTTCAACTTTAGTTTCGCTCTCTTATTTATTGTATCCCAGATTGATTAAAATTGTTTAATTGGGACATACTATAATGGGCAAAGCCCTTTGTACAGAAATTTCAAACCCGGGCACCAAATTTCTGTACCGGAAGGGGGGCTCTACTATAATAGATGTTTCATAAAGTCCTTGTGTGACATGTCCACTAATCACTACACAACATTATAAAAGTTATAAAACTGGAAAGAGAAAAAAAAAATTAAAAAATACGACTTTTAGTCTAAAGGCGTCATCATAACCTTGATATTAAGTGAATTGAGAGAAAATCTGATGAGGGAAAAAAAACTAAATTTAAACTGATATTCAGTCATCAAATTGAGAAAGATTTAAATATATTGACCCAATTAATATTTTTTCTAAATGTTCAGTGACTGGATGAAATTTATCATTGACAATTCGAAATCCAGCCAACGCATTTTTCTACTGTTCACCTTTTTTGATAGATGTGACCAGGAAATCTTATTGAAGGATATGATTTAGTCACTGAATTTTGAGTGAAATCTCAATTGAGTCACTTAACTTTAATATGACATGGTTATATTATCTATCAAAGAAAGTGAAAAATAGAAAAATGCGTTGGCTGGATTTTGCATTGTCAAGGATAAATTTCATCCAGTCACAAGTTCAATGAGTTGAAAACTGACAACATCCAAATAAATATACCACCCAATTCAAAAAATTTCTTATCCTTTCCATGAATTTCTCATTATCAAAGATAAATTTCATCGAGTCACAAATTCAATGAGTTGAAACAAGGATGGAAATAGGGTGGGTATGAACGAGTTGGTCATTCTCACCCATGTTCCATTATATATTTTTGTCACATTGTCCCATCCCAAAACTGGTTAAAGTAGGACGAGCAAGTTCTCTTTAAAAATGATGATAAATATTTTATTTTGCTTTGATAAGAAACTTAAATTTATAATTAACTTTAAACAAGACCGGTAGTGGGATGCGGCTATGTTTCTTGTACCCACCATGTTTACCCAATTAGGTGGCTAAGCCCCATTCCAAATGGGGCAGGCCCGTGGGTATCTAGCTGAACATGTTTGTTTTTTTTTTTTTTTTTTTCTATCCCTAATAAACTGACAACATCCTAATAAATATACTACCTAGTTCCAAACGTTTCATATCCTTTTCATTTGATCTTAATTTATTTTATTATTATTATTAAATTTCTTTGCCACTCACAAAGCCTAAAAACAAAATTTGCTAAACAAAATAATGATTAAGGTCAATCTTAATGAATCAAAAAGGTATTTATTAATAATAATTTTACACGGAAACCTAACGAAATGGAACTCTATAAAATATATGATTGATATCAAAAAATGTAATCGATAAGGAAACTTATTGTCGAACTAAGAAGTAAAGCTTGAAAGATTCATCTTTCGACGAGATAGAAAGCAGCACGCGAATTGGACAAAAATCAAAGAGCTTGCCTAAGAGTCATGGATCATTTGTCGTATACAAGCCGGCTATAGGCTGTCACATGGGAGCACACGGGCAAGTGAATAAAGTGTGAATCATAATCGAATTTGTTATAAGATAGCTAATAAGGGTCGACAACCATCATTCTCTCAACATGACCAAATTACCCATTGGAGGGAAATCTAAAAATACCCCCTCATTGAAAGAAGAAGGCATGTAATTTCATAGGAGGATGGTCCTTGAAGAGTTGCCTGGTACATTTCTGCACAGAGTTTATCGCATGTGAAACAATTTCACATGAAAAGGCAATAGACGCCATACGGAATGGACTACTTGTTAGTGTTATGCCCTAGATCCAATCGATTTATGTTGTGAACACTTTAACATGTTTAATGCATTGTTTCTGGCAATATCTATTATTTATTTAAATTACTTTTCTAATGAATTATATTAAATAATAGAGTCTAATAGAGTCTGTAGATTTAAGTCTTTGCAATTTGTTAATCACAAGGAGTTGTGATTATGAGATACAAATTACAATATGACTGAATCTTAAATTATCCATGGTCGTAAGTAATAACGAGACACGGATATCGTCATTACGGATAGACCATCACGTGTGGCATTTCTTACTTGAGAAGTAAGTAACAAATCTCACAAGCTAAAGTGTGGTGACACTTGAATGAACATGTGAATGTTTTGTTATAAAACAAAACATTGGAGACCCGTTGGGAGATTCCCACATGGATAACTATCTGAGTGTCAGTGGTTAATCTCTAATATTTGGTAGTGGAATTGATCCTTTGACTTGAGGTCATCATAGTGCTTTATATGAGGACGGTCATACTTCGGTGATGTTGGATGTTGTTCTACAAAGGGTGGCTAATACGACATCATTCGGGTATGTCAAGAATTATATGAAGGTTGTGAATGATCAATAGAGGATTCGTCACTCTTAGATAGTAAGAGATTATGATCTACATTTCATCCAGTTAAGTTGATAATGAAATATTTGGCCAATGTAAACTCATAAGTCGAAAATGAGTTTTCGACTTACATTGACTTAACAGTGGGATAAAAGATATGATCGATGATTGAGATTGATACATATCCATATCTCATAATTGATCGGATCATATTAACGAAAGGATTATAGTTTCACAATAAAAGAACAAGTTTGGTTTTGTCATGCCACGTGACATTTTCCGTCACATGTATTGCCCGACACATTGCTAGATGTCAATCTAGGACGACGAATGTGAATTAGTGATAAATTGAAATAGGGTGTTTTAATTTCTCGCTTTTGATTAGATTAAAATAATAATTCATATCGTTAGGTATCGTGATTGGGAGCCTAATAGATCACACACAACAGAGAACTAGAAGAATGTGATTTACCAATTAATTAATTGACAAGTGTTGGATAATTAATTAATTAGGTTGCTTATTAATAGGCCCGAATTAATTAATTGGATTATTAATTCATGGACTGGATTTAATTAATTTGATTAATTAAAATCGGACCGGGTTTTAGTTTAAAAGACGGGCCGAGCCCGCTTGGACTTACATTAATAGGCTTCTAGGGTTTAAAAACAGTAGAGAATTTTATTATTCTTGCTAGCACAAGAAAAGAAAACCTTAACCACCATTCTTGTTCTTTGTATGGATCATCATTGGAGGTTGGACAATTGGACAGCTTGGATTGCAGATCGTGATCATTCAAGTTCAAGAAAAGCTAAAGAGCCTGTGAAATTCATCGAGGTATAATTCTATCACAGCTTTTATCTAAACACAAAACAGATCCTCGTATGGGAATCGAAAAATTGTTTTAATTCCCCTATGTATGTATAAGTAGATTCCCAACACTACTTATGGAGAGTCCTTCCTAGCGAGATGTTCGCAACAAAAATCCAACCTCCTACTATCAATTGGCAAGCCTAATCTAAAACGAGATCTAAACAGTAGATACAATTGAGAATCAGAAGAAAGTGGAATATGGACAAGTTCTCAAATGGAAGGCTTCAAAGTATGCAACTAAACTGTCGAAGCTTCAGTATCCATGCCTTAGCAATCATAAAAGCAAAGTGCATGTGATATCTCTCTTTCCTTCTCATGTAGCAGGTGAAGCCCATCCATCCTCTGATAAGTGTAAGATAAAATTTAGTAGAATTTATTTTAGTATCGATCATAATACGAATGAGTACAATGAAGTTGTAAGGATGGAAAAACTGCGAGATCAACATGGTGGGATACATGATGGATCTAATAGCCAGAAGTCCCCATATTCAAGTATTAGAGGATGAGGTCACGAAGGCACGTAAAAATATGCATACTCCTTGTGAGCAGTAGTAGTCAACCTACACTCCCAATCACTGATACGAAAGACACATGTAGTCATTGGAGATCCCTATGTTTGCGGATACACAACAAATGTGCAAAAGAACTATGTCAATGTCGTTAAAAAGGCTATGTTGGAGAAATTCTGGATTCGAGGTAACCCCTAACCTACATCTTTTCCAATAATTTTTAATAACAACGATGAGTAAGAAATCGTATATCTCCACTATAATGCGTTGGTAGTACGGGCTATAATAGCTCGCAACAACCTTAACCATGTGTTGGTGGATAATGACAGTCATGTCAATATATTATTGGGAAGTGTTTTTAATCAAATGCAAATTGATCATCCTTGGTTACCAATGTCTAAACCACTTTATGGATTCATTGGATATGCTCTAATCCCTAAAAAACTGATTACACTAGTTATGGAAATAGGTGAAGAACCAATTGTATTCTATAGATACATGGACTTCTTAATCATGGATAGTAGGTCCGAATATAATGGTATCCTTGGAAGGCCCGCTTAAAACGGCTCAAAATGATGACTTCTATCTATCACCTATGTCTCAAATTCAAAACACCAAAAGGAATAGTTGTGGTGAAGGGAGATCAAGAAGTCGCACGTGAATGCTATTTCACTGCTCCGAGGAAAGCAAGATCGAGGGCTCTGCTGGTTAATATTACCATGATCGTTGAAGGAAATATGCTTAGAAACCCTCTTGCAGGGAAAGCAAACGTCTGAAGTAATTAAAAATAGGTTGAAAAACCAATTCGCCGGTAAATACAATTTTACAAGTACTGGGAGAAGCGTTGTAACATTAAAATTGGGCCTGAAACATGGCACAACAATTCTGTAATAGAAGATTTGTTAGGTAAGTCTCTTTCTACCTATTATGACAGCAGGGGTGGAGCTAAGAAACTAATTCAGGGTGTGCACCATGTATCGATTTTGAACGTCGATTTTTTGGTTATGGATTTAATGACGGTAAAAATATAAAACAATATTACGACAATACTAAAAATGATATAGTTTATAAATTACACTTGTTCCTTTCGAGTTTTCATACTTTGATATCGTTGTACAATAACTTCATTATCGAGCTTCAAAAATATATCTTTTGCTACGCAAACAATTGTGCTATCATTCCAAAACCAGGATCAGTTGGAAGCGTAATAACGTTAAATTCTACATTATTCGACTTCCCCGAGATCCTCCCATCAACATTTATGTTGTCCAAGTCAGTTTTTCTTTGAAAGAATCTCTTTGTAACATTTCAGTTTTCAACGATACTCAAATTTCAATAATTTCAATTCAACAACTCCCAAATTTTAGCAATTTCAATTCAATAATACCCAGATTTTAGCAACTTCTACTCAACAATACCCAAATTTGAACGGTACCCAAATTTCAATTCATAACAGACTAACGGTTCAACAATATCCAAATTTCAATTCAAGTGATTGGGAGACAGATTTTAGTTCTTACATTTTGAAATAGCGTCAATAGACTTGGGTATCAAATCCCACGATTAAAGTAAGCATAAGGACAAAATTGCTGCATCCGCCTATTCCACCTACGGCCTACCGTTCCACAAGCCGAGCCCAATAATCCTGTCATAGTTGGCAACACAGCTCTCCAACTAAACTTCAATTCTTGCCATAACCAAGAAAATTAACACCTTGATCAAAATACAAGAAAATCTTTGTACGAAACACAAAAGCTTACAAAAATACATGCATATATAACTCACAAGCCAAACTTTAGATTCAGATCCATAGAGATTGGAGTTTGAAGATGAAAGAAGTGACACTTTTGCACAACTTCCATTCGAATGGCTTTTGATGAAATAAACCGATAGAATCATCGCGGAAAAGCCCGTCAGAAAATACACCACCAGCTAGGGGCGAAGCCACAATGACTCGAGACCCGAGAGATTGATGATCAGAGGGCCAATGCGGAGGTGGTGCAGAGCCTGCGCATATGTAGAGACGGGTGGGATTTGGGAAGTGAAATGGGGCAGACTGCGGTGGGAAGTGAAATGTTTACATTTTTTGGATTGGGCTGGGCTGGGACGCTGAGTACAGTATATTTGTTCGTAATTTTGGGCTTCCTTCTTGGGCTGAAACTTAATATATAACTAAAAAAAATCAAGTCCAGAAGTTCAGGGTGGGCCAGTGCCCACCCTGAACCATACTGGGCTCCGCCCCTGTATGACAGTCTAGTTGTCGACAAGGTTAATCATGTCAAGATTTTCATGATCCAAGGAGAGAATCTTTCCGCCAAGGAAATTGTGTTTGAAGGTGAGGTCGATCCTTCCAACAAAAAGATATGAAAGCGAATGATGTTCGATCAAGAAAAATAGGATTGAAAACCATTCCCTCATGATTCCAAAAATTGTAAAGTGCAAGATTGTATGTACCCATACCAAATTGTCATAACAAAAAACAATGTAGCTACACAGAAAATTCTTATGAATAAAAATTGCGATTCAGTTGTTTAAGTAATATCTTTTGTTACATGATACAACAATATATGGTTTTACATATTATGAGTTACGTTGCAAAGTTATTCACAATAATGTGAAGTGAGGCCCTCAACCAGAGCTGACAAATACGCAAGGCAGTAACAATGTAATATCAAAACAAGTTAATAACATAATGTGAACTCACGTACAAACCAAAGAAGAAAACATGCAATAAGAAACCCAATAGCTGAATACATTCCTCTAAGATTGAATAAATGGCTAAAAAGGCCATCAATGGCCATTAGCTGCAATTAGTGCTGCCATAACATTAACTTTACACCAAGAAATAATATAGAAATCCACGAGCCGAAAGACTCAATGGAAAAGAGAAAGATACATGAAATTCAGAGACTAATAGAGAAACTTCAGAAGGCTAGGCATAATTGACATCCTTTTTGAGAACCTCTAAAAGGTTCATGTTCCGTTTAGGATGAAATTTCTTGATAACATTGAGAACTCGGTTTCCTTTTCCTGCATGTATTCTTCAATAAGTTTGGCCTCATAGGCCTTTCCTTCAAAAGCTATAGACTCTATAATAGAAAGCATATCCTTACTATTTTCCAATTGTTGACGGAGTAAAATCAGTTCATCCTCTACCTGGGCATTTTCTTTTAATGCAAACAGGTAATCAATTTTAATCGGTTGAATCAACTCTTTCAGCTTGGCAATCTCAGAGTCTTTCCTTTTGGAATAGGTTCTGTTATTTAACCGAGTACGAGTCAAATCCGAGGCTAACACAACCTATTCTAAACTTCTGGTGGATTCTTCAAGTTTGACTACAAGATTCTCATCTCCTAATTCAAAATTATTCAATTTTTTAAAGGAAGAGCGATTCTCCTCAACTTAAGGTACTCGTCAAACAACTTGTCATAAGCATCCTGAATATCCATATTACACTTAGATCCCAAATCAGAAAGTGATTGAATCATCTAACAAAAATTTTGGTCAATGATCGCTATTAAGCTCTGATATCTCACGATATGATGTAAAATGATGTGACGTGAAAATCATGCTTAGGTTTGGATGTAACCCTTGCGTCAACCTCTGAGACTTCTTAATTTTTGTGTCAACCAGGTGTGGAGGATACCTTGAGAGTTGGTCAGAACTTTCTCTCATAATCAGTTAGGGACATACTACTATGCTTGAGCTAAAGGAATTTGCTCTCCTTGAAATGTCTTAGAGATTGAGGAAAATACTTGTCCCTTACTTTATCCCTTAACTGTTCCCACATTAATGCCAGTTCTTTCTCTTGGGTCCTAATTCGGGACATCGAATCCCACCAATGACTTTCATTAAACTCTTCACACTGGACCTTTTGAGCATCGTTGCAGGCTATGACTCGAAAATTGTATTCTAGCTTGTGAAGCCATTCCTCAGCTACTAGTGGACTCGATTCTCCATCGAAGGTAGGAGGTTTATGTCTTCGAAACAGCTCAATTACTGAGGCAGGAGTTGGGTTAGTCATAGGAGCTGATGGTATAGATGGAGTTTGATTTTGAATTAGCCTAACAAGATCAGGAACTACTTGTAGTAGGTCCCTTATCAAGTTGTTATGGTTTGCTCAAGCCATTTTCCTTGAATTAAGAAATATTATCTTTTATTAAATTCATATACCAGTACCAGAATACTTGAAATTAAAGGGCAAAGAAAAATCTTTTACAACTTGATCACATAATTGATTTTTTTTTTCATTGCCTACATTTTGAAATAGGAAAATCAATGCAACATAATTGATTTTTTTCCATTGACTACGTCTTGAAATAGGACAAATAATTCAATAATTTCTCTTTTCAAATGAATGAGCAATCTCCATAGTCTTTACTCATTTCAATCTTGGTCTTCTTTTAGGTCATCCTCTGGATCTTCCTCTTCGTTAGCATTTGTCACAATTGGTTGTGCAACTGAAGTCGCTATCGATTCAGATCCCGAGTGAGAGATAACATCACTAATCATAGACTCCCAATTCTATATATAGGCGTTGAAAAAATCCTCAAAGTCAAGTTCTTTAGGTTCACCTTCCACAATTTGAGACAGTATATTTTCTTGTATAAGCTACCAAATACATTTCTCACGAAGTGAAAGAATTTTTAGCGAATGACCTTTGTCTGTCGCTCACTAATCACGTAACATGTATCCTCTTAGCATGCATTGATACATGCTTTATATGTGATTGTCAAGAGCTAAGGATTCGTCAACCTTAAAATATAGGTAAGCTCGAATAGCTATCTCATGTTGACTAACATTATTCCTTCTCTTTACATTTTGCCTTTCTCTTTCCATCTATCAACCACAACTTTAATTTCTAAACCAATACATGTCTTTTAAACAACGCATTTTTTTTTTCAAATTATATTTATCTTTGCATATAAGATACTCGTGATGTGAATATAGAAATCACCACAACATGGATAACATAACTAAAGAATCATAACTTTTCATAACAAGAAATTGAACTTTGTGTAGTTAGACATATCTGGGTCATAGGACGAGGACGAACAATGGATGCGAGATGCCATGGAGCACCTTAAATATTTCATTTTATCTTTTTAATTTTTCACTTTGTACTTAAAAAGATTTTTTTTTTTTTTTTTTAAATGATGAGTCTATGGAGTCGACTAAATAACGCTATGATATCATGCTGTAACACCCCAAAATGCATGGACCGAAACATCACTAGAACAATTGTACATTAACCATAGACTTAGAAATAATTTGTAAAAATCGTTTAATTAACTTTACTTTTAGCAAAAAGCTTGAAGATTTAATTTAATAAATGACTTAAGAATTATATATATTTTTTAAACAATACAATTTTCCATGCGTATTACCTATTTTCTTACATGAACAATGGCAAGCATGTGTTTACCAAATAAATAAAAGGTTTTGAAATAATTTTCCATGCATGCACACTTTTAGGCAGTAAATAAGACAAAGCTGTTTTGCTTTTCTATTTCTTGCGGCAAGTGTCAAAATAAATTTGTTTGCATAGTTATCGGCTCCGAATTTCACAAAATTTTAAGAAAAAGTGCAAAACTTCCTATAATATAACATATCCAAAAATTGGCTCCCGTCGATAACATATGAGGCACTAAATGTTTTTCCAAAATTCCGTAACGATTGGGTTTGGGAGAAAAACCAGTGCAGTCTACTTAAAGTGAAATATAAAATTCTACAGACATTGGATTGGTATGGTTTCAAGTTTATCCAGTAGCTAGCCCATGAGGCTATGAAAAGCAACTGATTTTATCCAATAACGAATGAGTTATGAATTTTTGAAGGTAAGGACAGAAGCTAGAATTAAGAAAACAGCAACAAAGAACCTATTTCTAACGTTTATGTGAGATACATCAACATGCAAGTTAATTTCTATTAATCATAACTACTAGTAAACATAATTATTTGATGAAAAGCTTCTTAGAATAGTTCTACAAATGATGTTCATCGAAATATATTTATTTGAAATACGTAACGTTAAAAAAGATTTCATACCCAAATAAAAAACATTAAATCACCCAGCTTCTCCATAGCATGATGTACCTTCACCAACCATCATCCACTCCCCAATTAAAACAAATCAACCTCTAGGAAGGAAATTAACCCATGAGTTGAAACTTAATAGATATCATCGATGCATTCCATTATCAAAGAAAATCCGAACTATAGATTAATACTATCGCACGTAGATGGATTTCCAGCAAAATTCGATTTCTATAGAATTATCATAACACGTAGAGCCAGAGAATAATCATTCCAACTATAGTAGTGCCGAAGCACCATACCCGAATGCACCAATTTGTTCATACTATAACAAAAATTTATAACTTGAAAACGAAACAACAACTTGCACCTCTAACTACATTAATTTGAAGCTATTCAAACAAGGAATTTTGACGTTGACGATCGTTCAAAAGCTTTTGCTTTAGTATGTCGAATATATTACAAGCTTATGAATACTCAACTCAATATTTGTGCTATTATATCTTCTCCAAGAGATGAAAGACTTTTGGTAGAAGTCAATCATCTTTATTCAAATAAGATTCCCAAGATAATATCTTGGATTCTTCAATCTAGAGGACTAGAATGAGATTTTGAGAATGCTCAAAACCCAGTTCCAACCCCTATTCGCAAAGTTCCCAATCAAATTATTACATTTCCTGATGGACATGTCAAAGTTATTTTTGATAAACCATCATCTTGAAATATTTTTCAAAGATCTTATTCTTCTTTATCTGATTACAGATATAAGAATAACATTTTTCAACATCTTCTTTAAAAGAAGTTGATTTCAATCATAATATTCCAAAACATCATTATCAAACTGATAAAGAACATGAATAAGATACACCTAGTTTACATATTTTGTCAAACATGTTACTTTATTCAGAGAGACTTGATCAGTAATGCAATGTTATTTCTTCTACAATTGATAGAAGAAATGAATTCAGAATTGATAAAACTCTTGAAGTCAAAAGTTTTCGAAAATTATTTCAAAAAAAGTTTTTCAAAAGAAGAAATTGAATCTTATTAGGAAGAATTTGAAGCTTTCCTAGAAAATTTAAGTTTTTATGAGTGGGCTTATTTCAAAATTTATAAGAAAAAACCACTAAAATAGAAACTGTTCAAAACACAAATGTTTCAAAAAAAGACCTGGAAAACACCCAAGGGTGAAACTTTTCAATCTATTCATCCTCCTATGCAAGAAATAGTGGTTTCTCAAGGAAACACCAAAGTTCTTGTTTCTTCTCTCAAAAGGATACCTAATGAACAACCACATGATTCTGAAGTTGTTATTAAGGATATAAAAAAATATTCAAACTTAGAACAATTGTACAAATATTGTTCTACAATCTACGTGTACTCAGCTCAACAAAATTGAAATAAGTTCTAACTTTGATAAATCATCAGAGCTATATAGTACGCGATGTATTATGAATCAGTTTAAAGCGGAATCTTCAAAAGCATCTAGTTCTGATTTAAGATTAGAAATCAATGAGATGAAATCTCAAATTTCTACTCTTCAAAATCAAATGAAAGATGTCAGTATGGCAGTAATTCTCTTGAAAATAAAACAAGAGAATCAAACCATTACTGAATCTGACTCTTTTGATGAAGAAGAGATTTCTTCTCAATCTTTAAAAAAAAAAACTCTATTATTCCTCAAACTGAAGAAGAAAAGATTAATGTCATTAGTCGCATTCAACTTCAAAAATGATATTGCAATATGACTATTGTAGTCAACAAAGAGTTCAAACTTCGTACTAAAGTCTTAATTGACTCAGGTGCACATTAAAACTATATTAGGGAAGGATTGATCCCTACAAAATATTTTGAAAAAACCACCGATCATCTTTATGGTGCCAGTGGAAAGAAATTAAATATTCAATACAAACTTTCGAAAGTTTATGTTTGTAATTCAAATATTTGTTTCAAAAATATATTTTGTCCCGTGAAAGATCTTGACCAAGAAGTTATTCTGGCACTCTTTTATTGTTCAAATTTACCAATTTCAAGTTGATTTAAAATGGTTAACTACAAATATTTTTGGTTAGGAAATTACTTTCAAATTTACAAATCCTCCTTTTTACAAAGATATCAATATTTTGAAAGAAGCTTCTATTTCGAAATTATTAACAATATAAATATCAAGGAAAAACATATTCAATTTTTAAAAGAAGAAATTAAAATTTAAAGAATTGAAGAACGGTTACAAAACTCCTCAATTATTGAAAAAAATCCTCTTTTTTTCAAAAGCGTATAGAAGATGAGATATGTTCCACTATTCCAAATGCATTTTGGAATAGGGAAAAACATGTTGTTTTTCATCCATATACTTTTGATTTTTATGAATCAAATATTCCTACCAAGTCACATCATATTCAAATGAATAAGGAGTTACTTGATCATTGTATTAAATAAATCAATGATTTACTGGATAAAAAGCTTAGTCGTCCATGTAAATCACCGTGGAGTTGTTCAGCATTTTATGTCAACAATTTGCTGAATATCCCTACCAAGTCACATCCTATTCAAATGAATAAGGAGTTACTTGATCATTGTATTAAAGAAATCAATGATTTACTAGATAAAAAACTTATTCGTCCAAGTAAATCACCATGGAGTTGTTCAGCATTTTATGTCAACAATTCTACTGAAACTGAGCGAGAAGCCCATCGTTTAGTTATCAATTGTAAACTCCTCAAGAATGTTATTCAATGGATTATATACATTGCCCCAAAAGGAAGACCTATTAAATAGGTTATTCAAAGCAATTATCTTCTCAAAATTCGACATGAAGTCAAAACTACTTTTAAAAAATGGAATGTTATGCCATTCGGCCTAATAAATGCTCGTTCAAAATTTCAAAAGATCATAAATGATATTTTCAGTTCTTATTCAAACTTCGTTATTGTTTACATTGATGATATTCTAGTTTTTCCAAAACTTTTAGAACAGCATTTCAAGCATCTCAATACCTTCATTCATATCATCAAAATTAATGGTTTAGCAGTTCTACTAAAAGGGTTATTTCATGTCAAATAAATATTAGGTTCCTAAGGCATAACATTCATACATGAACTATTACACCCATTCAAAGAAGTCTAGGTTTTACCAACAAATTTCCTCAACAAAAATAGTCTTCAAAGATTTTTAGGCTATTTCAATTATGCATGTGACTTTATTAAAGAGATAAGAATTCTATGTGCCCCTCTTTTCAAAAGACTTCAAAAGAATCCAGTCCCATGGAGTCACGTGCAAAAGGTAAAAAAAGCTATCAAAAGTATGGTTGTCAATCTTAGACCCTGCTAGTTCAATAATTGTTGAAACTGAGGCATATGATATTGGCTTTAGTAGCGTCTTAAAGCAAATTCCAAAAGAGTCTAGTCAATAACAACTAGTCGGATTCCATTCTGGACTATCTAAAAAGAAATTTTATCTCTCGTGTTGTGTATTTCAAAATTTCAAGATGATTTAATTAATAAAATGTTTATTTTAAAGATAGACTGTAAAGACGTAAAAACCCTTGTTCCGAAACAAATTCTCGCAAGATGGCAAGTTATTCTATCTTTCTTTGATTTTGAGATTCTATATATACAAGGATCATCAAACTTTCTTGCAGACTTCCTCACAAGAGAGTTCTTGCAAGGAAAGAGAGAAAAATGTGAGAAATAGTAGATATATTTTCAAATTGAGTAATATCTTCAAAGAAGAAAATTTCAATATGAATTCTTCTTCCTTAAAGAAGAAGAACAAGAAAAAAATCCTCAATCCATATTCTTTTAATCGATAATTACATTCAGAATTCATTTCAAGGATCTAGATATGTAGAACATAGTGCTTCTACTTCTCAAAAAAACAACATTAGCCTCAAAAATCCCAACTTTACAAAATACTCAAAGTAAAAAAATTCTTCTGAAGAAAAACCTTCAAATTTCAAGAAAGCCCTTCAAATAGGAACTGAAAAATTACCAGATATCAATCCTCCTCCATTATTAGATATTCTTCTCTCGAAGATTGTATTGATAACATTTTTCCAAAAAATTCATTTCATGCCCAAACTTATCAAAAAATCTAGGGCTCATTATGAAGTCATCCATAGAAAACCAGGATCGGCTATAATAACGCACTCCAAATCCTCAAAAGAAAATCATATTGATTTTTCAAAAATTTCAATCAGTAGGGTACTATCATATGAAAACTAGGGACAAACCCCATGGAAAAAGAAGCAAATACATCTCTCAAAAGACGATTCATTCGAATCTCTTTTCAATTTTTTCAATTATCAAGAGGTCTGGTTTAATGTTTCCTATTTTAGACCAGTATCTCACTCTTGGTTTTATTCTTTTCAATCAAAATTATTTTTCAACTTTTCCAAAATTGGTTCGGACACTTTGGTCTTGACGAGACCATTTTACCTAGTCTTACTCGTCAAGAGTTCGAATTTTTCAAAAAAGAGGCAAATCCCTTTTTGAAGCCTCAAGAAAACGTTTTTTTTTTAATTTGCCCATAATCTCAATGTCTCTTTGATATTCTGCTGAGACTATCAGATTGTTCAAAAACTTGGCTCTAAATATAATGTCAAGCGATTAGTTCGAAAACTTAAAATCAAATGGTGGTCTAAATTCCATTACACGAACTGTTGCCCCAAAACAGTTAATTCGTAGGTTCAAGAAAAGAAAAAATGTCGGTGTGCCAAAAGGCCATGTATATTTTGAAGTATTGGAAAGGGATATGCAGAGCTTAGCCGAGCTCAAGCCTTTAGAATATAAAATCAATGATCTCGTCGGGAAGGATGTCCTCTACTTTGCTAATATGAAAAGCATTGAGAGTAGGAACATTTTAATCTTCTATTTTATTTTCAATGATTGACCCCTGACCTCCTCATTTTTATGACTTGTATGATTTTTATTGTAGCATTCGAGATGGCGTTCGATCCTTTCAACCTCTATCGTCCAGTTCAACAAAAATCGAAAAAATGCTCCAACTAAGCAGGTCGGGAAGAAAGGAAAGGAGAGGCCTAGGGAAAGGACCCTTGAACTTACGAGGAAGGGCTCTAGTGAGTCCTCTGGGGTAGGGGAGAAGCCACAACCCTTAGATCTACAATACCAACAACTCAACAGCCTCGAACTGATGTCCCAAGGGTCACGCCAATGGTTGTCAACCTTGATGATTACATCATCATTCCTCCGTCGTGGTCTGACAGGAAGTGTACGTTTGTGCTCGAACTTTTCGAAAAGTACAGAGACGAGAGCCTTGGCATCAATGAAGGTCTGAAGGTAATTAAAGCAATGACAATGAAGGTACCCCCAGCATGATACTTCATATTTTCATTTGATTGTTTGCTAAGTTAAAAGCACGGCCTCTTACTATTGTTTTGTTATTTGAAGACTTTGACTGTGGATAGATCCCTGGCTTTCAGGAGAAAATGAAAGGTTGAGAAGGTGGCCTCGCTCGAGAAAGAAATCAACATGTATCTGATCTCGAGGTAGAGGCTTCTCGACGATTGAAGGAAAATCTTGAGCTCGAGACCGATATACAGCAAGCTCGAGACAAAGTAAAAGTGGCCAAGGATGAAGTTGAGCATGGACGGAGCCAGCCCAGGTCCAGTGTGGGCACAGGCCCACATTGAACTTCTGGGCCAAACCTCTTGGTCTAGAATTTTTTTTTTTTTTTCAGCCCAATAGTGACCAAAATACTGATTGAACCGTTTGATAGAGACCAAAATCCACAATTATAAGTAATGCCCATGTCAATATCATAATTGTTGGCCCAATTGTAAACCTCCAATAATTTATCCCTTAATGATTGACTTATGAAATTCATTACTTCGTGATTAACAAAAATCTATATAGTAATAAAATTATTGTCATATTATTCAAAAATTGTGATTCATTTTTATTCACGAAATTGGTTATTTTAAAATAAAGAAAATTATTAAATGTATCCGAGATGAAAAGTTCCTTAAATGTAAACTCTAATAAGTTTAATCTTTCCCATATATTGTTGCTTTTAGGTAAAAATCTTCTTCTTATTTTAATAGTTTAATATGTGAGTGTCTTCCATTTAATCATTAAAAATCCAAATTAGGAAAAAATATTAATTTATACTCGAAACTTTTTTCATCATCATAGCAAGATATTACTACAAACTCTTGTTTTTCTTCATCTAATTATGATAGTTATGATGTTAATGTAGTTTGAAAGTCACAACGATATCAAAGTATGAAAACTCGAAATGAACAAGTGTAATTTATAAATGATGTCATTTTTAGTATTGTCGTAATATTGTTTTATATTTTTATCATCATTGAACTCATAATCAAAAACCCGACGTTTAACATCGATAAATTGTGCCCACACTGAATTACATTCCTGGCTCCGCCCCTGAAGCTGAGGAATCCAAGCTCGAGCTGGAGCATAAAATAAAAGAACTCAAGGTCAAGCTTGAATAGGCTTGCGCTAAAGCGATGGAAAATCTGAGGAGTTCAGGGTGGTAAAGGGTGAATACGTCTTAGGCTCATACAATTATGCTTTCAAAAAAGCCCGAGCTTTCCTTCGGTCTTAATTGTCTGATGTCAACCCTGATGACTTGATGCTTGCTCCTGAGGTTATCAAAGGCTTTCATTTTCTAAAGGGACAGAGATCAAGGATGAGGGTGGTACTGATTTAGATAAAGACGAAGTTTGCAGGCCCCTAACCAATGATGATCTAGACTAGGTCTCGATTCCCTCCCTCGAGCTTTAGATTTTGTTGATGTTGTAACGAGGTACATTGCCTGACAAGGGTCTAAATTATGTTATTACTTTTTCTTTCATGGATTCTTATAAATGTTCGATGCCAAGAATGTTTTAAACTAAAAGTACATTACACGATCAGTGTTTAACTATCAAACTTGAGGTTTGAGCAACTAAAACTTTTACAGTGTGAATTTCCCAGCTCGATGAGCTTGAAACTGTTAGGTTCGAGCATTTAGTCAAAATACTAAGGCCATCTATTGTGATCGAACACTCTTGAAAATATTTAAATATATACAAACTCGAGGAGCTTGAAATTGTAAAGCTCAGTTAGCAAGCTCAAGCACCTTATGAAGATTTTTAGATTACCATTACAAACTTGAGGAGCTCGAAACTACAAGGCTTTAGTAGCTTTTAAGAAAATAACTTAATAATCAAGTTATAAACTCAAGGAGCTTGAAATAGCAAGGCTCGTGCAGCTTTGAAGAAAATAATTTAATAATCAAGTTATAAACTCGAGGAGCTTGAAGCTGTAAAGTTCAAGCAACTTTTAAGGAAAATCGAGGATATTAAAAACATTTTCTGGTAATGTAGTCAAGGAACATGCCCGATCACTCCTTAAGACTAAACCCGAGCAAGACTGGAATGCTCAACAAATATGAGCATTGATCTGGAAGAGTTGACCATCCAATTGCTCGAGTATTGAGGTGATTTCTCGAGGCAAGACTTTGATGTTCTTGTACGGGACAAGGCTTTTGGGGGTAAGGTTTTTTTGTTCTAGTACAAAGTAAGGCTTTGAGGTGCTTGCACGGGGCAAGGCTTTCAGGTGCTTGCACGGGGTAGGGATTTGAGATGCTTGCAAGGAGCAAGACTTTGAGGTGCTTGCACGGGATAAGAATTTTAGGCTATTGGAGATGGAAAAATAAACTTTACTGGGATAGGATCCCGACTCCAACTAATCAAAACAAAATCATCCTATTTAAAAATTAACTATGAGCATGCAAGCCAACGAACTGAAAGGTAAAAAGACGTGGGATATTCAAGCCTGGCATACCAAAGAAAGAAAAAACTACTAGGTAGAGGTAAAACAAACTATTTGTAACAAATCTTTAAATTATCGGCATTCCAAAACTTGGAGAGTGGTCTTCACGAGGTATCTCTTAGGCTGAATGCCCTTTCCAAACTTGTCGTATGACTTCAAAAGGTCCTTCTCATATAGGTCCTAGCTTGTCGAGGCATGTTTTACTGTTTCATCTCTTCTTAATATGAGATTTCCAACTCTGAACTTTCTGGATCTTACCCTACTATTGAAGTGTATGCATGTTCTATTTTGGTAAGATGCAACCCTTATAGCATCTTGTTCCCTTACTTCCTCGAGAATGCCAAGGTGTTCTGTCATGTGCTCCTTGGAGTCAGGATCAAGTCTTTTGAGGCTCGGTAGTCTAATTTCAACTTAAAGGGTATCCTCTACACCGAACGCCAACATGAAAGGTGTCTCACCCATTGTAGTTTTGTGAGATGTTCTATATGTCCAAAGTATATAGGGTAGTTTATGAGACCAAACATCTCTAGTCTCTCTGAGCCTTGTTCGAAGGTCCTGTAATATAAGCCAGTTTGTAGCCTCAGCTAAGCCATTTCTTAGAGGATATGAAACTGATGTCAAACGATGGTCAATTCCAAGGTTGATGCAAAAGCTCCTGAACTGTGGGATATCAAATTGTCTCTCGTTCTCAGTTATGAAGATCTTGGATATTTCGAACCTGCAAACAATGGACTTCCAAATGAATGACCTCAGCTTGAGCTCTGAAATAGTTGATAGCGGCTCGACCTCTGCCCACTTAGTAAAATATTCTCCAGCTACGACAACAAACTTCAATTGACCTCTGGCCAATGGAAAATGACCGAGGATATCCATGCCTCACTATTCAAATGGGAATGTACAGTGAATGAGGGTAAGGTCCTCAGTCAGAGAATGGATAACATTGTCAAACATCTGACACTTGTTATATTTTTAATATATTTCGTGACATCTTTCTTCATGGTAGGCTAGTAGTACATGTATCTTATAAGTTTAAAAGATAGAGCCCGAGCTCATTGATGGCTCCTACATACATCTTCATAGACTACCACCAGAGTTTGGGACGATTCTGAGGGTTTGAGGCACCAAAAGTATGGAAGAGTAAAACTTCGACCAAATAAGACTCCTATGTTCATGCAATACCTTGGTACCAAGGTATGCTCCTTGCCATCCGCGGATCCTCTGGTAAATTCCCATTAGTTATAAAATTAACTATTGTGTCCATCCAAGGCGGCTCATTCTCAATATCCATGACGGAGGGTGCTTGATTTATGCTTGGTTTTGTCACAAATCTGATGTGGAATGTTCTATCAAGACCATTAATTTCCATAAAGACGAGTTTAGACAAGGCGTCAGCCTTGTAGTTGTCAGTTCGAGCTATCTATATGATTTCACAACTCTTGAATTGCCTTTGAAGATCATGAACTCTTAGGCAATATAAACTCATCTTTTCATAATTTTTTTTTCAAATGTCCCTTCAATCTAACCAACAAGTCGTGAATCACTGAAAATCTTGATGTGTTCAAGCTCAAGATTATTGGTAAGCTCTAGAGCAATAACAACTGCCTCGTACTCTACTTCATTGTTCGTAGCTTCAAATTTAAATTGGAGTGCACATTGTATTTCTACGTGCCTTTCTATGCTCATGAATATTACTCGTGTACCCGAGCTCGAGGAGTTTGATACTTCATCTACAAATATCTCTCATGTATTCATAGCAGCAGTAATCGAGTTATCTCCTGGCCCCTAATGTCTTCATTCTGCTATGAAGTCAACCAAAGCCTACGCCTCGATTGATGATCGAGGCTTGAATTCTATGTCAAATTCACCCAGTTCAATTGCCCATTTCAGTAGTCTACCGAACAGGTCAAGCTTATGGAGTATGTGCTTAAGTGGTTTATTCGTAAGCACTCAAATTGGATGAGATTGGAATATTGTCACAATTTTCATGTCACCACTACCAGGGCAAGAACAAGTTAGTTCAGCAAATGTATGCCTAGTCTCTGTATCAAGTAATACCTTGCTAACATAGCAAATCGATTATTAAGATTTGTTTGTCTCTTTCACCAATACACCACTTACTGCATTTTAAGAAACTGTCAACTATAAGAACAACGTATCTCTAGACTCTGCTATTGTGAGTATCGATGGGGTTGCCAATACTTTTTGAGTTCCTAGAATGCCTTCTCACAATCCTCATTCCATTCGAAGTTTTGATTTCTCCTAAGAACTTTGAAAATGAGATGTTTTTATCTTCTGCACAAGACATGAACATGTTCAATGCGGCGACTTGGCCCGTTAGTTTTTGTACCTCTCTCTTGTTCCTAGGAGACATCATGAACGTTAGGGCCTATATTTTGTCCACATTGGCCTCAATTCCTATTTACTTGGTCATGAAGCCCAAAAACTTATCTGAGGCTAGCCCAAAAGCGCACTTTACGGGATTTAATTTCATGTCATATTCTCGAAGGGTAATGAATACTTCCTTAAGATCAGCGATATGTATGTCCACCTATTTGCTCTTGACTACCATGTCTTTGATAGAGGCCTCAATATTTTTCCCAATCAACTTCGATAAGATTTTGTTGATAAGCCTCTCATAAGTTGTCCCTGCATTCTTCAAACCAAATGGCATGACCATATAACAATATATGGCTGAGTCAGCCATGAAAGATGGTTTTTCTTGATCTTTATCGGCTATGAGAATTTTGTGATATCCATAAAATTCACCGAAGAAACTATTCAATTTATGGTCCGATGTGTTGTCTACGAGGTTGTCGATCCAAGGTAGGGATAGTTGTCTTTCGAGCATGCTTTGTTAAGATCTGTAAATTCAATACATACCCTCCATTTGCCATTGGCTATCTTGATGAGGACAACCTTGGCGAGCCTATCAGGGTATTGAACTTCACGAATAAATTGTGCACTGATTAATTTACCAATCTCCTCCCGTATGACTTCACTGCGCTCTGGTGCAAACTCTCTTTCTTTGCTTCATTGGCTTAGTGATAAGAGCGTTTTTCCACACTTGTTTTAGGCCACAAACATGGATAATTGTTAATAAATATGTGCAATATAGCTTAATTCGATGTAATTTGTGTTTTGCAGGACAACAATAATGAATGCAATGGAAATTAGGATTAAAAAAGCAAAAAAAGGACTAAAATGAAGCAAAATCAAAGTTTGATGACTCAAGTACAAAAAATAAAAAGTTGTGTTGATCTCAAGATGAAAATTTGAGAGTGTTGGGTGTCAATTGGATGAGGAAGGAAGCCAATGGGAATAAATATGGTTGAAGTACTATCATATATCAACTTCCAGCCAAAAAAGTTATACTTCGAATTTTCAATCTTAGTTTAAGACCCATTCTTGGCATAGAAGACGTTCGAATTTGAAAACTCATATATCTGGAAGATTTGTATCCTTTGAGTTAGATTTCCAATTCATTTTGAATCACCTCAATCGAATATCAGGAGAGAGAGATATGACTGAATTACTAAAGACTATTCGGTGGAAAAAAAATATATAACTATGCGACGCATAGTTATAAATAAATGTGACTGCATAGTGTATTACATAAATTGATGGTTGGATTTCCTTTTATGCGACCACATAGTACAAACTTTTCACAAGATTTTGTTTCTTTTTTCAACAAAAACTCCACTTTAATAACAAGATCTTAGGCATCCTATATACGCCAAACTCGACCAAAACACGGGGAGAGACCTTCTTTTGACCTAAAAAGATATTGTGCAAGGGTTTTGAGAGAAGAAAAGAGGAGGAACGTGAAGATCAACTCAAATAACACGAAGATTCAATTCAAGATTAATCGGGGTGATGTCGTTTCTTCATTGTTTTTCTAATTTTCTTCTCTCCATCATACTAGATTTATTTGTGCTAAGAATTACGATGAAACTTGTATTATGAATCTTTGACTCGTAATTTTATTATTGACATTCAAGGCACGTTTTTAATTATTGAATGATTGACATGGATTTAATTTTCCCTACAATTACTTAATCAATAATTGTATGAATATTGTGGCTTGTTTTACCCTCGAGAAATAGAAAATAAGTTAGATACAGTTTCAATTGTCATAGAGTCCAATAGGTAATAGAAATATATCATTATACTTTACGTGATGTTTAATTATTTAAGAATCCATTAATGCATTTTTATATGTTCGCATCCATCATAAAAATATAGTTGGGTCACATGTAAAAATAAGTTTAATTCTGCTCGAGAGAAATTGTTAAACAAATTTGGAATATTGATCTTCATAATTAAATCGAGTCGTCAAATAAGTTTGGGGTGTGTATCTCTCAAGTGAAGAAAGAAAAAAATTGACAACCACAGGTCATGATTTGTATCCATCATCAGTTTGGTATGCCTTGCATGAGTATGCGCACATCAATTTCTCCATTTGATAAGTGAATGTTGATTTGATGTTGCACTATTGAAACTGTTCATTTTGTTGATTACTAAATTCTAATCCTGAGCCATGGCAGGTTGTTAAGCCATGTTTTGTGTAAAGTTAAGCCACCTCTTCTTTGAGGACAAACAATAGTTCAATTTTGGGAGATTTAGGCCACAAAACATGGACAAATGTCAATAGATATGTTGAAATATGGCTTAATTCAATATAATTTGTGTTAGTATGACTACATTGACGGATAGAATGAAAAGTATGCGAAAACGGGCGAAAACAATCGAAAAATGGACCAAAATGGATGAGAATGAAAGTTTCGGGGACCAAAATATAATTATTCAAAAGCTGACCCGAATGGCAAATCAAGTGTGGAACTGCGCTGAGCAACAAATCGTGGATATCATAGAATGCTAGAAGAAGAAGAAGGAAGCAAGGCAAAAAAGTAGATGAAACAAAAAATTTGGGACCAAAACGAATCAAATGGAAGATGTGTTCTACCATGCGACCGCGTGGTAGAAACTCCATGTGGTTTCCCAAGCTGCTACAGGGAATCACATGGACCAACTTGATTGATCTACGGGATATAACCATGTGGTCTTACGATTCAACTCTGGCGCGAGAATTTTTGGTTTCCTTGTTTGAGCTAATCTCATATGGAAAGACATCTTGACACCCCTTATAACCCTAATCTCGTCCAAAAAGAGGGGGTCACGCAATTTTGGAGAGAGAAAAGGCATTGAAGAACAATGAAGAAGGCATAAACGAGAGATTTCACTTCAAGAATCAAGATTTCAAGTTTTCAATTTAAGAATTAGATGATGTCTTTTCCTAAATACTTTTCTTGTTATTTTATTTTATCCATACTAGGCTAGATCTTCATTGTACTAGGGGAACAATGATCCTTGCAATGTGAACTTTTAATTCTTTATTTTTCAATTTTGATTCTAAAATGCGAATATTGGATGTTGAATGATTTATATACAATTTAATTTCTCCATAATTAAATGCATGTGATTATGTGAGTTTAGGTGATCTATTTCATGTATTCAAAAGAAGGAAAGTAGATTCGACAAAGTATAAATCATTGTAGGGTCTGATAGGGGATAGAAATATACCACTATGCCCGACGTGAATCTTTAAGTGTTTACAAAATTTCATGCATTCTTGGATATTTGCATTTGTTATAGAAATATAGTCAAATGGTATACGGGAATAAGTTCAATTCTACTTGAGAGAGATTATTGAATAGGTTACTAACAATGATTCTTCAACTAATTAGTCGTGTTGTCAAATTGTAAAGTAAAAGTTAAAAGTGAATTTGCTTGGTGACTCGGTATTCAATGCGCTTTTCATATATAAATTTCTTCAAGTATTTGCATTCAAACCTTAAATTGCATTTAGTTTGCTTACACTTATATAGATTTGCATTCATGCTATAATTTAGACAATTTCACATTTTAATCACATCTTTGAAATACTTAGTTTCGGTTAAGGTCGAGATAGGTAAAACTTAAGTTAACTTAATCTCTGTGAGGAATGACATTCGAACATAAAAATCCATTTTATTACTTAAACGATCCGTACACTTGCGGTAATCAAAGTCGAACATATTTTCGGCGTGTCAATTCTCACAATATATATTGTATTTTTCCACATCAAGACATAGTAGGCTTTACTTTGCTAGGTGATTGGTTCTTCCAAGAAAATAAGTTGATTTCATGACTAATAGCACCACTTTCCAAATAGATCAATAATTAACCTTATTACCTGCAATATTATATATATTGCATGTTGAAAGTTTTTTCAATAAATAAAACATCTTAAACACTTAAAAACATCCAATCGTGGATGTTAGAATTAGGGTATGACCAGAATTCTATTTGGAAGACTACTTGGGAATTCTATTTGAAGTATAGTTGGGTTAAAGTCTATTTGGAAATTTAAGTTGGAATTCAATTTAGTAGTACGTAGTAGACTTGAAGAGGTCTTGAAGGAGTCCAAGATAAATTGGAAAGGTTTATGCGAGATGTCGCTCGCTGCAGCCCAAGAGAAGCTCAAACTCTCAAAACAGAGACACTGGTGCTCGCTAGGTACCAAGTTACCACTCAAGCTCAGCAAAGACGCCACTCGAGCGGCGGTGATATCTAAACAATTTTAATTCTATTTTTTGGTAGTTTTTTATTCCTATTTCATCACAAATATTCCATTATTAGTTTAACTCATTGTATTGGAACTTCACGTTATATTAGACTCTTCATTGTATTATATTCTCCTAATATGTTAGGGATCTTAGTATAATATACATGTGGTGTACTACACAAATTGAGTTAATCCTTACGTTCTAAACAATAATTTGTAATCCTCCATTGTTGATATTTGTTGGGGAGAGAACGAGATTATACATCACGAAATGAAGTATTGGTCACAACTATAAGAAACAAGAATTTAATTTGACAAAATACTTGGAGATTTTATTCACTAATAATGGAGAGAGAAATTACAACAAAATTGTGTTCTAACACAATTATAATATGCAGTAATCCATTAACTTGTAAAGAAAAGTCTACTTTTATATGGGTACATATTAAATCCTAATAATAGCTCTAAAGATGAAAATTATATCAAAAAATGCGTGGAATAAAAAGGAAAATTTTGAATGGCGCGAAGCTCAAGCGCCAGGTGATCAGTAGGCTAGCGATAGCTCGCTGTTAAAAATTTCGTCTCACCGCTCAATCGTCCAGCTAGCTGTAGGCTAGCGCTGTCAATCTCTTTTTCCTCCATGAACCCTATTTAGACATCTTCAAGGCCCAATATATGAAAACACGCCAATCCTAGATGAATTTAGGTTTCAAACCCAACAATTTCCTCCTTAACACAAATTTCACTGTAACGAACGAAGCTCCTAAATTTCTCTACTAGGAAAAAAAAACTCGATCACAAGGAATTAACTGAACTCTTCAACAAGAGTCAAACTAACTTCTCCAATGAACGAAAAATTCTCCACATATTTCATAATATCCAACTAGGATAAATGAATCCAAGCACTGCTCTGCAGAATAACCTTGGATTCACTAAAATCACAAATGATTTAAAATTTACCAAATAGGGCCTAAACACACCCTGAAACAAAATCAACACTAAATTCTTCTATATAGGGCTCATTGCTAGACTAAACACCTTCAAATACATTTAAAGCATATGCAACAAAATCAGCTTTCCCATATCTTTCTCCAATAGATATATCCCTAGAAATTGAATGCGATAGCACTTCAGGTGATGTTAGCAAAACGACATTACTGATATCCTCATAACTCGACTAAGCTGTATTCTTCAACATGGACCCCAAACTAAATCCCAGCAGTATTGTACCAAACTGAATATCAACTACGATACTAAATCTTTGCTGACTATTCTTCATGGATTCTAAAATAGGAGCTAAAGATGAAATAGCTATATGGGAGGGTAATATTTGAATTGCCCTCATTTCTCTTCAAATAATGAGGTATTTATAGATTTTCCTTCAAGTTTTTGGGTAATTTGGTCATTTTGGAAAAATGACGAACGACGGCTCCTTATTGGCTACCATATACTGATTCAATTAAGAGTAACCAGTCTAAATATGAGAAAGGTTCGCAAGCTTTAGACGAGTTACTTTACGCTTTACCAATAGCTGTCCAAGTTCACGAATTTTGTTTCCAAGTTCAATAATATGCCTAAACATCATTTTGAGATTGAAAGATAAGTTTTTCTAATATCTCTAGAAGATGATGAAGGACATAAAAGAGCATAAAGCTCTATCTTGCCCTATAAAGGAAACGTGGAAGATTGCAATGGAAGAAGAAATAGAATCTTATGAAATCCAATCAAGCCTGGGACTTGGTTATCTTCCGACTAGTAAGAAAGCTTTTGGGAACAAATGAGTTCTCAAGATAAAGTGAAGAGCTTGTGGAACTATAAAAATATATAAGGCTCGCTTTGTAGCAAAGGATTATACTCAACGGGAGGATATAGATTATGAAGAGACATTTTAAACAATAGTGAGATTTATTTCAATTCATCCACTCTTATCCATAATGACACGTTTAGATTTAGAATTACATCAAATGAACATGAGGACTACCTTTCTCAGTGGATAATTTAATGAAGAAATCTACATACAACGACCAATAGGTTTCATTAAAATATGCCAAGAGAATAAAGCTTATAAATTGAAAAAATCAATGACTTGTAATGGTACTTAAGATTTGACAAAGTGGTTATCTCATACAATTTTGTCATGATGGACGAGGATCGCTATACTTATTTGAAAAGATCCAATAAGAAATTTATAATTTTATCTCTCTACATAGATAATATCTCATTGGCTAGAAATGATAAGAAGTATATTAAAACCATTAAAAATGATTGTCCTCAAATTTTGAAAAAAAAAAAAAAAAAAAAAAAAAAGGACATGCATAAAGCAGATTACATATTAGATATTAAAATCCATAGAGAACATTCGAAAAGGTTTCTTGTTCTGTCACAAAAGCCATACATAAAATAAATTCTTGAATGTTTAAAAATTATGAATTGCTACCACATTAACACATTATTTCCAAAGGCAGAAGCAAAGAGTGAAGGAGAAGATGAATGGAAAGAAGCTAGGTCAAAAAAGAAGGAACAAAATCCTCAAGAACCATAGTTCGAAAGAGAATTCAACACACATATGGGCGTCATAGCACCACTGACTAGGCACTGTAGTGCCCAATTATAGAAAACCAGCAGGAACGTCAGCATCGTGGCGCTCGAGAAGTGGCACCCCAACGCCAGCAATCGAGTGGAATTAAAGAATAAGGGACATCATATGGCCTACAAAAGGCGCCACGACACCATAAGAAACACATCTTCAGACGGCCGACGTGCCGATGGCGACGAAGAGTGTTTTGGTTTTTAAGGACTCTTTTTAAAGCCCAACTTGACCCCAACTCCTCCAAGACTTCATGATAATGTAAAGACAACTCTAAAGACCACTTTTCGGCAACCATTCAAGAGGGCAAGAAGCAAGAAATCGAGGAAGAAAGCAAGAACAACATTGAGGAGATGTTGAAATTGAATTCTAGGTATAGTTTTTACTCTACGCTCGAGATAGTAATTAGAAAAATTAGGATTCTCACTTATAAACTTGGAAAAATGATTAGAGATAAGCGTATAATTGAGAAACGTAGTCGATAGTTAAGTGTAATTTTCATTTATTGATTGAATTCGTCATCACATTCACCATTAGATTTAGCCTATGTTTGGACGCAATTGTGGGGGAACAACAATTATTTTTGAGTCAAATCAACCGAGCACACAATTTTTAGGTTTAATTACCTCAATAGTCACTGAACTTTATCGAAAGTTTCTACCAAGTCACTGAACTTTAAAAACTATGTGGTTAGTCACTGAACTTTCGAAAAATCACCTCATTGGTCACTGAACTTTAAAAATCACCTCATTGGTCATTGAATTTTGCAAAAGATTTTTACGGGGTCACTGAACTTTGCAAAAAGTTTCTCAGATAGTCATTGGGTTCAGTGACCATCTGGGGAACGTTTTGCAAAGTTTAGTAACCAATGAGGTGATTTTTAAAGTTCAATGATCAATTGGGTGATTTTTCGAAAGTTCAGTGACTAACCACGTAGTTTTTAAAATTCAATGACCTGGTGAAAACTTTGGTCAAAGTTCAATGACTATTGGAGTAATTAACCCCAATTTTTACATTCTCTTTCACGCATTTCAACATTGCCAAATGTCCATTTTAACCCTCGTGAATGTATTTTTGAATATATTTACACTTGTTCTATCTGGTTCCTTATCTTTGATCATTCAACAGTACTAAAAATGGAGATTTTTGGATTTCCGAAGAAATAATGATGTTGCTTGTTTGTGGGGCCACTCCAACACGTAAACAATGGATGGAATTTAAGTAAATATCAGCCATACATGAATGAAACCTATTAATTCAGTTTTTTTTTATTATAACAATCAATTCAAACTCTATCACGGTCATGTTAACAAGATGACAATGAAAGTTTTGTGGTTTACATGCACATGCATTCTCATTGTTGATGGGCCAAATAATCGCGTAAATTATCCCACTCTTTTCGTTTTATTCCAGGTGCATTCCATTCACTAGTAATTTCATCATGTTCGTCTAACAACTCCACCCCTGCAGCGTCGAGATCCGTTTCCACTCTTGTAAATGCCTCGTCCACCACTACCGCCCATCGAAGAAAGTTATCAATACCATAGTTGCTATTACAACACCAATCTACGCTCTGAAATTGTAACTCGTCATATGATCGAGAATTTTCCACCGGCTTTTCTAAACACTAAATGCACGTTCGATTACATTTATACATGACAAGTACTTAAAGTTAAATTTTACACCCGCGTTTCAAAAGTTACACGTACGACCTGTCTCCCTGTCATAGAAGTGCTGGAAATGGTACAATACCTTATACGGAGCCAGGTCAATGGACAAGCTCCAAGTCGACTAAATATTTTTCCACAACTGGTTGCAAAAAATCAATATCATGGTTGTGTATAGCACGAGCCAAGATGCGAGCATCATGAGTATTCTCGTTGTACCACCCAGCACAATTGTGATGTACAAATTAAAATCACATGTCGTTGCACATTTTGTGTTGGAATTCCTTTGCGTCCGATAAAATTCACTCATTGATCCCGCGACAACTCTCGTGTGCGTTCCATCAATCGCACATATGCAATTCTAGAACAATGGATACTTGTTCAAATTTGGTGTGTAATGCTCCAAACCGTGATTGTAGAGAGGAAATGAATTGGGTAGTTGGGGCATGCAATGGAGAGCAGGAGATTTCTTGTTTTACCCTATAAATGCTATTGTTGTGAGAAAGAGTCCATCGGTTTTCAATAAAGAAATTTGAAATGAAAGACAAATGGTCCGAACTATAATTTTGACCAGGTTTTTATCTCGTCGAGATAGGGGTTTAGTTATAACTATTGATTACAAATGCAATTATCTAGATAAAATAAAGGTTAATTCATAATAGTAATTAATAAGAAATTGAATTCGAATCACTTTGAGTTCAACATCCTTGATTGTTATATTACAAAACTTAACATCGTACACTTGCACTATATTTACGTTATAAAAAACACTTACACCTTGAGATTTACTTGAAGAACTTTGAATTTGGATCACATTGCATCAAGGCAGTTTTGATAGGGGGAACAAGTTATAAATGCCTTAAACCATTTTACTATATTAAACTAGACATTTACAATTAAAGAACTTAATATGAGCACGAGACCCAACTGTTAGAAACATTGTTCTAGTACAAAGCATAATCTTTTATATACGTATTTCTAAACAATAATAGCAGCATGAAGCTATATATATATATATATATACTAAGTCGTAATGTAATATATCTTTTCCTAATTCTGTCAAACCAAAATTCTTCCTATCGTGTTATGCTTCACCAGACTTGGTACAGCCGATTGTTACACTTCCTAGTTGATCATGATATCTGAAAAAGATAAGATATTACGATAATTATCCAAAATATTGTAGAAAAGAAAAACATATTCATTCACAAAACTCATACGGCAATGATGCTCCAACTTCCCTTGAGATTAACATTAGAAATGTTTTTCAATATGCACGTTTTACAGTCATGGTTTCATAAAGTCTAGTTTCAGTTGTTATGTCTTGTTAAATTAGTAACATCTCGCAATCTTGTTTACTTTTAATTGATCCTAAACTTTACTTCTATTCCCGTTTCTCTGTTTATGTACTAATCAAATGGATCAATAGACCAGGTTTTGTTGTATTATATTGCAAGCCCTTAAACGTTCTATTCTCACATCAAGGCAGAAATAACAAAACTCTATGTCCTTTCTTTAATGGTTGCGAATATTCTAAGCATGTGTAAAATATTTCCTACGAGAACAGTGGATAAATATATGCTTACCATGTAAATATAGGGATTGCCACGACCTCCTGCGCCAAACCTCTTTACCTCCTCTTGCTTCAGCAACCTGCATATGACCAGATTTTGTCAGCCTCTTCAAGCTCCAGAGCTAAAAGGTGAAATAATGTTCAATAGCCATTCGAAACACCAATAGTACAAGATCGTGCTAAACCCCTAAATTTTTTGGCATTTGAACTCTGGAGCTAACATAATATAATGTTACAGAATATCAACTTAAGAAATTATTGTTTGTCTTATCCTTATCAAAGGGGACGTGCTTCCGTGTCAATAATGCAATGCATTGTATTCATATTAGTGTTGTGTTTTGTAACAAAGGCACACAGAAAGAAAAAGAGATTTGATATTCACATTCTTAATGCTTTGCTGGTGGAAGGGCTGTCACCGAGCAATTCACGGATCTTCACTTCAGAAGCACTCCCAACAGATAGAACCCTAAGTATGGCCTCAGCTCGGTGTCCCATATGATTTGAGCCAACTGGTTTCCTCGGTTTGTTAGTAGTTCTAAGAACATTGGTGCCGCTTTGAGCACTGGAAACAGAACTGGAGCCACTGGAAAAGCATGATGAAACCTCAGTCATAATTATCTCAGACGCAGAGTCAGAAGATTCCGGTGCCTGCTCTGGCGAAATTGCTAGCATGCCAGAAGTCAGTTTCTTGCAATCGGAGATCCAGATGCTCTTTGAACGTTTCTTTTGCACAATCTGAGAAATTTAAATATTTTGTAGCATTATGAAAACAATTAGACAGAACTTTACATAAAAGAATTTGGATTAATTGTTGAGATGATAATTTTTTAGTGCACACTAAAAATGTGTTGAATTCAATATGATTACGATGTTTTAAAGAGGAAACTGAATTCGACTGACCCAAATATCATTAATCATTTCTCTAGGCTGTTTCGAGATTAAAACAGAGATATTAAGAAAAATCAAATCAATCAAAGGACAATAAAGCACCACATTTACCTAATAAAATCACAAAAAGATTGTGAAAATCTTCAAACAGTAGTGGCAGCCAGTTACAGATCAAGTAACTTCAAATACAGGTTAATTTTACTACTGCACTGCAGAATAGAAAGACATTGAAGTTTGGATGAACAGACAACAGAGAGTAGCTCATCTCTCTGAATTAAATTAGAACTGAAAAGTGAAAGCATTACTTCATATGAACCGAATATAAGGTTCAAGTTTCTCTTCATACCTAAAACAATTGGAATAATCATACAGTTAATCAAATACTAGCACACCAAAAACATTTGTTAGTGACAAGTATCACAAACGTTTGCAATCAATTTTGTAAAATTTACAATAAAGCACTCGATCAACATTAACACAATCAGAATTCAAAACCTGCAGTACATTAATGATAATTTCCATGCTTAACGACGTATTGATTACATTATTCATAGTCTATACAAGATCTACATAAACTGTTGTGCGATTTATTTTGCATCACGTGAAGAATTCTGAACAAATTTGGATGTTCAGCGCTGTTCAGTATAAACAACTGTTAGTAATGCATGGAACTGGAAAAGTGAGTTAACTATAGTATGAAAGATAGGAATCAAATAGATCTGCCTTTATGTGGAATTTACCAAAAAAAAAAGCATGAAAACTATTCATGAAGCATAATCAATTATATTGGTGTTCCAGGAACAAACGATTTATTTCAAAAGCAACTTAAACATAAATGAATAACAAATTTCAGAGGTGTAATAAAAAGAGACTTAATTAATTCAAACTTAGAAAATGTAGAAAGCAATACTATCAACATAAACAAAACGAAACGAAACAGAGCAAATATACGCAACTAAATTTTCAGTGGAAAACTGAAATCCATAATGATTTGATTCCGAAGCAGAAACGACAGAGAACTTCATCAACGCCAACTTATCAAAGATCAAAAGTCAAAGCAAAAGTAGATTCAATTGATAAAATATATCAGAGACTTATAGAAAAGCAATCAGTTAGCAGTTTGCTATCATTTTGAGCTTCAGTTCATGACAAACGCGATCACCTTCAGCCTAGGATCTCGAGCTGACGCTGTTGCAGTCGACGATTCATCATCTACAGTCATCACAGTGCTCGAATTTGAAATCGAGAGTTTTGGATTCGCGAAGCTCTCAGAACTGCAGCTCTTATTCTTTGCTCTGGAGAAACTAAAATAAACAAATACAACAGCGAAAATCAATCAACTTCGATAAAAACATAATTGAGAATGATTTGGATGAATTGTCTGGATTTTACTTTGAAGGGGAGGAGGAAAGGAGGAGAAGAGCGGAGGCGACAGTGCGTTCGATCTTTGACGGAAAAGAAGCTTTCACTGTTCGCGAAACCATTTTAATTACCCTGCAGTTTGAAAATGGCGGGATGCTTTGGGATTTTGAAAACTGAAAAGTGAAAATACGTTTTGATGATTCGTTAACAGTTAGGGAATACGAAATTAGCGTGTATTTAATTGGGGCCTCCTTACAGTCTATGAGGGCCGATCTGTTAAAAGTGTGTTAATGGACAATAACACTGAGTCCAATGTAGTAGAACAGCTAAACTTTTTTTATTTCTTCTTTCGGGATAATATCAAAACTATCCTAGCTTAAAAATAATCATAAAGAGTTGATTTAAAAGAATAATTATGTCTCCACATAAATAAGCTAAAATTTTATAAATGCAATTTAGAAGAAATAAACCACATTTCATAGAAACATGTTCAGATAAAAACTTGTCTCTTGAATTAATGTACAGAGAATACTAAAATAATTTAGCAATTTTTTTAAATAGGAAAATAGAATTATTATTATTTTTTTTTTTTTTTGTGAGAAATTGGTTCCAAAACTAAGGTAACAGGTTGTATTTTAAATGTTACTATATCTGAAACCAAAATCATGTTTATTTTAGTTGTAACTAAGCCCGTGTTTGACAATCATTATTTCAAAGCTCATCATACTCATTTTTAACCATATATTCATACAATAAAATATTTTGTACATAAACCAAAAACTTTTCTCTATTTTTCAACCACGAATTCTCCAAAAAATCACTATTCAAAACTTCATTTTATCCAAATAATGGTTGTCAAACGAGGGCTAAAGTCAAAGTCAAAGAGTCGAATAATGGTAGTATAGATCTTGAAGGAGTCAAAAATGTCAAGGATGGACCAAAGGAGCTAATTTGGTGCGAAATTGCTCACGGCCTCCAAAGGAGTGCTCGAACGCTCAACATAGGAACATGGCCGCTCACTAGCCGCATCCCTATCGCTTGAGCAGCGGGCTTACTGCTCGATAGCCGTCTGGCTTGTGCTCAAGCAGCATGTTTATCCGACAAAACCTTAGTTCGCGTAAATAGCTTATTTTATAGCCCTAAACCACCTCAAGTCACTCGATATTATAAATACCCAAGCCCTAATTTCGCCTCAAATCCTATAGAGTTCTGAAGTTGGAGAAGATGCAGCTAGAAATCCAAGTGCTTCAAAACAAATTTGTTCTTGATGATCCATGCGGGGAGAAAAGTAATCCAGAGTTGTTCAGAAGTACGGATCGTACAATTGAATAGTTTTTCGGTGATTTACATGTTGTGGGGTCAAAATCTACTAAGTTTTAGTTATATGTAGACCAACTATAAGTTTGCTTTTCTAGTGAATCTTTTTAGCAAGGTTGGTTCGGAAAGTTTTGTCCATGTGAAGAGGTTTTTTAGGGGATTTTCCTTCGTTACAAATATTTTGTGTCATTTACTTTATTGTTTTTATGCTTTTATTTATATTATGTGATTATTTAATTAGGGTTTAATATTGATTAAATTTAATAATCATCCAGAGACAATAATTTGTGATGTGTTGCTTGTTATTGTTTCAATTCCGTATATTTGAGTCTCAAAGACGTGATATATATTTCCAACATTAAAGAATTTAATATAAATTGTTCGGAATTATGAATGGTGATGTTTGATATAATTTAAGAATTATTTTTGGTTTCTAATCAACATAAGAGATGAATACATTGAAACTAAGCCCTTTTTTATAAGACTTTGATGATGATGGTGATGATGATGAGGACGACGACGACGACTTTATAAGTTGTTTGAATAAAATAAACATGCTCTTTTTAATAAAATTGACATTTTAGAATAAAATTCAAGTCTTAGTATGATATCAAATTTCATTAAATTCAAACAAACAATTCGATCAGACTAAGATTGACACCTTGATCTTCTCATCTTAATAAGATTGATATTTAATGATAGAACATCATACTTCCCACTGCCAATTAAAGTTAATTTGAGGACTATGTTGTTTGTTAAATGTCAAATGTAAAGAAAAAAGGACTTAGTTCTAAAACCTCCTCCTCACTGATCAGACAAATAAACTTCGATTAATTTATCTGTAAGCAAAGAAAAATCTAAATCAAGGAGTTCTGAAACATCCTCAAGCTTCACACTACGGGCTTCAACTTAGTCACAATCGTTGTTATGGATAGAATTTCCACAATTTTAGGTGGGATGGGAACTATAATTTTTCTATCTCTAGAGGTACAATGACAGACGGAGAGGCTCGCCTCTCTTTCTTTACACAGACGGAAAGTCTTGACTCTAGGTAAAGATACTTGAGATTTTGTTTTATTTTATGTTTTTATTTTGGAACATAGGCCCACGTGAAGTATACGTTTCTAAACGAGCTATCAAAGAAAGAAGGGCGACAATACTTATCCACAGCAACAACCATTTCTTATGATTTTAATGGTAATGACATCATTTGGACATTGGTGTCACTCTTAAGTTTGCATTATTGCTTCCTTTTTAAGGTTGGCATGCATATTATTGTCAAGATGCTTGCCTTAAGATTCTCATTCCATTGGTTGATATTTGTTTGATACTTGTGATAATGTAACTTTAATTATAGGCTTGATGCCATATTATAATTTAATGAAGATTCTAGCCTAGAAGCAATAAACACTAAGAAGTGTGTAATTTATTCTACAAACTTTTCAATTTATCCGATCTTAAACTAAGTCACATCAATAAGAATTTGAGTGTCATGTACAAAATTTAAAAGATTGCCTAAGTTTCTATTGTGTTTCTAGGACCCTTTGTGGCTTTTGTAATTGTTGTTTTAGCCTCTTATTGTCTTATACATTAGTCTATCCCTAAATTCCCATTATGAGGTGTATGCTTGATTAGGTTTAAAGAGTTTGCTAGTTGGTTGAAAAAGACATTGCTTATTTTTTGTATGTTATCTTTTCAAAATAAGTAATGGAAAACAAGGAGTCAACTTTTTGTTGGAGAAGGATTCACACATTGGAAAATAAAAAAAACTTTCTTATGGGCGTCTTAAATAACTTTCTAATTTCACAGGGCTCCCGTGGGGATAAATTAATAGAACATTCAAAAACTTCATAAATAAAAATTTGTTTATGACCACTATAAATACTTTCTTATGGGCGTCTTAAAAAGGTAGAATAAATTTTGATATTTGGAAAAATAAAATAAATTCACAAGTGTTGTGTAAGCCTCGTAGTAGTAGATGGCCTCATAATGGTAGACGGTCTAGTATGAACGTCCTCATAATGGTAGACGGCCTAGTGTGAACTAGAGAGCCTCATAGTGGTCGACGGCCTCATAATGGTAGACGTCCAAGTATGAACATAGAGAGCTTCATAGTGGTAGACGGTTTAGTATGAATGTTGAGGGCCTCATAGTGGTCGATGGCCTCATAATTGTAGATGGCCCAGTATGAGCGTAGAGGGCCTCATAGTGGTAGACAACCTATTATGAATGTAAAGGGCCTTATAGTGGTTGATATATTCATAATGATAGATGGCCTAATATGAACGTAGATGGTCTCATAATGGTAGACGGCCTAGTAGAACGTAGAAGGTCTCATAGTGATCGACCGCCTCATAATGATATATGGTCTAGTATGAACGTAGATGGCATCACAGTGGTCGATGGCCTAGTGTGAACATAAAGGACCTCATAGTGGTAGGCGACCTAATAGAACGTAGAAGGCCTTATAATGATCGATCGCTTTAAAATGGTAGACGGTCTAGTGTGAAGAGCTGCATAGTAGTGATGGCCTAGTATGAACACAGAGGATCTTATACTGGTTGACGGCCTAGCATGTGGTGCTCTACGTAGAGTACATATTGAGTAGTCTTCACTTTGTTGACCATCCTAGAAAATTATTATGTCATCTAATATCACTAGCCCCTCTACCTCTTATTGATGTTTACGATGAGGGGTAGCATCTTGACTTTTTCCACATTGATTAAATTTTTTTATTAAAATTGACTCGTCACATATCAACACTTGGTTTAATATAAGTGGGTGGAGCAGCTCAAATGTAGGGTAATGGAAGTACTATACCAATGGCACCCCATGGGTGGGTTTGATTTTGGGGAAAGTTTCCCCCCTAAAAATTCAAAATTTCTACCTATGTAATGGGGTAGAGACCTCCATTTTACCTTCACTTCTCCAATTGCGAAAATTCTAGTTCCATCAAACTCTCAAGGTAATTTCTTCATCTATTCTTCCTTCATCCTATTTTTTTTAAGTTATCTTCTTTATTTCATCATAGTGTATAAAACTATTTTAACCTCATCCTGCGACGAAAGTGGAAGTAAGGAGGCGAACAAGTGGACTGATCCATCATTTGATGGGTCGGTCGATGCCCTCCTAGGTATGATCGGTCGACGGCAGATTCGGGCTGGTCGATCGTCAACCAACGATGGCTTATCGACGGGCAAGTCAACCATCGGGCTAGTCGTGGTCGACAACCCTGTCGACCGATGCCCCCCAACTCCGATAGCTCGACCTATTCGGATAAACTTCATGTTTTTCAACCAAGTTCTTCAAAAAAGCATATTGGCTCAACTAAGTATTTGAATCAAAATTTAGAAATTGAACGGGATCCGATGGGCGAGGTGGTTGTTCTTGAAATTCCAAAATGATATAGCATTTATAACTCCCCAATCAAGTTAGAAAAATCACTTGATCAATTCATCCGTTCTGACAATTATGTTTATAGAGATCCTAGGCCCAAAGAGGGACGTTTTGGGTCCAACCTTTGCAAGGTTGTTGTATATAAAGACGCTATCGATGGTGGTCTTCGATTTCCCCATCTATCCCTTCTTTGTCTTATATTTCAATGAATTTCACCCACTTCTATCCAAATAAATCATGACGCATGGAGGAAGACGTAGGACTTCTTATACACTTGCATTAGAAATGAAATCCCTCTCTCAATAGACCTCTTTAGGTATGCCTTTGAGATAAATGAACTATCTCAGTATAATGCCTTTGTCTTCTTTACCTCTAGAGTCTCCTCGTGCTTTCCTAAATTTAAGAATTCTAATAGTATGTTGAAGTCTCGATTCTTCTTTGTTCAACCTTCTAACGACCAATTTTCATTCAACATTAATTGGAGACATCCTCAAATTTATCTATTCAATAGTCATGTCGAGCTTACTCTTCTATTAATAGAACAGATCTAATAATTGACCAATATACTATCTCTTGCACCTGACTTAGACAGTTTTGACTATGAAAAATATTCTAATAATGGGGATCGATCGACCTACTAGTAGATTCTATTCCCATGCCCTTACTTTTATACTTGCTATCCCTGCTGATGGTAGGTTCTTGTATAGGTTTCTTTTAATTTCACACTTGCACGCACCTTCATTTGTTGTTATTTGAGCTTGATAGATTTTATCTTGCATATGTAGACATGGAGTTCAACTTGGAGGAGGCCATGGATTCCATGCCCG
Organism: Fraxinus excelsior; assembly: GCA_019097785.1. Lineage (NCBI taxonomy): Eukaryota > Viridiplantae > Streptophyta > Magnoliopsida > Lamiales > Oleaceae > Fraxinus > Fraxinus excelsior. The sequence continues at coordinate 25,642,041 of CM032626.1, read as the reverse complement.
AGCATAAGCTTGAGAGTGATGGGGACTTGTCTCCCGTTTTATTGAAGAGAAGGAAAACTACTATCCTACCGCTGGAGCCTAGAGGGGACAACTAGAGTCGCATCAAGTCCAAGAGCATGGGCTCTTTTCTTTTGAACTTTGGGTTTTTCCCCACTCAGGGTTATCATGAGATAGGGATACTTAGGTCTTTGGTTACGCCCGTTCGTACCGGAAACTTGTTGGGTGAATTGCTAACGATATAGATAAGGTTATGGCGATCTGTACCCATAGGGTAAACTTCCTGGTATACTTCTTCCTTTTGTTTGTGTCTATTCTCTCGAGCATGGTTAACAATTGTTTGTCATTTTGTCTCTTCGTCTGTTAGGTTGTGGTCTTACAGATCGGGCTTGTTCCATCAAACATTGGAACTAAAGGCTCTTGTAGAAGAAAAGAAGAAAGAAGCTCTCCACTATAAGAAGAAAGTTTATTCTTTGAAGAAGTCTTTCAAAACTTTAGAGACCCGAGCTCGTGAGCAAGAGACAGATAATGATAACCTGCGATCTGTTTTGGCCCGAGCGTTTGAGCACCGAAAGAGGTAGTAGAAAAAATAGGGTATGGATAGAGTATGCTAAGGACTTGAAGGCGTCTATGGAGCAATATAAATCATCATCAGATTATGCCAAGACCTTACATTTATATGGAGGAAAGACGATGGCAGCATCCATCAAATTAGCCAAGGAGTGGGTAGTTGTCGAACACCCTTCTATTGATCTATCGGGTTTCGATAGGTTTTTAGCGCAACGCAAGTGGATAGATAGCAGAGCTAATCAATTCAAGAAATTCGAGCACACATCGCAAGGTGGGAGCGAAAGGACTTCCTACTCAGGTTGATGTAGTCTTTCGTTGATGATCTTCTAGCACTTTCCATTGTTATTCATTTTTGTCATTTGATCATCTAGGGTTTTTCCTAGTCTGAAATGTAGATAGAAAATCATACTTTATTTTGAGTATAGATGATTTCTCATTGAAAAATATTATTGTTTAATTTCTCTATATCTATCTTATCATATAGACGCCACTTGCTAATGTGTAAAAGTTAAGTTGCCTATTTTTACATAATTTTTCTTATTCGATCGCATAGTATTTAGCAGGTGCAACAACTAGTAAGGGTGCCCGGGCAACATAATGGCCAACTGTCAACCGTCATATGGCCTACAAGCGAGGGTCGATTGTTATGCGGTCGACATGTACGCGTCGACCGCACCAAGGTAGCGATTTTGTTTTTCATATTTCAATTGTCGATCCGTAACTAGTTTTTTAGTTTTGTTGCTCGCCGACATACCCCTTGGCTATGTCGAATTGTAGAGCCCATTGGGCTACGTCGAATTATATAGTCCCTTGGATGATGTTGAATTGTATAGAGCGGGGTCTAGTGGTTTAAGGCCTTAACCATTTTTTTTTTATTTTGAAGGCTCATCATTATGATCATAGATCGCTATCGAGCTAATAACCAATTTATTGCTTTTATTGCTCTCCGTCTAGCCCCTTGGGTGATGTCGAATTGTAAAGCGTATGGTCTAGTGGTTTATGGCCTTAACCACATTTTGATTTTAAAGGCTCTCCACTAGGCCATAGAGCGCTGTCAAGCTGATAACCAATTTATTGGTTTTGTTTATCTCCACTCGGACATAGGGTCTAGTGGTTTAGGACCTTAACCAATTTTTGGTTTTAAAGACATTCCACTAGATCGTATAGCGCTATTGAGGTTATAACCAATTTATTGGTTTTGTTGTTTTCCACCTAGCCCCTTAGGCTATGTCAAATTGTAAAGCGCAAGTCTAGTAGTTTAGGGCCTTAACCAATTTTTGATTTTGAAGGCTTTCCACTATGATTGTAGAGCACTATCGAACTTATAACCAATTTATTGGTTTTGTTGCTCCATGTCGAATTGTAGAGTGCAGAGTCTAGTAGTTTAGAGCCTTAACCAATTTTTGATTTTGAAAGCTTTCTACCAGACCATAGAGCATCATCAAGCTTATAACCAATTTATTGGTTTTATTGCTCTCCACCTAGCCCCTTGGGCGATGTCGAATTGTAAAGTGCAAAATCTAGTAATTAGGGGCTTAACCAATTTTTGGTCTTGAAGGCTCTCCACTATGATCGTAGATCACTATTGAGCTTATGACCAATTTATTGGTTTTGTTGCTCCCCGTCTAGCCCCTTGGGCTATGTCGAATTGTAGAGCGAAGGGTTTAGTGGTTTAGGGTCTTAACCAATTTTTTTGTTTTGAAGGCTCTCTACTATGACCGTAGAGCGTTGTTGAACTTATAACCAATTTATTGGTTTTATTACTCTCCGCCTACCGTTATCCCGCCAATTATCATGTTTATTACTCTAGTTTTTGGTGGGGGACAACCTTCAACTTCTTCCTTGCCTCTTGTCACTTCTCACATACTTGGTTAAGAGCCCTAGTCTAAGTGGCGTTCGATCTCCTCCTCAAGTTGCATGCAATTTTCAGTGTCATGTCAATAATCTTTATAGAGATGATAATACTTGCTTTAGTTTCTTTTATTGGAAGACCTCAACATTGGCTATGGCCATTTCGATTTCTTTCATGTCTCGTATCTCTATCAACAACTTTGCTCGCGAGGTGTTCAAGACAGCGAAGGCCTTAACCTCCTATATCCTTTGTCAGTCAACTGATCCTGAGCATACCCCTTGTTTATACGCTTATCTTTGGCTTATTTCTATCAATGGGTTTTCGTTCATCAATTAGCTTTTACTTGTGACTATATTTGTTCCCTAGACATCAACATACTTGTCTCCCTTCTTCAACAATTCATGCATTGATTCTGGGATGGTTTTGGACAGCGGCATCTTAAAGAATGCAATTACTAATGCAGACATTTTAAAGTCCTTTGTAACAAGTGTTGCCTGGCTAAACATAGTCAGTATTCATGCAAAGTTTTATCTCTCTTGTACAACATGCATCAACCTAATGGATGTCTTCTTCTTCTTCTTCCTCTTGCTGCTTAAGAAGTAAGCCACAAAATTCATGCAGAGCTCATCAAATGTTTTGATAGGCCAAGGTGCCAAAGTTACTACCCAGTCTCTGGTCTTACTTCTTAGTGTCGAGGAAAAAGACTAACACATCACTGCGTCTGAGGCTGCATAAAGTCTCATCAAATCAACGAAGGTACACATGTGGTCAAGCGAATCCTAACTCTGTCTACGCTTCTATCATATACTGTTTTAAGTCTTTCGATAGAGGGACTACCATGATCTCGGTGCAAACAGGTCTTCTTCCAAAACCATATGCTTATGTCTGTCTTTTCTTTTAGATAATGCAACGCCTATCTTCTAGATCATCATTTCATCCATCGTTCCAAGTCTGCCATGGGAAGTGAAACCTGTGAGACCGCGACCTTTGGAGCCCCTAAATCTCCTACTGATGGCTGAATAACAAGTAGGACAACCTCTTGTGTCACTTGAGGCAGTTGCTGCACATAATTCTGGTGAGTTTTATGGTGGGACCGCATCTCTCTGCAATTGACTTTGCAAGAGAGTCATCATGGCTGCCAACTACAATACTGAATTGGCCCTGCATCACACATACCGCGGCGGTGGCGACGAATAATAACCACTTGCGATGGACTTCGGCTCTGTCTCCCTCATGTTGCTGACGAAACGCGTATCACTCCTAGTTCGTCTTCTTTACATCGCTTTTATGTTCAGTGATTCCTACAGATATCGTCAATGAAATAGTTATGAAACAAACTTCCATCCTCTCCTAGCGACACAAGGTGCTTCTTCTACTCCAATCAACAAATGTTACCTGCAAAATGAGGTTGAGGTTTTCTCCTTCGTTGTACCTTCAGCATGAGAATTAGTAAGGGATTTAAGAACGTAGACTTAAAAAGAAAAGATAGAATGTGTATTTAGATAGCCAAAATTTCGAAACACATACCTATCTCGCCTTAGGAGTATTTATAGGTATATGAAACCATGTAAGTCCTTAGCGATTATTGTGCCACGTTTCCCACGTAGCAACTCCCACAACCCTAATGTTTTAACTGGAGGACTTCCACATATCCAGCGTTGGGTGTGTCCATGATAATCATTGAGCAGTTCCCATCCAACTCATGGCTATTTTTATGTTTAAGTGTTGTGTTGGCCTCGTAGTGGTAGAGGAGCTCATAATGAACGAAGAGGGTTTCATAGTGGTAGACGGCCTAATATGAACTTAGAGAACCTCATAATGGTACATGGTCTAGTGTGAACTAGAGGGCCTCATTGTGGTAAACAGTCTAGTATGAACGTAGAGAGTCTAATAGTGGTCGACAACCTCATAATGGTAGATGGCCTAATATGAACGTAGAGGGTCTCGTAGTAGTAGAGGCCTAGTATGAATGTAGATAGCCTTATAGTGGTCGACGACCTCATAATGCTAGACCGTCTAGATGAATGTAGAGGATCTCATAATGGTCGACAGAGATGTCAATGGACCGAGCCGAGCCGGCTCGACCCTTTAAGCCACAAGCTCACGAGCCGAGCAGGCTCGTGAGCTCGTGGGCGAGCTCGGCTCAGCCCACGAGCTTTTTTGAAATTTTTTTTAAACTTTTTCACGTTTTTTTTAAACTTTTCACGAGCTCACGAGCCGCTCGCGAACTTATAAGCAAAGCAAGGCTCGGCTCGTCGAGCTCGGGCCCGTCATTTGACGAGCCCGAGAGGCTCGTTGCTCATATTTTAACGAGCCGCTCGACCCGTTTGACATCTCTAGTGGTCGATGGACTCATAATGATAGACGGCATAGTATGAACATAGAGGGCCTCATAATAGTAGATGGCCTAGTAAAACGTAGAGAGTCTCATAGTGATCGATCGCCTCGTAATGGTAGACAGTCTAGTATGAACGAAGAGGGCATCATAATGGTCGACGGTCTCATAATGGTAGTCGATCTAGTATGAACGTAGTGGACCTTATAGTGGTAGATGACCTAGTAGAACATAGAGGGCCTTATGGTGATCGACCGCTTCATAATAGTAGACTGCCTAATATGAACGTAGAGAGTCTCAGAGTGCTGACGACCTAGTATGAATGTAGAGGACCTCATAATTGTAGACGGCCACCTAGTATGAACATAGAGGACCTAGCATGTGGTGCTCTACGTAGAGTGTCTATTGAGTAGTCTTTACTTTATTGGCCATCGTAGATATTTATTATGTCATCTAATATCATATTGCTTCATGAAACTATTTAAGCCCCCGTTTGTTTCTCATTTTTCATCCATAAAAATGAAAAATATGACAATTATCCATCATATCAAGCCATTAATTTTGAATTTCTATATCTTGTGTGGGACCCAATAACGGCTATATTTTTCATTATCATTCTAAAATAAAGAGAATCAAACGCGCCCTTATCCAAATACCACATAAAATAAGAATGACACATACGCTTGTGACATGTGGTATACAATGTGGGTCAGCACGTTCGGAGGACCTTCTACGGGTGGATCGTATACAAGATTTAGGGCAAAAAATGAAGTGTGAAATTTTAACGATCAAAATGATAGAATCAATCAAGTACCCACCATGCACATGAAAATAGCATGCCATTTTTTAAGGCCATTTATTGTTCACACAAACACACAAGACATCCTAACTTTTTTCTCTTATCATTCAATGCAAAAGCTCCTCATACAATGTGGGAAAATCGTGAAAGGCTGGCCACCGTGAGTAGCATACACTATTGATGGTTGGATTTGTGATAAAAAGGCAATCACAAATCACTGTCTTTGTTTGATAACAATTATTTCAGAACCCTTGTTTTTACATGTCACTCTTGGTTGATGACCATAGTTTGAAAAAAAAAAAAGAATTTTAAATAGTGATTTTTTAGGAAAAAATGTGTGGTTAAAAAGTAGAGAATTTTTTTGATTTACGTGCATAATATTTTATTGTATGAATATGTGGTTGAAAATGAGTATGTAAAACAAGAGTTTGAAAATCATTTTCATCACATTCAAACAATGAAATATTCTGCGTGTAAATTCAAAGTTTTTCCCTACATTTTAACCGCATATCCTCCTAAAAATCACTATTCAAAACTCCATTTTACCCAAATAATGATTGTCAAACAATGACAATGTTTGTTAATGAAATTTTAAATCAATTAATTAAATGAATTTAATTAATGTTTGATATATTAATTATGTTTATATTTTATTTTTAGACTATAAAAATCCTTGATAAAATAATTATTATAGATACATGAAAGTATCAATTGTTTGATATAGGGATGGATGCAGTTGGAGACATTTATTTAGAAAGCGTTAATATTAACAAGAGCGTGACGGTTGCAACAGTAATATTTAATATTTTGGCAATTATTAACTAATAATCTGAATCTCTCACCTACGGCTACTATTGTCGAGGCATAATTTTGTGAAATAATCTTGAAACTGGGAAAAATAATGTTTGAAAAGAATTAATGTATATAATCAACGACTCGATCTCATTCGTATTTCTTTTTATAAAAAATTAATAAATAAAGTGAAAAAAAAAATTTTAAAAACTAATAAAGCCAAAAAAAAAAAAAAAAAAAAAAAGCTAGCTCGTGCATCTCACGAGTCTAGTCATTTGGCTCAGTAAAGAAATGGGTTCGATTTGACTTGACTCATGGCTCGTCTCAAAACGAACACGAGATGACTTGAGCTAAGTCGGTAAATTGGGGAGCAGCTAGGCTCATTTACCATCCCTAGTTTAAGTTATCTTATAATTTTTTATTACCCGAAATTTATAGAGATTGACTTCGTCTGTTAGTAAGTCTTCGTGTGAGGTTTTTTTTTTTTTTTTAAGTCAAAAATTAATTAAAAAAAAAACTCAAACAAGTAGTTTGGTAGTGATAAATGGTGGCATGTCTTGCAAATTTGTGCCTACTTAGCAAGCTTCATTTACGACTACTTCGAATGATACAATGAAAGTACAACATATCTAATATAAGATTGATTTGTAAATACGTATCTTCGTGTGCCTTTATTTTCGCCGTTTATTTCTTCTCTTATAATAAATTAAGATATTTCTTGGTCTCTTAACAATCTTTTGTGTTTTGTTATTGTTTTCGAGCGTTTTTGCAACCCGTCAACAATTACGAGAAAAAGGGGTCAGACGATTGTGTAAGGAACAGACCTCTTGAGACAAAGTCCCAAAAAGGGGTGCGTTTACTAGTGAAGAGCTACAACTGGAAAATAGACAAAACGCCTCCAAGGGGCGCAAGCACACGAGTACTGAGAAATGATTAAATTTAAGCTAAGGAAATAAAAGTTACATATTCTCTTGTCGAGAGGTTTTGATTCGGGGCTTGCTTCTACGACGTTACTTCCTTTTATACTTCTTGGGCATCTTTTGGTTATCGAAACTGCTCGGACTTGCTCCATTACCTTCGCAACCGTCCACTCCTTTAGTGAGGAACCGCTTGTTTGGGGAGTAGTTGCTTAGTAACTGTTGCCACTACCCTTGCTGTTTTCTGGATCGTGGGATCGTGCCGGGTTCACTTGCCAACCGCTTCCATAATTGTTGAATTGGATAAACTATACCCTTTAGACTTGTCTGATTCTGTGCGACAATGAGGCTGTCGTCCTGGGCGATTGTGCAGTACTACCCTCGTTCAGCCTCTGGGCGTCCCACAGTCTTAGGCGGTGGTACTCCTTTGCTCTTGGGCTTCCAATATTCAGGCATTTTTCACAGGTTTCCAGCTTGGGCTTTTTTTCTTGGGCCTTTTAATTGACTTCCATTGGGTCTTCATCTTGGATTTCTCAATTGGACTTCCCTTTGATTTTGGGCTGCATTTTAGTGTGTCAACAGTTATGGATTTTAACAATTAAATATTATAATGATAATTAGGTTTGTAAAAGCAAAACGTGTAATTATCCTTACGCGGAGAAAATCTCCAGGCACGTGGATTCCATCAATGCATGCCTCACATTTTGCAAATGTCAAGACTTCGGGTAAGGCATAATTAATTTCATGTTAATAAAATATTAAAATTTTGAATGATAAGGAAGGAATTGATTTTTATAAAATTATAAAATAAGTAACTTCAAATTTTATTTAAAAAAAAAAATCTAAGGTGATATTGAAATGTTTCCAAAACTTGGGGGACCACAGTCAAGGGCTTCCATCTCCATGCAATATTTGACAAAAGGTCAAAATCCATTTACATCAAAATCCACAATAATATAAATACTACAATTTTTTCTGTTGCTCAATCAAGTGCATAGTAATATAACCAAGAATTACATTTTTTTTTTAAAGGTATATTCGAAGTGTTAAAAGTATTAAGACACAAGCAAATAGACTTCATTTTAAGTCATTAATTCCCTGTTTGTGGGATTAAAATTTTGATTTAATTTATTAATTAATTTTAACCATATATTTAATAAGATCCCCAACATTTTAACCACACGTTTATTAACATTTATCGAAATCTACTAAAAATATAATTTTTCAGCTACACCAAACAGGCTAAGTGTGTAAGCAAGGATCATCTTTACAAGCTATAGTGAATTATCGATGCTTATAAGTTGTGTTGGTAAATGGTGTATATATTATTTGACAATATTTTCTTCAATTCGTCTCTTTTTCAAAATATGCATCTAAAGTTTTTCGCTTTTTCTTTGCTTCCAAACCAAACTCAAATTATTCTTTATTTTTTGCAATGCATATACAACATTCGGCATTTTTTTTTTATTTTATTTTGTACAAATTAATTATTTAAGGTTACAACTGCTTGACATGCCTCTTTTGAAGAACTGTTGGTATATCATCTAGATCATGATTATCATTGATAGATGTATATGAAATTTTATCACCGCGTCATTTTCACTATAATTGTTTAAAAGGTGCTCGACATCCATAACATTTCTATCGCGTAGATCAAAAATAGTTTCACACAATCCATTGATTCCTTCATCTTCACTAACTTTTGGTTAAATAATAATATCTTCATTTGACTGAATCTTGCCTTTTTTTTAACTCATTTTAAATGGAACGTCATAGTAAAAAAAAATGTATGAGTTTTTGAATGATTGAGGGTCTTAAATTAAAACTAATTAATGTAGAAAATTTATTCCATTCATACATGAAATAATTTAAACGATTAATATTCAAGATATTAAATTTTGAAGCCATGTACATTAATGCTTCCTCTTTAATGTAGCTATTTGTGTGCCTTTTTGTGTTTTTACATGTATTGTAGGAAAATATAACACAAGTTACAAAAAGTATAAAATACTCTATAAATTAATAAATTATTCATTTATCGGAAAATTAATAATTTCTCTAAAATAATAATTTTTCTCAGTACCAATATTATTATTTTATTGAGGTTTTACTGTAAAGACGTTGAAAAAGTGTCCTAAAATATACGACACAATTATCGAAATGTCTTTATTTGAAGAGAGGGGCATATTGAAAAATAAAAAGCAAAAGTCATTATTATTATTATCCCAAATAGACCATTTTACGATCAAAAAATATATTCTAGAATAATCTGTCACGTGTCACACTTGGATTAATAGAATATTGAATATTCCATTATGCTAATTCTAATTTTGAACAATTTTAACGTGTTAAAACTTCACACTTGGATCTCAATTTCTCACACACTTGAAATTTGTTCAAAATTCTATAATAATCTATTTGTTAAGTATAACACATTTAGCTTTCAAATTTCGAAATAAAGTAATGGATCTCACTTGACCAATTGGTTAAAGTTGATCACAATCAACATTTTGTTCATACGAAGAATACACTCGAGCATGCAAAAACCATTATTTTCATAAGTGTAACATTAGGAAAAGAATGCTCGGCTCTCTTGAAATGATTTATAGGATGATAAATAAACATAGAGTCATTTGACATTGTCTTGAATAAAAGCTTTAAACTTGACAATTTGATAATATCTTGACGAAGAATAATTTTAAAAAAATTTCGATCTTTCTCGCGTTAAGAGAGATAAACACGGTTCATAACGAGCAGTTCTTCACATTTCAACTATCATTCAGCAACTTCGCATGTTCTCAACAAGAATCAAGAAAATCCTTTTTCATTCTCCTTGAGATTAGCTATGATTAATTATTTATCCAAAAGAAAGACAAAAGGACTAAAAAGAATTGTTTGAAACATGCTATATGTACCGTCATTAGTGAGTTTTTACAACACACTAACATAAATTAGTGGGTCCCACACTAATATGAATGAGCTGTAAAAATTACAATTCACTAATGATTGTACAAATGAATTTTTTTTTTTTTTCTCTAATCTTTTACCTACACTCATAGTAAAATGTGAGGATCATATATTAGTGAGTTTTTTATTCATGTCGGCCCTACACACATGCGAGAGGGTTTAACATTCCTTTGCGGCACACGGATTTGATTTGACTGTAGTCAATTTAAGATGACAGTTGGCCTGACGCGACTAATGCACCTTCAATTTTACGTCTCTTGGATCTTTTTCTTTTCAATTAAAAGCCAACAAAAACAATAATACAAAAACAAATAGTTAAAGTGTCGATTCTTCCCAGCAGAAAAGCTAACAAACTTAGGCAAAAACAAACAAATAAATACCAAATAATAAAAAATGTTTATTAGTAACTGTGCTATAAACAGATTCTATGAACATTATTATTTTGACTATTAGCAATCACTATAAACTTCGGAATCTAGTGGAGACGAGCATATATGCTTCATTAATATAGCATTATTAACATCCAAATTAATATTGCCAGCTCTAATCAAAGTATAATTTGATATGGACAAGGATGAATCTGACTTCGAGTTTGGCCCACCGAGTGAACTCAGTTCTGGGATTGGCTCCGCCGATGTGATCAATTTCACGTTCTTCAATATGAACTCATTTCCTACCAGTTGATTGAAGAGTCCCGACTCAGTCGATGAGTTCTTGTGCTGCATTGCTGCTCTAGCGATTTCTGTTAACATGGCATTTGATAATCTTCTAACCCCTCTTGCACCGCCCATTATAATTGCCGGGTCGACCGATATCGGGCGGGTTTTATCCGATTTCTTCTTCCCGTGTTTAGTGGAAAGGGTATGGGTGATTGAGAATAAATGAACTGACTCGGGACTCTGATTCCTGACTCGGCCGAGTGGGTCACCGACAAATAACATTTCCTTGACATCCGCTAATACGATATGCTTGTAATTTCTTCTAACTCGACCCAACAACATTGGATAGCAAGCCCATCTCCTCAAATTCATTGGAACGTGTTCTAAAAACCCAGCCAGCGAGTTCTCCTGGTCAAGCTCTTCCATGTCAAAACTCACTACTGAGCCATAACTCGGAGGGGTTGACTGAGTCTTTCCTTCCTCGCTAAAATTGCTTCGAACTCTTCGACCCCAAATTGGCTCTCCACTTGGCCTCTCCTTCTTGCTCATTTTCACGAACTGGGTCACGTCAAAACTCGCCGCCGAGCGATTCGTTTTCGCATACTGAGTGACGAGTTTCAAGAACGAATCATTCTCTTGAAGAATTGTATTATCAAAATCAGGTGATTTTGATGGAAATAAGAATACAAGGTCTGATCTTGAGGTGAGACTGGACCTGTACAAGAGCCTGAGAAATAATTTCAATTCATGGGAAGTGAGAGACTGAACTGCGTGTGCTACAATGAGGTCACTCATGGCCCTTGTGCCTCTTCTATACAGAGTGCCCATACCTTGCAATGCATGCGATAATTGATTTCTTGATAATACATCCGAAGTTGAAGAAGGATTGTTCATCATTAAAGACAGCTGTCTTCTAGGAAAACCGTAATGGCGGCGAGCTCTAGCGGCGGCAGTGGTGGTGGAGGGCAAAGTGGAGACAGTGAAGAGAAGTAGAGTGATGAATAATAGGAGCGCACATATAGAAATTGTGGACTGTGCTTTGTGCAGTATGTGAGCTGAATTGGTGCGTTTGAGGAGGGTGTTTAAGGGCTTGAACAAATGTGAAGACGATGAAGAAGCGAAAAGATTATTGTTTATTGAGTTGTTCTTTTTCTTGTTTGCGTCTTGATGATCTTCTTCAGGAAAGAGAACCAAGAGGAACCACATTCCCCAGCCTTCACCTTTCTTAGCCTTTGCTTTGAATCTCATTCCCACAGAGGCCCAACTTTTCAATCTCTCTCCCTCTCTATCTCTCTACCCAACCCACATCACTTTATTTATTTATCTATTCATGTGTGTAGACCGTAGTTCTATAGAGGACATAACGGGGGATTGGACAAACCTTAGTCCCCATGTATCGATGTACGAAAGAAGGCCACCAAAATTTGGCCAAATACATACAAATGCGTGAGATTCATCATGTATTTAAAATAAATAAAAAATACGTGGGATTCACATATGTGTGTATTTTGGCCAAATTCTATGCCTTTCTTTCTGTACACCAGACTTTTGAGGTAAGAAACTGTCGTTTTATGTTAAGGAGAAGAACTTTCTTAAAAGAGAAAGACGCTTGTAAAAAGAAAAGGTTCCCACCTTAACGTTATACTGCTTTTTATCTTTATTATTTAGAAGAAATTCATGGGACAAATTACATCACTCATTAGACTTAGACATTACCATATTTATGATTAATTTTCTTTGCATAATTCTTTCTATTACTACTTTACCAAACAAAAATGACTTAATTTTGAAATGGTAGGTCAATTTTATTAAGGTCACACACCCAACAAATTTTAGACCTGACACTACCACATAGCAGGTCGAAAAAGTTCCATACATCTGTGTCTTCTCTATTATTGGCGGGACAACACAATTTGCTACAAGCCTCTATAGGTGAGCACAATCACGGCAATCCAACCCAACTCCCAGCATGAGTTGAGCTAGGTGTACCTTCTTACATTTTAACAAGGTAATTAATAAATAACTTTGGTGTCGTTTGTCTTCGATGCACAAATCATCCACATCATTGCACTTTTATCATGTTGACCTTCAGGTCGATCATTGTTTAAATTTCCGTCACTGCCATCCACTTCTTTTGCAAAATGGGTGTATGCTCTCTAGATGACATGAAAAAGTCAATCTTACCCTTACAATTTTAAAAAACAAAAAATAAAAATAGAAGGCAAAAAAAAACAAGGTAAAAATAGGGAAAAAGGAAAAAAAATTCAAAATAAAAATTCTTAGATAATTTTTTTTTTTCCTCAAACCCCCCCTCTCCCCACTTCTTTCCACGCTACCTTCGCTGTTACTACAAATCTATCGATCTATTGCCCTAAAGTCCCATGGAGGCAACAGACCACACTACCCTCACTTTATCTTCACCAGCAAATGCTCGCTGCGATGATTATCACCACCACCAATGATGGCGCCGGAGTGGGAGCCAATGAGCCAAATTCTCATGATTCATGGTCTCAACCCATTCAAATTTTACAACGCGCTCAATCTAAATTATTTATTATACGAGAAAGACCGATCCTTACAAGGCTCTCAATCCTCCATCTTTCATCTTCTTTAAAAGGCCTACGACCAACTTTGAAGGCTTCGACATCTCCTTAGTTAATAACTACATGACAATCTTCGGCATTCGAGATAATTAGATTTCCTCAATGTAACAATGTTGTCACACAACACGTCCCTCCATGCAAATCATATTGAGAAACTCTATGTCCGCGGTTATATATCCCTTCTTCACTTCCTCCTCAATTTACACATCATTTTCACTTATCCTCCTTTCCACTTCCTTCATAATGTTTCTATCCAAATTTTTGGTTGATGTCCATCAAATATACTAAAGAAAGCCTGAAAATCTAAATCCAACCTCCTTTTAAAACCCATTTTCATCACCGTAATTTTATTCCTCAACGGTTGTTTTCTCTTTAAAGACACTGGGTTTGATGTTGCTTCATCGTCTCTTTTAACACCTGCTTGAAAGTTTGAGGTTACCAGTTATTTAACGAAAGAAATGGATGGCAAGTACGAAAAGGACATTTGACGTAAATAATGGTCAATTTGAGGACCCCAAATATCAAAATTAAAATGATAAGAGTGATTTGCACAATTAAGGCCTACCATAGGAATTTCATGCGTACATTACCTTTTAACAATTTTAAGTTCTCTGATGGTCATTATTTTGAGAAGTGATATTTTGAACAGTAAGTTTTTTTTTTTTAAGAAAATGTTGATTAAAAAATCGACAAATTAAATATAGAATACTTAGGGTCAGTTTGATTGCAAGAGTGAAATTTGGGTGGAAAGAAAGTAAATTTTAGGGAATTGAATTGCCAAAAATTGTTTTCCTAGGAATTGTCAATTTATTGTATTTGATTAGTATGATTTTTCACCTAAAAATGTTGAAATTTTGGATCTTTTGGTGTTCGTTTTACTTTGTTTTTCATGAAAATTATGCATTAAAGGGATTTTTTTTTACAATTGTCCATAGAGTTTGTTTTCATTGCAAAAAAAAAAAAAAAAAAGGATGGAAACTATTTTCCCACCACTTTGGTGGGAAAATCAATTCCACAAAATCATGGAAAAATGGGACACGTGGCGGGTGGGAAAAAAATATTTTCCATGAAAATTTTTGACTATCAATCATGGCAAAAGTGAAAATTTAAATTTAAATTCCATTTTTCACAGAAAATAATTGATTATCGAACAGCCCTTAATTTAATTGAAAACGAGGTTCATTCTTCATTCCACATATGCTTCCCTAAATTGAAAAGAAATAGATAAAATAATTGTAACCTACACTATAAATATTAGTTAATAAAAAATAGAAGTTAAATTTCTGTTGGCAGAGTTTTCAATGCCCAGCTCCAATAAACTCTCTGTGGTCATGAATCCTCAATGATGTGGATTTCGTCGGTGGGATACATTACATGAAAAGAAACGTGTCAGTAATAAAAAGATGCTGCAAACCATGTTAAATGCACTACATACCATACAATATAATAACTTTGTCCGTTTGATTGCAATGTGAAAAATGAGTGGAAAGAAAATATTTTATAAGGAAAAAAATTTCTTATCCATGTTAAATGCACTACATACCATACAATATAATAACTTTGTCCGTTTGATTGCAATGTGAAAAATGAGTGGAAAGAAAATATTTTATAAGAAAAAAATTTCTTAGAAATTTTTTTATTGAAAATTGTAATTAATTGTGTTTGATTAGTATAATTTTTTATAAAAAATGTTGAAATTTTGGAGTTCGTTTGACTTTTTTTTTTTAATGAAAATTGTCTATTAAATTGATAATATTTTCTACTATTAGGTCTAGAATTTGTTCCAATTGTCAAAAATTTAAAAAAAAATAGAAAAAAAAAATAAGCATACCGAATACTATTCGTTTGACTTTGTTTTACATAAAAATTGTCAAAAAAAAGTAAAAATTTTTTTTACCACTATATCTAAAATTTCTTCCAATTGCCAAAAAATAAAAAATAAAAAACTTGGAAAATATTTTCCCATCAAAACATCAAGAATTTATTCTCTTCAAAAAGGTGGAAAATTTAGAAAGTTGAAAAATATTTTCCCGAAAATTTTTCTCTAATCAAACACTACAAAAGTTGGAAACATGGAAAATATAGGCTATCAAACGGAGCCTTAGGGTTGTTTGATTGCAAATGTAAAAAATTGGTAAAAAAAAAATGAATTTCAGGAAATTGAATTTCCTAAAAATTGTTTTACTAGGAATTGTAATTAATTGTGTTTGATTGATATAATTTTTCACTTAAAAAATGTTGAAAGTTTGATATTCGTTTGACTTTATTTTTCATGGAAATTGTCCATTAAAGTGATAATTTTTTTTTAGCATTGGATCTAGCATTTGTTCCAATTACCAAAAAAATAAAAATAACATACAAATACCATTCGTTTGACTTTATTTTGCATGAAAATTGTCAGTAAATGTAATAATTTTTTTACCATTGTATCTATAATTTTTTTCAATTGTAAAAAAAAAATCTGGAAAATCAAAACTCACCTAAAAGGTGGGAAATGATTTCCATCCATTTTCAAGAAAATGTGCACATGCTATACGAAGTAAAAAAACATTTTACATGGAAAACTTCTCATATAAAACATAAAAAAAAGTAGAAAAGTGGAAAATATCTTCTTAGTTCTAGAGAAAATAACACAAATCAAACAGGACCTTACATTAATTGATATGAAATTCATTATAACCATTGATTTTTACAATATTCATAAGAGAGCATGTCAATAAGAATGTACATATAGATTTATTCGTATACAAAACATAAAAGCAAGTAAGCTTGATTTGACTTGAGCAAAATCGTTGAGCTTTAATTAAAGGAGATTTGAGCGACACAAAAAAAAAAAAAAGTGTGAAAAAGGTACAATGATTAATTGATAAAACTTTACTCATTTCAATGAAGAAACCCCTTGGTCATTGAGATTATTAACAGGGGCGGACCCGGGGTCCGGGGCACGTGTCCCCCCAATTTTTTCGAGGGGATTTTTTTTTTTTTTTTTAATAAAGGGCACGTGCCCCGAACTTTTGAGATTTTTTTTAATATTTAAAATCATGTTTGTTATTGATTAAAATCTAAATTTTAATTTAAATCAAAGTTAACAATTAATTTTAATAATATATTTCATAAAATTCATAACTCTTTAACTTTTATAAAAAATTACTAAAAATTTGATTTTACTCTCCACCAATCAGAGGTAAAATCACAATAAATTTGAATTTCGATATTATGCTAATTTTAAAAATTCTCTGAGATCGTACACTAATCGAATTTATAAATTGTTTATGTCATCTCAAAACTTATTTCGAGAATTACATTATGGACATATCGAATAGTCCAAACATATATCGAAAAATAGTTAGAAATACGTTAAACATGAGTTTTAAAGAAATACGTCAACTCGCATTTAAAAAAAAAATCAATTATTTCATTAACATTTATTATTTTTGCGATGTAAATTTCTCAACGTAATTTTCATCATTTTAATTTTATATGGAATATGACATAAAATTTTTTCAAAATTTTACTTCCGAAAAAGTCATATCCTATGTAAATTTTAGGATGTAAAATTATATGTGATATGATTTTTTTGGACGTATACTTTCGAATTTCGATTGTAAAATTCCTACCAACTTCTTTGCAAGTTCGATTGTGCTCTACTAATTTTGAAGTTCTGCGTCCGCTCATGTATCCCATGTAAACTTTCGAATGTAAAATTACATGGGATATGATTTTTTTGGATATAAATTTTTTATTGAAAAATTTCTCCCAACTTCTTTGAAAGTTCGATTGTGCCCCCTAACTTTAAAGTTCTACGTATGCCCCTGATTTTTAAAATATCGAGTCATTGACAATGTAAAAGGTGACAGCACCTTATTTTGTATGTAAATTGTTGGACATAATCTATATCACATTTACAATCGTTCGAATGGGTTCTAGTGATAACACTCAATATTAACGACGACTAATGTAAATTATCGATTCATCCTAAATTTCGTTTCACCAATAGGAGGCAAATGGAGGTATTGAGCAAAATATCTGGATATTTATTACACATCTAACTCCATCGCACATCGCAGCATACTTCATATGCATCATTAATTTGATTCAACTGTTGAGTTTTATTTTTGTGGTAGTGACAACTTTTCTGAAGGACACCGTCCACTTTCATCGTTAGTTTTTATTGCTTTAAAAAGGAAACCCCCACAATAATATGCATTGACCTAACAATTGAAATGAATTAAACCAATCAGAAATTACATCACTCAAGTCTTGATTTCTTCAGTCACACCATTCGATGAAGATCAAGTACATGCCCTACTTGGATATGTATTTAGTGGCAGACTAGTACTAGTACAGGGTGGGTGCATTAATTCAATGTGGACTCCGTTTGAAGTTAAGAGGTAGAGAATTTATTTAGTTAGAGTGTGTTTGAGCCACGTATTTTTGAATAGTAGGTTAATGAAAAATGTGTGGTTGAAAAAAAATGTTATTGATACGATGAAAAATATTATTTTATTGAAGAATGTGTGGTTGAAAATGAGTAGAAAAATGAAAATGAAAATTTTAATGTATATCAAACATGTGCTTATTTTATTTTTAATGGAGGTTCGAGAATCAACTTGGTTACTCCTGATAATGGTGGAATCAGTGTTGATTCTAATTCATTAATTCATTATTTACATATAGTAATATATAGAGAGGAGAGTTATAAATTTAGACTTTGTGGTAAAATTCAACAATTGAGTAATCATAGAGGTACACTTTTATTATTGTTACGATTTTTAAATGAATAATTGTGTGATTTAGAGCATTTAGTTGAATCTTATTCTGATTCACATTGATCCCGTATAGTGAGTTGATTTAACTAGATATATTTGGTTTCAATTTGAGATAGATAAATTAATTTTATTAGTGAATTTGACAAAATACAATGGGAATTAAACTTGAGAGGCGAAACTAAAAGGCGATAACTCTGGTGAAATCGTGAGCCGCAACAAATCAATCATTATATTTGATCTTTTAATTGTTTTTTTCTTAGTTAATATTAGTTTTAATAAAAAAACTAGTCATCTACATTTTTTGTTTGTTTTCAAATATGAGTTAGGAATTGTTAGATTAATCACTAAATAGATAGTACTAATGGAATTAAATGTTTCATTGACCATTGAATTTTACAACATGTCGCAACTTATTCACTGAACTTCATCAATTGTCCCATTGGCTATTGAACTTCACTCTGACTAACTCCATCACTCACTCGATGAAAACCGTTAATAGACATGTTGATGTGATTGACGGAAAAATGATGTGCCAAGTTATATCCTTCCAAGTGGTAAGTGTTCGCCAATCAGCTTCCACACCAGCAAAGGAGCATCCAAACAAGGCTTTACCAATTAGAGAAACACAACTATGAATTGTAAAAGCCAAACCTTCAGCGTTAAAAATCAATTTCCCCATAACGAACCCGTGAGCGTGAATCAATTTTCTCTAAATCCATATATCCAAATCAAACCCTCAATTGTG
Source organism: Fraxinus excelsior (assembly GCA_019097785.1). NCBI lineage: Eukaryota > Viridiplantae > Streptophyta > Magnoliopsida > Lamiales > Oleaceae > Fraxinus > Fraxinus excelsior. The sequence continues at coordinate 25,623,036 of CM032626.1, read as the reverse complement.
AAGTCCGTTTTCCCCAAATCAATTCTCCCTCAAATCGAAGGTAATTGAGCTAGAGCGAGTAACTGACATGGTGTCGCATATCATATGTAGAGAGGGAACATTTGGGGAAAACGTTTTTCTTCTTTTATATGTTATTTTCACTTTTTTCATTCTTCTTCCATTCCTATTTATTTATTTATTACTTACTTAAATTGAGATACGAGTATGAACTTTATCTGCCAAACAATGTCTTTTCTTTTTTCTTTGTTAAATGGAGATAAATATGAATTTAGAAAATTTGGTACACTTCAGTATCTATGTTCATAAAGCATGTGCATCTCTTGATTTTGTTACAGTATTGTGATAAGTGTAATTTTTACACTTATTCAGAACCTAAAATAACAATCATTGATAGTTCTTTTGACAAAATATATTCTAAATTATTGTATTTTATGTTCAATAGGTAAAACGATTTAAATGGAAAAGGAAGTGAAGGAAGGAAGCAAAAGATGGTGAAAAATGACAAAATCCAAAGTACAAGGACCAACTTGTATTATATGAAAGAATGAAGGACTTGGGAGCAAGCATTAATTTAATTCAGCATTGGATTTAATTGGGCTTCAATTTGGATGAACTTTTGTTTGGTTAAATAAATTAGGTTTTACACACACAGCCTGGAAAAAAAGAGAGAATTCAGCAGCAGGAAACAGAAAAGAAAAACAGATAGAATTATTCACGCACAAGAAGGTCAAAAGTGGAGGATTTGTTGAAGATATACGCAAGGAAACAGAGGCAATTTATTATATATATGTATGATACAAATCCATGCAAATAGAGGCGGAAACATGGGCAGAAAATTAATTTCAGATTTATTCACGTTTCGTCAATTTTCAATGATGTCATTTCACTTTTGCGTGTTTAATTTCAATATTATGTTATGCTAGATTTTTACATTACTAAAGATATAGATGAACCTTTGTTTTGAAACTTTTAGTATTAATTTATTATTTTGACGTTAATTTGTTTAAATGCGTGGATGTTTATTATGGTTTAGTTTGATTTTCAATTAGTTGGCCATTAATTGAATTGTATGTGAATTTTATATCATCGAGAGAGGTAATAGGATCGTTAGTACGTAGTAATAAATATTTTGAGATTCGATAGAGGATAGATATACATTTATGCTTTGCATGGTTCATAAAGATGTTCTAGTTCGTTAATGCATTTATCATGTTCGTATTTTTCATCGAGATATAGGAAGATTGTATGAGGGGAATATATTTAATTGCTATCGAGTGAGACTTTTAAATAAATTTGAAATTTCGACCAACTCGCATGATAACAAATAGTCATTTTAATTGTTTTACTAAAAGTGGATTAACAATGGGTATTCTACTTCTTAGCAATACATCTCAAAATTTTGATAAACTTTTACTTTGATTTATAGTACATTATTAATTTAGACATATATTTATTACAAATTATTATTTCTATTCAATTAAGGCTATTATTAACTTTACTTAGATTAAACACGTAGTTCTCGTGGGTTCGACACTTTACACACTACTATATTACTTGATATGGAGCCCGAGGTATAGGCTGACTCATTTGAAAACTCTCATATTTTAATAGGTAAAAATGTTGACTTTGCCAACTTTACCATTGAAGCACCTGCATTTCATATTGAATAATATTTTGAAAACATGGGATGGGTGTCGGTAACTACTTTAGAAGAACATGCATATCCTCACCTCATGAAAGAATTTTATAAAAATATGGTTATTTCTCCTCTTTGGATGAGATTTCATGTTTACTCAAAAATGTTCGTATCACCGTCAACAAAGCTCTTATTTGTGATATCCTTGAGCTTGAGTAGTGTGATATTCAAATTTTTCTTCATAAAACTCATCCTAATTTTGAAGGGTATAACCCTTTCGAACCATGTCATCGAGTTACCAGAAAGGATTTTGAAAACATCACAAAACTTAGTGCGAATCAACTAACACTTACATGTAAAGTTTTACAAAATATCATTGCACATGTGATTCTTCCTCGAAAGGGTCATCGAGACAAAGTAAACTTTTTTCATCTTTTTATCCTTGATTCCTTTCTTGTTGGGCGAAAACTAGATTTTCCAACGGTTGCATTAGGTCTCATGAAACTTGTGCATTCCACACATCATCTTAAAACTTTGCCTTACAGAATGCTTCTTACAGTTTTTTTTAACATTTTGACATTCCACTACACGATGAGACATTTATTAAATTTTGCCCTACTGACACTATCAACATTCAAACCTTTAAACGAATGAAAATAGTAAAAGAACATGGTCAATGTGTGGCACACACAAAAGGGTTCAATCCCACCTTAGGTCCATCGACTTTCCTTTTGAAGGTGATGAGGATGATGATGCTGATGATATACCGCAAGTTCCGCACCCTCCCATGATGTTCCTGCCTCTAGTGCTCATGCTCTTCATCTTATGGTTTCACATTTACCGATGATCGCTACAATCTTCTCAATAACCATATTAATTATCTTACATCTTCAGTGGATGGACTGGGTGAGATGCTTCGGGAATTGCGGGTTCAGTAGTACATCATTCGAGCTCAACAGGATACCATCCAAGCACAACAGGCGCACATACAGGCTCAGCAGAACGCATTCTACGCTCACTTCTATGCACTTTTTCCTCCACCACCTCCTCCAAAGCCATAGATCTTGATTTTGTTGATATTTTAGATTGTCTTTATATATATATTTTTTATAACTTATCCACAATCTTTATGTTTAGCTTCTTTTGTCTTGAATATCAATATCTATGGTTATTTTCTTTTATGATCAATGATTTGGTTATTATGATTCGTGTTTTGCCTTATGCTTTTTGTTTATGCCAAAAGGGGGAATGCAAAGAGAGATGATTATGCACGATTCTTTTTTTAATATGCTTAGAATATTTGAAGAAGGGTGGAAAGAGGGAAACTCATACTTTGATGGCATGGTTATCAATTTGTAAAAGATATCAAATTGATAAATTGATATCAAATTGCTCAATCCTATTCTGCAAATTATCTTTTTTGTTATAATCAAAAATGGGAAATTGTTGACCTATGATTGATTTTGAGTTTTAATTATAACAAAAAAATTATTCTTATCTCTAACATTTATTGACTCTTCATTGTTACATGTTGAGAATTTGATGGAAATCGAGCATTCACAAATCCAGCTTGAAAATTGAGCACTCGAACCAAATCAATCGAAGATATTAGACTTAGATGATTTGAATCCTTATGTAAAGGTAAAATGCTTTAATACAAGCTCGTAAGTTAAATCTTTATGCATGAGATAAATTGTTCACAAAAACGCTCGCATAAAATTTATTTTCGATGTGGCAAAAATCTTCACTTGACTTTTAAATTATTTACCAATGACACTTATTTTGAAAAGTTAAGTGAATATATCCCTAAAGTATTTACGCTTGCTTAAATAATCAAGAAAAAGGAAAACCAGAAAATTCTTGTTTGGCAGATGTTCGGTGGGTCTTGCGGTTAAAATTCTTACCATTCTGATTTTCGACATATAATGGCTATTTCCAATCGTCCGATCAGTAGTGGACGCCCGATTGGGCAGAACTTTTTGACGTTTTGACTGCTATAAATACCACATCACTTTACATTCAAATATAAATTCAAGAGCATTCAAGTGAGATTCTTTTAAGCAAAATTGCATTGATTTCTCATATCATTTATTATCAAATCATTTTAGTCTTGAAAATGTTTTGATCAAATTAAATTTTGAAAATCATTCTACACATCAACGTTTTTCATACCTAACAGTTGAGCTTCATTTAAAGTGTTATCCTATTTCTCTCTTAGTACTAAATTGTGATCATATCATTCACTGATAGGGAAATTTCAATTTATTAATTTGTTTTCTTTAGACGTGTGGGCCGTGTTAAGGTCCCGTAAAGCTCAACGTTGTAAAAAGATCGATGTTCCTTGTTTGTAAGTCATCGGAGCTTTGTAAATGATTGGATTGCACCACAAATTAATCAACAAATTGACATTGCTCATGCTGGAGCGTTTGATAATGGAGAACGTAGATCATTTTGTTGGATCAAACCTTCACAATGATATCGTATATATCTCTCTACTTATTGCTTTCATATTCGTGCTTATAATTTGAATAAATCTATCTAGTTATTACGTGTATGATTTTAGATTAATTTTTCGAAAAAGTCTTAAAAATCAATTCATCCCTCTTTGTTAGTTATTCTTGGGCGATCAATAGAGTATTTCAATGGTGGGGAAGAACAAAGGCATTTATCATGGTTAAAGATATGTCTCGTCTGTTGAAAACTGCTACTGAAATAATCTAAGAATAGGACGACGAGATATCTCCCCTTAATATTACTATCCGCAAGGAAAAAGAGATAAGGAAATGAAAGGGAAACAGAAGGAATGAGCTCCATAAAATGTTTTTTTTTTTTTTTTTTGCATATTTCTTAAAACAATGTTGACAGTAATTGTTCGTGGTGTAAGAAGTTCATTGTAATCGCGATGTGTTATTCGATCATGACCCTATTTGTATTTATTAACAAGTTCGAACAATGTCGACTTGCACTTGTTTTTGAAAAGTTTGCTCTTGTTTTATTGTTTATGAAACGTCAAATCAAACTCGGTTTTGAGCTATGCATGGGTGTTATAATTGGAAGTGTTGATCAAAAAGCTTATTTTAATAATAATGTCAAGACTCATGCTTGCAAGTTATTGGAGATGGTGTCACCTGGAATACAGTTATTGGAGAATGTCACGTTTGATGATGGATTTGGCATGGCAAGTGCAAGTATCAGAAGCTTCATTGGGTTTGAAAAGAACTGCATTATCGGCTTGTAACATCAATATCAGATACCGCATTGAAATAGAAATTATTTGCACAAAATAAATTGTAAACACCACATCATTGATCAGTAAAATCATGACTAGAAAACCTAACTTCAAGAGTAGCAACTTTATCTATTTTCACCTAGCGGAATATAATTTATGTTTCAAAGGAAAAATGATGATCAAAGGCTGAAACAGATCATAAATAAAATGGTATTAACATCTTACATCTCATCCTATAGAAACGTGAAAATAATGGCGCAATTAAGCTGACTACAATATATATAATATATATATCATCCATTTTCTTTCAACAATTCATTGGTATCATCAAGCATCCATCCACCCACATTCATACAAAAGAAACATTACTCAAAAACAAAAACACCAAACCATTGTGCATTTTTCACCGAATGTTGCTACTAATTTCTAGAAACATTACCCAAAAACAAAAACACGTAACTATTGTGCATCTTTCACCAAATGTTGCTGATAATTTATAGCAACAATACTCAAAAACAAAAACACCAAATTGATATCACATTATTTATCGTGTCCGTGCGTCTTTCAATTTGGCAGATTTAGCCCGTCGTCGTGCTCGTACCCTTACGAATCCCAATTTGGCAGACTCCGCCTCTTTCGTGTCCTGCAACTCATCAATGATTTGCTTGAAGTTCACATTAAGCATTTGGGGGAAATAGTTTCACACTTAGGGTTCGGTTTGGGGGAAATAGATTTCACGATTAAGGGTTCGATTGGGGATATGGATTTGGGGAAAATGGATTCACACCCACGGGGTATGGGGAAATTGATTTTTAACGTTGAAGGTTTGATTTTTATAATTCATAGTAGTGTTTCTCTAATTGGTAAAGGCTTGTTTGGGTGCTCATTTGCGCTGATTTGTCAACCACGTCAGCACATCTATTAACGATTTCCATCTGGTGAGTGATGGAGTTGGACGGAGCAAAATGGCCAATGAGACAAATGATGAAGTTCGGGAATAAGCCGTGACATGTTGTAAAGTTTAGTGGCCAATGAAACATTTAACTCGTATTAATAAAAAAAGATAATTTGGACTCTTCTGACCCAGTTTGTTACTTGATTAATTAATTATCACACGAAATCATTCTTAAAGAGAGGACTATGTAGCATAATTGATAAGTAGCACATGATGGAACTCAACAATTATTTTAGATAAGATTTCAATTTTTGTTTCTTATTTAATATATAGTACAATACACTAGTATACTATATACCAAAGGAAAACAAAAGTTTTATGAAGCCCAAGTATAGTTTGGGTTGATAAATTTTGGAATGATATATCGATAACGTGATTTTAAGGGAAATTATAAAAAATCAGGTGTTTAAAGATTGGTTTTTAAAAATCAGGTATTTTATTTTAAATATTAAACATTTAATCTATTCAAACCATAACTAATTTATTTCTCTCTCCTCTCTCACAATCTATTCATCTCTCCACTCTCTTACTCGCCGCCACCGTCAGCTTCTCCTCCATTCTCCGTCCCCCTTCCACTGTCCTTCTCCCTCTCCCTCCTACTGCAGCAGCGTCCCGACGCTACCGGGTCGGATGGAGGGTATACATCGCCTCTGTCCTTTCTTTCATTTTTTTAGTGGTGCGATGCCGATGCAGTGGGTGTGCGGTAGAGGTGTTGTGGGTCTTCAATGCGGTGGTGTGTGTGTGCGATGGAGGTCTTTGCTCGGTAGAGAACGAACAACAGACACCACACGGAGGTTTCCGGCGGTCGATCCAAAGTTCTTAGACGGTAGGTTTCTTGGATTTGGGGGTGACTGATTTTTGTTGTGTGCTATCTGTAGTGCTGTGGTCGTGGGTGAGATGAGTATGTGAGTGTGGGAGGGGGCTGTGGCGGGCAGATCTGTGTCTTTGTCATGGCAGGTAACATACATCGGCAGTTTGGATTCAGTTTTCGTCTTGTCGTGTGTTCTACGGCTGGTTAGTTTGTGTTCGTGTGGTGGCGATAAACTTGTATGGATATGTGGTGGTCGTCCGTGTGATGGTGTTTTGATGGGGCCGACAATATTGGTGGTGTTGTGCAGGGACGATAGTGGTGGTTGTTGCTAGTGTTATTGTTGGAGGGTGGTTGTGACTGTGGCGGTGCCGGCAGGTATGTGACAAAGTGTCTGTGACTAACTATTTGGTCGATCTGTAATCTGTGACCAAATATTGGTGGGGTGCTGAGATTGGGGGACGGGTGTCTGGGTGTCTGTGACCAACTATACGGTTATCTGTGACCAACTATTAAATCGTGACCTTAAAATTCGATAATCTGTGACCAACTAATTTGGAAATACTTGACTTCTGTTATCTATAATGTTTTTAACTTGTGACCAATTCAAAATATGTGACCTATAGTTTTGTTTATTAGTGACCATTAAAGTCAATTGTGACTCATAAATATGATCTTTGACCAACAAATTTGGAAATATGTGACCTCTGTTATCTAATTTTTTTTAACTTGTGACCAAATTAAAAATCTGTGACCTATATTTTTTTTTGATAAATAACCGACAGAAATTTGTGACCGAAATTTTTTAAAAATATGTGACATATACTCATTGGAATCTGACTGGTAGCCGGAATTAAGTGTCCTCGCCGGAAAGTCACCGGAATAGTCATCGGCCGCCATAGTAGTGGGGGTGGGGGTGGGGGTGGTGGAGGTGCGGTGGGGTGGGGTGGGTTAATTATATTATATTACAATTAAATATTTAATTTAACATAATTGTAAAATATAATTAATTAATTAATGGAAAACCTGATTTTTGCAATTCTAAAATTTGGGATCTGATTTTTTATTTTGGGATAGATAAAGTTTGAGTTATGAATTTTTTTCCAAATTTTAAAGTTTCAATTTAAAAAATTAGGCCTTAATTATATTTGTTCAATAATCAGATCTAGATTATGTCTTAATACAAAAACTTGTATATATCCCTCTATTAACATACCCACCCCATATATTAATATATATTGTACGATTAATAGTTTACCTCACTCATTCTCACCCCCATTACAAATATCTTCTCTCGTATAACTCACTCTATTTCTCTACATATGAAAATGAAGAAGAAATCTATCTCTCTTTGCCGCATAACTCTCTTTCTTCACAAATGGAAAAGAACTCTCCCTCTATCTATCTAAATAGACGAGACCTATTAGACTTTTGCTGTAATTATCTGAGAAAAAAGCTCTTTATATTTTGCCACAATATTGTTCTGATTAGTCTGTTTGTACATTTATTTGAGCGATTCTATGGGTGGTGATGTGGTGATAAATCAACTTTTATTGAACAAAGAAGTCAATTGGATAAGAAGCAATTTTGCTTCTTCATTAAGTGTTAAAATTACTCAACAAAAATATCTTTACAACTTGAATTCAAATTGCCAATCATGAGTCAAACCACCTCCTTTCATTCTTTATATATACGTGTCTATATACTTCAAATTCTTATCCCATTTTGGACTAAAAAACCATAGAGAAAGAGAGTATTTTTAGAGAGAAAAATAGTGATGTTTCTCCTAAATATTGTCTTTCATTTTATTAGAGAGTGCATTTTTTCTCCTAGTATAAGAGAGGATATTGTCAATTATGATCTCTTTATTTTAGAGAGAAATGCTTGTAATCCTTTTGCTATAGTGAAATCTTTCTACAATTTGTCTATGATTTGTCCACATAAAATATTGGTGTTCATTATTTTTCATTTCTACTTCAGTTGTAATTGTGTGCCCCCATACCACAACGTCCTAACAGTGGTATCAGAGCGCCAGGTTTATAGCCGATTTTCGTGCTACAGTTAGATCCAATTAGTGGAAAGGAGGCCCCTTCAATAATGTAATGAAATACGAAATAAAGAAGTTTAATGGGAGTAATTTCTCATTGTGGAAAATGAGAATAAAAGTCGTTTTGAGGAAAGATAATTGCTTGGTGGCAATTGGAGATAAACGACAATGCTATTGCTAATCTGTACCTAGCACTAACTGATGGAGTATTGTCAAGTGTGGCGGAGAAAAAAAATAGCAAAAGAGATATGAGATACTCTGACAAAATTGTACAAGGCAAATCACTACACAACAAGATCTTCTTGAGGAGAAAACTTTACATCCTTCAGATGATGGAGTCAACTATGAAGGCTGACCACATCTATACTCTTAACACTTTATTTTCACATCTCATAGAAATGGGGGCATAACATAGAGACGGGTGAACGTGCTGAAATTCTACTTCAAAGTCTACCTGATTCATATGATCAACTCATCATCAACTCAACTAACAACATTGAAGTTCTAGTATTCGATGATATTGCAGATGTGGTTCTTGAAGAAGAAAGTCGGCACAAAAGCAAAGAAGATAGACCGGGAGGCTCACAGCAAGCCAAAACTTTGACAATCACAAGAAGGAGATCAGCGAAACGTGGCCCCAGTGGGAGCCAAAATTAGGATAGATCAAAATCCAGGAGTAAGAAGAATGCCAAGTGTTATTACTATATCAAGAAAGGGCACTTAAAAAAAGATGACTTGAGTCTCAAGAAGAATGAAGAAGTCAAAGGAAAAGGTCATAGGACGTCAAAAGCTCAGAGTTGTGTAGCAAGTACTTCAGATGATGGTGAAATTTTATACAGCGATGCAACAACAGTTGTTGAAGGTAGAAAATAGTTTTCTGATGTCTGGCTTATGGACTCAGGAGCTACATGACACATGACACCAAGAAGGGAATGATTCCATCATTATGAACCTATCTTAGGAGGATCTATGTGTGTGGGCAATGATCATGCCTAGGAGATCGTTGGTATTAGTATCATCAAATTGAAAATGTATGATGGTACAGTTCGCACTATCAATGAGGTACAACATGTGAAAGGCCTGAAGAAAAATCTATTATTTTTGGGATAATTAGATAATAGTGGGTGTAAAACCCATATTCAAGATGAGATCATGAAAATAGTTAAAGACCCGCTTGTAATGATGAAAGCGGAAAAGAGAGCTGCAAATTTGTACATGCTTAAAGGAGAAACACAACAAGAAGGAGAATCATCTACTGTGTTGGTAAGTTTGGCAGAAGAACTAACAATGATGTGGCACCGCATGCTTGGCCACATGTCGGAACGAAGTTTAAAGATTCTTGCTGAACAAAAGCTTCTTCCATGGCTAAAAAAGATTTCCTTACCCTTTTGTGAGCATTGTGTTACTAGTAAGCAGCACATATTGAAATTCAGTAGTTCCTTTACTAGAAGCAAAGCTATCTTAGAACTAATCCATTCTGATGTTTGGCAAGCACCAGGTTTGTCCCTAGGAGGAGCTAAACACTTCGTGTCTTTTATTGACGATTACTCCATGAGATGTTAGGTATATCCAATAAAAAATAAGGCAGATGTATTTCCAGTTTTCAAAATATTCAAAGCGTGGGTTGAGCTTGAATTTAAAAAAAAGATCAAGTGTTTAAGAACAGATAATGGATGAAAATATATTGGTGTTGAATTTGATAGCTTCTGTCAACAAGAAAATATTAAAAAGGTAGCTCATGGTGGCATACACTCCACAACAAAATGGAGTAGCAGAGCGGATGAACAGAACCTTGTAAGAATGGACAAGAGCGATGTCAAGAATTGTGGGGATGACTAAGTCATTTTGGGCAGAGTAGTCAAGACTGCCTGTTCTGTGATCAATCGGTTACCATCAACCGCAATTGATTTGAAAACACTAATGGAGATGTGGACTGGAATGCCAGCTGATTATTCTCACATACATTTGGAAGTCCTATTTATGTTATGTACAACGCCCAAGAAACATCAAAATTGGATCCAAAATCCAAGAAATGTATTTTCTTAAGGTATGCTGATGGAGTCAAGGGGTATCACATGTGGGATCCCACTGCCCGCAATGTGCTAATCAGTAGGGATGTTGTATTTGTAAAATATAAGGTACAAGAAAAAGAATACGATAGCACTTCAAAAGAGAAACCAGAGACTACTACAATTCAAGTTGAAGAAAGACGAGAACAAGAAGTTCCAGATTCTTCTGATGTATCATCAGAGCAAGAAGAACAAGAATAAGCCGAGTTTGCAACTCCACAAGCTCGATGGTCAACTCGGGAGAGAAATGAACCAGCTTGGCACTTAGAGTACATCATGGAGGGAAATGCCGCATACTGTCTACTAACAGAGGATGGAGAGCCGTCAACTTTCCATAAGGCTACTAAAAGCCAAGAAGCTTTTCTGTGGATGGTAGCAATGCAAGAAGAAATTGAATCTCTTCATAAAAACAAAACATGGGATCTTGTTCTACTACTACAAGGAATGAAGGCCATCGGGAACAAATGGGTTTACAAGATCAAACGAGATGGAAATGACCAAGTGGAGTGGTATCGTGCTAGATTGGAATGATTCGTTTAGAAAATATTCATAGACTTCAACTAAATATTCTCTCATGTTGTTCGACTCACAACAGTTCAAGCAATCCTGGCGATGTGTGCTACATTTGACTTGTATTTAGAGAAATTGAACGTGAAAACTACATTTCTTCATGGAGAATTTGAAGAGGAGATTTACATGCTCCAACCAAAAGGTTTTGAAGAAAAAGGAAAAGAGAACTTGGTTTGTAGGTTGAACAAATCTCTGTACGGTTTCAAATAGGAGCCGAGATGTTGGTACAAGAGATTTGATTCCTTCTTCATGAGCATTGGATACGACAGACATAGTTCAAATCCTTGCTTTTGAGATTTGGTGATGGTAATTTCATTATTCTGTTATTGTATGTCGACGACATGTTGATAGCAGGCCCCAACATAGATCGCATTACAGACTTAAAGGCATAGTTGGCTAGGGAGTTTGAAATGAAGGACTTGGGATCAACAAACAAGATTTTAGGGATACAAATTTACCGAGATAGAAATAATAGAAATATTTGGCTTTCTCAAAAGAACTACTTGAAGAAAATCTTGCGACACTTAAACATGCAAGATTGTAAGTCAATTCATACCCCTCTTTCTATTAAGTTAAAGCCATCCTCAAGTATGAGTCCTAGCAATGAAGTAGAGAGGATGTAAATGTCTCAAGTACTGTACGCATCAGCATTGGGTAGCTTAATGTTTGCTATGTTTTGCACAAGACTAGATATTGCATAAGTAGTGAAAGTGGATAGTCAATACATGGCGAATCCTAGTAAAGAGCATTTGAGTGCTGTAAAGAGGATCCTGAGATATGTCAAGGGTACCTCAAATGCTGCATTATGTTATGGAAGATCAGACTTTACTGTCAGAGGCTATGTCGATTCAGATTATGCAGGTGATCTTGACAATAGCAAGTCCACCTCAGGTTATGTGTTTACTCTTGTTGGAGAAACTGTAAGTTGGGTTTCAAATTGCAGTCTATCGTGGCTACTTCTACGACAAAGGTAGAATATGTCGTAGCTACACAAGCTAGCAAATAGGCAATATGGTTGCAAATGCTACTAGAGGAGCTCGGATATAAACAAGAGAAGATTGCTCTATTTTGTGATAGTCAGAGTGCTTTACATCTAGCAAAGAATCCAGTATTTCATTCGAAGACAAAACACATACGAGTTCAATATCACTTCATTCGTAAAAAGGTGAAAGAAAGAAGTGTACAAAAGATAACCTAGTAGATATGTTAACAAAGCCAATTAATAATGACAAGTTTATCTGGTGTCGATCCTCCTTAGGCCTAGCAGATACGTAAGTAGCATATAGATGGCAAGTGTAGAAAGGATAGAAGGGTTACAAAAGTAACTTTAAGTGGGAGATATGTGGTGGTAAAGTCACTTTTATTGAACAAAGAAGTCAATTGGATAAGAAGCAATTTTGCTTCTTCATTAAGTGTTATAATTAGTTAACAAAAATATCTTTACAACTAGAATTCAAATTCTCAACCATAAGCCGAACCACCTCCTTTCTTCTCACATATACATGTCCATATACTTCAAATTCTTATCTCATTTTTGTACTAAAAACCATAGAGAAAGAGATAGAGTATTTTTAGAGAGAAAAATAGTGAGGTTTCTCCTAAATATTGTCTTTCATTTTATTAGAGAGAATGTATTTTTTCTCCTAGTATGAGAGAGAGAATATTGTCAATTGTGCTATCCTTATTTTAGAGAGAAATGCTTGTGTGTCTTCAAGGATAAAGAACAATTGGTTCTTGGATAGTGGTTGCTCAAAACACATGACCGGAGACAAAAAATTATTATTAGACTTCAAAAGGAAAGATGGGGGGTTATGTCACATTTGGAGATAATGCCAAAGGAAAAATCGTGGGCATTGGAAATATTGGTAATCATTCATCTCATTCTATTGAAAATGTTTTGTTAGTAGATAATCTCAAATATAATTTACCAAGTATTCGTCAACTATGTGATAAATGTTATCATATCAAATTGGATGGATGCTACATCGAAAGAGGTATTGTTCATAGAAAGTAGAAGCAAATATGATACTTGGTTATGGCATAGAAGATTATGCCATGTCAGTATGGACATAATTTCAAAAATCTCAAGAAATTGCTTTGTTAAAGGTCTACCAAATTTGAAATTTAAAAAGGACAAAATTTGTGATACTTGTCAATTTGGAAAACAAACAAAAAGCTCTTTCAAAACCAAACAATTCTCTTCAACTGCAAAACATTTGCAACTTCTTCACATGGATCTTTTGGTCCTTCTAAAACTGCAAGTTTAAGTAGCAAGCACTATGCATTTGTCATAGTTGATGACTTCTCAAGATTTACTTGGGTTTTGTTTTTAAACTTAAAAATGAAGTTTTAAAAGTATTTAAACATTTTTTTAAAAAAGGCTCAAAATAAAAAAGATATTCTATCACAACCATTAGTTAGACGTGATCTTGGTAGAGAATTTAATAATATTGTCTTTGATGATTTTTGTAAAGAAAATGGATATAAACATAATTTTTTGACTCCTAGAACTTCTTAACAAAATGGTGTAGTAGAACGAAAGAATTGTACATTGCAAGAAATGATTAGGACCATGTTAAATGAAAATAATTTACCCAAATATTTTTTGGCCGAAACCGTTAGCACCACTTGCTATATTATGAATAGAGTTTTAGTGAGTCGAAAGAACACCAAAACCTCATATGAACTTTGGAAAAATAGAGTTCCCAACATTAGTTATTTCAAGATCTTTGGTAGCAAATGTTTTATACTAAATACCAAAGAAAATTTGATTCAAAATCCAATGCTGGAATCTTCCTTGGATATTCACCTACTACCAATGCTTATCGTGTGTTCAACAAAAGAACTCTAGTAGTGAAAGAATCCATGCATGTTACATTTGATGAAACTAACTCATTGACCAAGAGAAAGGTACTGATGTAGGTTTGGAAATTCCTTTTGAGCAAATGAACATTCAAGATTAAAATAAGGAAGATCATAAAGATGTTGAAATTAACGATTTGGAAGAACACATTTCTCAACAAGAAGAAGAATCTCCCAAAAATCAAGATGATCCAACACTTCCCATTGAGTGGAAATTTGTTCCCCCTTATCCAAAGGAGCTCCAAAGGTGTAAGTACTAGAAACTATACTAAAGGCTTTCTAAATAATTGTGCTTTCATTTTTCAAATTGAACCAAAGAATTTCGAAGAAGTCGAATTTGATGAGTTTTGAATTCTAGCAATGCAAGAAGAACTAAATCAATTTGAAAGGAATCGTGTTTGGAATTTAGTTGATAGACCAAATGATCAAACCATTATTCGTACAAAATGGATTTTTTGAAATAAACGAGATGAAAATGGTATAGTTGTACGTAACAAAGCTAGATTAGTGTCCCAAGGTTATAATCAAGAAAAATGTATTGATTTTGAAGAAACATTTGCACCTGTTGCTAGATTAGAATCTATTCGCATGCTTCTTGCTTTTGCTTGCCATAAATATTTTACTCTCTATTAAATGGATGTAAAAAGTGGATTTTTAAATGGTTTTATTTAAGAAGAAGTTTACGTTGAACAACCTCTCAATTTCAAAGATCACAAATTTTCGAAAAAAGTTTTTAAACTTAGAAAAGCTCTATATGGTTTGAAACAAGCTCCTAGAGCTTGATATGAAAGATTGAGCAAATTTCTTATCTCAAATGATTTTCAAATGGAAAATACGGATACTACACTTTTTATCAAAATTAAGAAGGATGACATGATTGTTGTATAAATCTACGTTGATGATATTATCTTTGGTGCAACTAATTTTCCCATTTGTGAAGAGTTTTCAAAATGTATGAGCAAGGAATTCGAAATGAGTATGATGAGAGAATTGAAGTTCTTCCTTGGACTTCAAATCAAACAAATCAATGAAGGCATCTTCATTAGTCAAACAAAGTACATCATCGACATGTTCAAGAAATTCGATTTTGAAGACTTAAAGCCGATGAATACTCTAATGAGTTCATCAATCAAATTGGACAATGATGAGCATGGTACTTCAATCGACATAACAAAATATCGAGGTATGATCAGATCTCTTCTTTATTTAACCACCAGTAGACCCGATATCCTGTTTAGTGTTTTCTTATGTGCTAGTTTTCAATTCAATCCTAAAAAATCACATTTAAGTGCCTTCAAACGTATCTTTAGATATCTATGTGGTACTAGAACTTTAGGACTTTGGTATCCTAAGAGAATGAACATTGACCTCATTAGCTATTTGGATGCCGATTGGATGGGTTACACAATTGATTGAAAAAGCATAAGCGGAACTTGTCACTTTCTAGGCTTTGCTCTTGTATCATGGTTGAGCAAGAAATAAAATTTCGTTGCACTATCAACCGCCGAAATCGAATATATCTCGGTCGTTAGTTATTGTGCTTAAGTTCTTTAGATGAAACAAACCTTAAGTGATTATCATTTAAATTTTGAAAATACCCCTATTATGTATGATAACACTAGTGCTATAAATTTCTCTAAAAATCCTATCTTGCACTCACCACTAAACACATTAAAATTAGACATTATTTTCTTAAAGATCATGTGCAAAAATGTGATATTTATTTAGAATTTGTTAGTACCGATAAACAATTGGTCGACATTCTTACTAAACCTCTTGCTCTCGATAGATTTTCTTATATTCGAATAGACTTGGGTATCATTGATGAATCTGAAATTTGTGGCTAAATCTATGCATGATTGAACTTACATTACATGTAATATGTCGCTTTTAAGCCTTTTGGTCATTCTTAAGTCCACTGGAATCGACTACATTTAACTCGCTTTATCCAGCCTTTTCGGTCGACCAAATGATCAACCGAAACAGAAGATCGGTCGACCATATGATCGACTGAATCATGGTTTTTGGTTGGCCAATGATCAACCAAAATGACTGCATCTCCCCAAAACTTTTGTCTGTAGAACTTCAGTCGACCGAAGTTCAGACCGGTTGATCGAAACTGTCGAACTTCAACAGATTTTAAAAATTGATTTCATCCCCAAAAGTCTCATTTTAAACCCTAATAAGCGATTTTCCTCTCTTCCCCCTCTCTTCAAATCACCAAATCTCACCACTTTTCACTCAAATATCTTCAAATTTCCAACAAATCAACATCAATCTTCAAACATTCATTACAAAATTCAAGATTTCACTCCATTTTCATCAAAGAAAATTTAGAAATCTAGGTTTTTAGCCTCAACCTTTGCAAAAATTGTTTTTCCTTCAAAACCCCATTACAAATTCTATTAAAGCATTAACCCATTTCAAAAATTTTCAATCCATCCATTGCCTATCATTTACTACTCATTTCCCATCAAAAATTTGAAAATCCAAAAATCTCACTCACTCTTTGTTCGAAAAATTTGATTCAACCATGCCTCCGAAGAAAAGATCAAAGAAATGAGAAGCAAGCTAGTCAAATGTCGAGGATGACACACCTGTGCCCGATCGTTTTACCGATTATCCCATTCTAATCGATAAGTTAATCGATGTCTTTGAATTCTATCTTCAAGCTTCTTCATTTAAGATAGAAGAATACTTTGATGGTATATGATGGAAGAATATTGTCTCTATCTTCGAGAATGCCCATCCTAGATTGATTCGTGAATTTTATCGAAATCTATCATTTTATTCACACCATGTCACTTGCACAATTAAGGAAAAGTGTATTACTCTCGATATGGCTATTCTTAGGGAAATACTTGAGTTAGAGGAATGTGAAAATTATGCTTACGTCCAAAATTATCTGGTTAGGTTTGAAGGCTACAACAAACTTGGGCTTGTTGTCAGGTTATCGACTGACCATTGACTACTAAAATGACCTTAAACCCGAGCTACCTCACTATCCCCTGCAAAGTCCTTCATCATGCAATTGCACATATTGTTGTCCCTAGGAGTGGTCACTTTGAAGAAGTTCATCATCTTGATTTATTCATTCTTGATTCACCTCTTGTTGGTTGTAAGTTGTATTTCTCTTACATTTTCTTCAAACACATTCAGCATGTCTACTCATCTCCTCGAGTCTTAGGTCTACCCGATGGCATGCTTCTCACAAAATGTTTTCAATACTTTAACATGTCATTAAACGATGACCTATTCTTAAGTCGAAACACGCCGATGTCATTAACATTAAAACCCTTGGATGCATGAAATTTGTTAAAGGTGATGGGTAATGGGTGTGTCATACTCAAGGCTTCAACAATGCTTCGGGCCCTACTACTTGGCCATTCACCGAGGAAGAGGCGAAAGAAAAAATGGGTGATGATGGTGGTGATGGCAATGATGCACCGCGAGCAAGACGAAGGGCTACTCCTCAACAAGTTGCACATACCCCCGGCCGACAAATGTCCGAAGATCAATTCAACATTCTACAATGATGTATTGATTCTCTTGAGCATAAGATAGAATAAATGAGCCTATCACGTGAAGCCTTCTTTGCACACAAGTATTCTATCTATCATTGAGGCCCTCCTCCTCCGGCGGAAGATTGATTGTGTTTCTTTTCTCTCTTTTCGCTTTTTGAACTTATGTTTAATTTCATATCATGACCTATGATTAGTTATTCTTATTGCACCTATGCCTTGACTAAGGGGATTTTTTTGTTGTTTAATAGCCTCGTGCTTTTTGATGATGACAAAGGAGGAAAATGGACTTGTGATTTGAGTAAGTTATATGCGCTATGAGACTTTTGATATGACTTTGATTTATGTTTTATGAAAAGTTATGTTAATTATGTGTGAATGACTTCTACATGTATTTACAAACGGACTTGTGATTTGAGTTAGTTATTTGCGCTATGAGACTTCTAATATGACTTTGATTTATGTTTTATGAAAAGTTATGTTAATTATGTGTGAATGCCTTTTCATGTTAGTTATGTTGATTTATGTTTTACTCCTATTATTTGTGATTTATTAAATTATGGAAGTAAATATATATACTATGCTATGAAAAATGACTAACACAAACTCAACTCGATTTCCATTAATGTGTAAAAGATAGGGAGAATATCTTGCATATTTTTACAAATCACATATTGTTTGTTATAATTAAAAAGGGAGAAATTGTTAACCTATGATTAGCTCCACTTGTTTTGATTATAAAAAAAACAATACATTTATGTTTCTAACATATCTAATTTCTTGAGTTTTTCATGTATAATTCTTCCTAAACACTCAAAGGCATAAATCGTCATCCGTTGAAGAACATGCAATCAAGAGAGACTTAAAGAGAACAAGAATCTTGAAGACTAGTATTTAGAAGTTGTTTATCGAAACTTCATTTATATGTAAATGTATACTCATCGATTTTGGCAAATGCATAAAGCTCAAACATTGTTTCACCATTCATAAAATTGCATAAGATTTGTTTTGACATGAAAATATGCTTTGAAAATCAAACAATTTGATTAAGAATTTTCTTGCTAAAACCATACGTTTCAGTTGACCAGAATATGAATCGGTCGACCGAACCGATCGACTGAAGTATAGTTTGGTCGACTTGTTTGCTCGACCGAAGTGTCAGACGAAATTCCAACGGTTTGAATTTTACAACTGCTATATTCACACTTCGATCGACCAAAATCGCTCAATCGAAAGTGATTGATTCTCAATCTTTTAGTCTATAAATAGTCATCTCTTTTACATTCAATTCCAACAACTTACAAGAGATATTAAGAGAGCTTACTTATTGAATATCATTGAGTTAACTTGATTCTAAATTGTATTTCATTTATTACAAGAAAATTTCTTGATTGATCAAACATATTTCATCTATTTTATCAAGAATTCTAATTTGCAAAGAATTTTTCTTAATCTTATATATTCTTCATTTTTTATAGAAGTTTTCTTTGTCAACACTTTCATTAAAGTGTAAATCTATCTTCATACTTAACTTATATTATTTGTTAAGAGAGATCATAAGTTTAAAACTTTGATACAAAGACACAAACTGTTTCATTATCCATCATTCATCAAAGTTTACTACATAAACACTTGAGCTTTACTATTTGCTATCTATTGAAAGTGTTATTCTAACTCTCTAAACATTTGATTTGATTATATAATTTGTTAAGAGAATTCTTTCAATTGTAAAAACTATTACTTACATTTTAGTAGTTTCGAGAGCCGTTTGAAAATACGATTGTTGTTAAGGATATGTGCTCCTTATTGTAGGTCTCATAAGGATAAGTGCTCTTTGTTGTAAGTCACTTAAAGATAAGTGCTCCTTATTGTAAGTCGCTTAATGATCGGCACTCCTTATTTGTAACTTACCTTATAGTGCATTTGGCCTTACTCGTGACGGAGAGCTTGGTAACGGGGATGTAGATTACATTTGTATTGAACCCCATTAAAGTTGCTTGTTATCTTTACATTATTGCAATCTACTTTAAATTGCTATTTATATTGTGCCTTATCAATTAAGTTATCGAATTTACATATTTACTTCTCATATTACATTTTGAATCCTTATCTTGTGAATTAAATTAATTTGAGACTAATTGTCAAAAAACTTTCAAAAACCAATTCACCCATCTCTTGGTTAGTTATTCTTGGGTTATCAAAAAGGCCTTGCCCATGCCTAAAAGATTAAAAGAGAACGTAGTTCATTGCATTGGATCGAACCTCCACAATTATATCGTTTGCATTATTTCTTCCATTTTACTTATCACTTTCATAGTTGCGCTTATTATTTAAATACATTTATTTAGTTTTTACTTACTCGGATTTAGATTAATTTTTCGAAAAAGTTTTAAAAATCAATTCACTCCATCTTAGTTAGTTATTCTTGGGCTATCAGTGTTAGCAACAACATTTTGGGTACATATCAGCGTGGTGGTGGTAGTGAGGTGATCGCTATATTTTTTTGGTGTTACCAATGGTGGGGTTCGGTGGGGGTGTGTGATGAAGATTGTAACCACTTATTGGATAATGGTGATCAATAAAACGAATAATTTATGACTAATAAATAATGTATGACCTAAAATATATAATTTATGACTAAATTTGTAATTGTGACCTATAGTTTGTAACTTTGTGACCGATAAATAAGTTTTGATAAAATAATTTAATAATTTGTGATCGTGAAAATGAGTGTGGTCAATTAATTTGATAATTTGTTACCGTATAATGAGTCGTGACCAATAAATAATCAGTGATATATAAAAATGTTTAATTTGCAATAATTGTGACCTATACTTGTGTCTTTGTTATTGTGACCTTGTATGGTTTGTGACTTGTATGCGCCGGTAATTATTGGTTGTTAGGTACATATAGATTAATAATTTTACTTTTCTAATAATACAGACTGATGCTACCAAAACTTGACCTAAATAAACTCGAACTTCGGGGTTGAACTCTGCCCGATCCGATTTTCAATAACTGAAATAAAGGTGTCGAGGTATGTCATCATCGCCCATCCGATACTTAAGTCAGAAAACTGTGCAAGAGGATATTTGCTAGAATATTATGAAAAATGTACCTGAATAATAGGGATAGGTCATGTATTTGTTGATGTTGGAGGTAAACACGGCGGTGAGAAGTTGATTGAAGCATTCAACACGGATTTTGATCTAGCATCGCATAGTGTCAAGCACGACAGGAGGTTGAAAGGTGTAGTTATTGAATAGATTTTGTAGACTGAATGTTTTAGACGATGTTAGGCTATGGGCGTGAGTTAAACATGTCTGGCAGATTTGGTTTACATTTTGAATGTTGTTATGTTTAGTAGTTTTGACGCCTTTTTCTATGTTCACCTTCATGCAACCAACATTTTTAAAATTAGTGCAATGAAAATGGAATCATGTTGCTGATTGACAATTTTTCCAGTCAAATCTGGAGTCTATGGTTGGAAATTCTAGACTGTTAATTTTTACACGATTCTTTGTTCAATACGCTATGGGGAATGTTTATTTGTACTTATTGGATTAGATCATTAGTTATTCAAAATTTCAACTGAAATCGGTATCACGTGATTTAATCTATTCATTCTTTTGGTGCATTTTCAGTTCAGTGAATTTCTCATTGTAGCAAGAGATTTGTACCGTTGAAGAACTCCATTTGTGTTGAGGGTCAGTTGCATAGGATTTACACTGTTTATGACCACATAATTAATCCTTTATTTTTCCTCTTTATAGTGTCAATTTTGCATGAATCCCAATGGGATGTTAGACTATGGTGTTCCAAGTGAATTGGTGCAAATCTAACTCATACTACATGATGCTATAATTTAGTATCCAAAATATTGTTGAATTTTTCCGATATATATGTCTGTCATCAACTGCATGGAGGACCATCTGATCAAAGTGCCACACTCCTGCATATGAACATATAAATATAGTGCACATAACAATGAGAATTAGGGAGACATGTGACTTAATTATAAGATATAAACAAAATAAGCTGAAATCAATTTTGTAGAAGCAATCAACTCAGTGAAATAGTCTGCCAATTTCTTAGTGGCCCCCACCTTAAAAAACTGGGTAAAAACTTAAGTATTTATTGAGATGACACTAAGACCCCGTTCGGTATGGATTAAAATTCAATTAAAATTGAAAATATGGTCGTTATTGGGTCTCACTCGTCTAATAAAAGTCAACAATAACGGCTAGTTTTTCAATTTTAATCTGATTTTTAATCTCTTTGATCAAGTAATTCCTTCATCCTGCTATAGTCCATACAGTTCAGAGAGGCAACTGTGGCCCTTGACATAAAGTCCCAACCCGAATGCAAATAGTCCAAGTTGTGCCATAGCTCTGTATGGATGACTAAAACAATAAGTATGTGAACTATAAATCTTATGATTAATCACAGCAAAAGCACATAGATGCTTGAATTGAAATTTAACCGCATTTTATTTCGAATAAATATATAAGCAGATATAGGGAATATGTAAAAATATTACATATAAATCATAATGTAGAATGATTACATATATTCGTAGTGGCATGGGATCAAATACATAAAGGGATTACATAATAACATAATTGATATCTGATTCACACTTCCGTTTTCTTACATGGCACAATGTGAGAGGTTGCTTACAAGTTCTTTTATTATAAAATTTCCCTCCACAACGTCCATACATGATCGGATTGATGGACTTGAGCTTTGTACACCACCTAGAATTCTTTGATCGACCCTTTGATCTCTTTGATTTAGGTGGGAGGAAGTGAACAACCTCTATTCGTAAGATGCGTCCATGTTCATCACCTCCTAATGGAACGATGCCACCAACTTAGATGTCCACATAGGCGTCCTCCGTGTTGTAACATGAGCATTAGTCGTAAGGCTGCACTCCATCCTCATCTATTACCTAACCATAATAACATGGAACACCATCCATTTGAAAGTGGTTACATATGAACGTCATACATCTCGACCACTCATCGAAACCAATGTTATCTTACATTTCAACACTAACGTAGTTAGTCATTTTATTTGATTACATCCACGTTATTTTATTTATTTATTCTATACATCACACGTGAAATCGATTTTTTTTTAATTGTATAACACATCCAGGAGACAGCACATAGTCGAAGATTTTGTCAATTAACATTATAAAATCATCATATGCAAAATCAAAATCACGTTGTGAGAAGACCAAATGCCAAACCTTTTTTTTTGACGCATTATTGACACATTGCTAACACAGAAACAACCTAGCAATACCACTTATGCAAATTCCCCGATCCTATCTCGGCCACAAATTATTGTAAAAGACGCCATTATCAGTGACAATTTAGCTTCTTTATTACAAATACACACAATCAAAACTATCTATGTAACACTTCAAAACACAAAAACCATCTATTACACTCAAAACATATGGAACAAGATAATATATCTTCTCGAAAACATGTTGAATTGTATTTCATAAAAAAATATTATTAATGTTACGTTGTAAATTATGTAATTAAGTCTGACCACCAAAAGCCAAATTACCTTTCCGAAATATGAAAATTTCTTCAACGACTACCACCAAACATGTATGTCTTGATTGATACAATTGGAAGATGAGGATTTGCCTTATGATGTCTGCCACATATGTGTGCATATCTCCCACTTTAATATTAAACGTATCTCTGATTTGGAAGATTTATTAATTGAAAGCGTGATATTTGCTGAATTCAAAATTTATCAGTTACAGAATATGATGTGAGATATAATTATAGAAGTTAGTATTTCTAAAGATAATTATCATTAGGATTAGGATTAGGATTAGCATTTGTAATTATATTTACCATTACATAGTAAAGTGTGAAATTTTATTTTATATTGAGCTATATATGAATTTTCCGTACATATTTTGTCTACTGGTAGAGCTTTGGCCCAATATTGGTATGCATATCTAATTGTGGACCTGAAGCTCTGTAGCACTACAAATTGGACACCGATTGTTTTGGGCTTCACAAAATCTACAATATTTGCTGACCCCTTAAGAGGAAATGGTGGTAAATACCCGGTTGACCCAGCCATTTTGTCACTATAGCCTTTGACCAAGTTAAAATAAAAAAAAAAGGAAAAACTAAAAAAACTTAAAAAGCAAAGACTTTCCTAATTTTACCCTCATGTAAACTTGGAAGAGTGAGAGAGAGAGAGAGAGAGAAAGTGATTCACTGACGAGGGACCATCACTTTGACTAACCGACGACCCGAACTCCGAGATTGCCATTTTCTCTTGAAGAATGTGAGTGTTGGCAACTATTATATATATTTTTTACAAATCATGGTTGTATTTAACCGAATATATAATGCATGAAATATAGGATTTGTTGATTATTTTTGTAGAATTTGTTGTGGATCTATGAATTATTGAATGAAATGCTTGTTTTTCACTGATTTGGGAGGCGGAGATTGCCGGAAATGGCGATCTCCGCCACACCGTGGCTGTTGAGAACTACTCAACAGCGTGAGGAAGAAGATGGGCACCTCCGGCTTGTGGGCGGCGCACGTGCGGACCCGCACGTTCGGGTCATATAGACCCGGACGACCCGCACGGTTTTCTGAATCTGGACATTTTACATCGTAAATTTATTTGAAAATCTTATACAGATGAATTTTGTTTTCGTTTTTGTTAAAAAGAATTATAGATCCATTTAAGAACGTAAAATTTTTATATACATATGTCGAAATAAGATTCAAAGATTAATATAATATACTAATTTAACCTAAATCAAATTAAAAATACGTAAATATACTTACCGATCTTACTGATGGCTGTGAATAATATTTCCTTGTTGAGCGTTTGATAAATTTATCTGTTTTCAAGTTTGAAACATATGAAAAATGAAACCGTTTTTATTTGTGTTGGAGTAAATAGATAAAGAAAGTGATTTTGTTTTGAAATTTTAAGTGAGAAGTGTTTGAAATTCTTTATAACTTAAAAATAGTATTACTGTCTTTTAAGAAATACCATATATTTGTAATTGTATATCATTTTAAGGGTAATTCGTCTTTTAAATTCTAGAAGGCTATTGTGATGAATGTAAAAAAAAAAATTGGGCAAAGTGAAAAATTGCATGTTTGACTAGGTTAACTAAAAACTACCCCGACCCATTAAATTACGGTTGTACCACAAAAAAAACTATAAACTGATGCTACAGGCTACGTACAATCACTTAGGCCGTGTTTGATTGTGCATATTTTCCCTAGAACTAGTAAAATAAATTCCATTTTCTTGGTTTTGGCTTGTTTGTTGGCAAAATTTTTTAGGGAAAACACCCCCTATCCCTATTTTCCTCAAATTTAGTGTGTGAAAAGCTTTTCTAGGCTACTGAATTTTTTTTTTTTTTTTTTTTTGGCAATGAAAACAAATTTCATAACTAATTGTAATTTTTTTTCACTTTAATGGACAATTTTCATGTAAAACAAAGTCAAACAAACACTAAACTTTGATAAAAAAAAATGATTTTTTTAGGAATTTTTTTTTTTCACTTTTTGGCAATGGAAACAAATTTTATAACCAATAGTAGAAAAAAATATTACTTTAATGGACAATTTTCATTTAAAACAAAATCAAACGAATACAAAATTTAAAAAATTTTCAGGTGAAAAATTATACCAATCAAACACACTTAATTACAATTTCCAATAAAATAATTTTTTCTTGTAAAATATTTTCTTTCCACCTATTTTTCACGCTTGCAATCAAACAATCTTGCCATGGTGTCACGGGCTGCAGTTTTGCTTAAACCCCGTGATCCTATCATTGTAAATAATTTATTTAAATATATAGAAATTAGAAAATTTTAGTATGATTCCACAACCAAAAGACGTCGACTCCCGTCATTTGGATTTTGTTCCGAAATCTATTATAGGTTATAGGGGGGTATTGGTTTTTCAAACATTTTCAAGCTTACTAGTGTCCGCCCCCTGCACTAGCCATTGTAATTTATTGCTTTCGTCTATTGTAATATTCATCTTTCTAGCAATCAATGATCAAGTTTATTTCAATGCGTTTCAATTTCATGTTGCAAGTTTTCTTTAAATTGTGATCAAATTTACTTTCGTCCCGAAACGACTGAGAGTAGGCGGAAGGTAGTCTAGCGTAGCAGACTACTGCCGCACGGTGTCCCCTTTCTGTTCTAAGAAAAGGTTACTTGTGAAAGTTGGTATCAGAGCTGAGGCTCAAGATCTCGTTAAGAAAGCTATGAAAATTGATCCAAATTCCTCGAACACCACAGATGTGGTAGATGTTCAAAAGAGGAACACTAGACAGCGTTTGGAGGCGCTTGAGGTAATAAACACTAGGTTGTGTTTTGCCATGGAGAACCTCAGAGAAAAGGTCGAGATGGTAGAGATGAAAATTCGAGAATTACGCATCCAACGGATGAAAGCCAAGAGGTTAAACAGCTATGACTGAAGCTATCGGTATCATACATGATCTACATGGGGTATTGGTATTTCAAATATTTTCAAGTTTACCAGTGTTCGCCCCCTGCATTAGCCATTGTAATTTCATACTTTCGTCTATTGTAATGTTCAACTTTCTAGCAATTAATGATCAAATTTATTTCAATGCGTTTCAATTTCATGTTGCAAGCTTTCTTTAAATTGTGATCAAATTTACTTTAGTCTCGAAATGATCGAGAGTAGACAAAAGATAGTCTAATGAAGTAAAATACTGTCGTACGGTGTCCCCTATCAGTTATAAGAAAAAGAAAAAGTTACCGTGATACATGGTCTTCTGGTAATACGAAACCCTTCGCTGCATATACCAAGCGGCCAAACCCTCCATAAACCCTTCCGTTAAATTAAAATTTGTTTACACCACCAGAGAACCGCCGGCTATAATCACGAAGTAAAAGCCCTCCGCCGCTAGCATCACCTCTTCAATGGACGAAGACCATCAAGACCTTGCAGAAACAACTACATCCTTCACTGGAAACTCGGACATATGCCAACAACTCCTAGACCGGTACGCCCACTCATCCGCACAGCAACACCGCCATCTATGCGCCACCGCTGCCGCTACCCGATCCATCATTCAATCTTCTGACCTCCCCCTCACCCCAGTCTCCTACTTTGCATCAACAATCACGTCTCTCTCCAATTCGAAGTCCCTAGACTCCACCGCTTTGGCTGCCTTAACCTCTTTCTTATCCATTGTGCTTCCTCTCGTTCATAAAGGCGAGATTAAGCAGGAGAAAGCGGCAGAGGCTGTTGGGTTTTTGGTCGAAATAGTGGAGGGAAGTAACGGTAGTTTGGGGACTTCAAGCGTCAGGGCAGTGGTGAAATGTGTGGGTGTATTGGCTGCCGAATTTTGCGATTCAAACGATTGGAACTCAGTGAAGCTCGGTTTAGAGTGGCTCCTAAAATTCTCTCTTGATAAGCGTCCAAAGGTTTTCCTAATTATACTTACGAAAGTATATGCAATTTTTTATTTTTACATATTGGTCAACGTAGATACACATGTCAATAAAGGCTTTGAACAAATCAAGGTTTATGCCTTTGTGGATTACTAGGCGATGTTATAATTTTGTGGT
Organism: Fraxinus excelsior; assembly: GCA_019097785.1. NCBI lineage: Eukaryota > Viridiplantae > Streptophyta > Magnoliopsida > Lamiales > Oleaceae > Fraxinus > Fraxinus excelsior. Next base: position 25,595,714 of record CM032626.1, on the reverse strand, counting down.
TTCTTTCTTACTTCAAGTAGCATTGCAAGCCAAATGGCATATGAAATTTGACTTCTTTTCAAATTTAATTATGGAATTGTTGGATAAGAGTAACTGGAATCACTTAACTAAAACAATAGTATGATCGCTTGCCCTTTTTTGATTTTCTAGGTTCTTTTATAAAATCTGCTGGAATCATGGTTGAAACTAACTCTTGATTAGGTTTCCTAATAGGTATCTGTTTGTGTAATTTTTTGTATTTCAGGTGAGAAAATGTGCTCAAGATTGTGTTTTGACGGTTTTCAAGTCATTTGAATCGTCTGCTGCGATCAAGAAGGCAAGTAAATCTGTTTACTCACTGCTCAATGAGCACATGAGTTTGGCCATCAAAATGACTGTTTCAAAGAGTGTAGATGGATATAAAGATGATACCATGTCAAGGCCCGAATGTCAAGAAGTTCTTCATTTGCTGAATGTGATAAAACAAGTGGTTCCATATCTCTCTGTCAAGATGCGCAGCAAAGTTCTTTCACAATTATCGAAGACTATGAGCCCTCAGTTTTCAGCATTGACAAGACACATATTTGATGTTATTTCTGTGATATTTGAAGCTTCAGGAACTGATGTTATACTTCCTTGTGCTGAAGATATCATTAATTTGCTTGTATCCTACATATCTCTGGGAGACAAGAACCCAGCTGACACTTCATTGTTTGCAGCAACTTTGGTCAAAACTGCTTTGTGCAAACTTCAAGATGGTGATATGAAAGTATGGACAGTTTATCTACCTTTGGTAACTGAATCCATTTCAGGTATTTGCTCATCTTTCTTGCTATCTGGGTATATGTGTGGGCTTTGGGGGTGGGAACAAGCTTTTCAATTTTCATATCTTAGGCAGCTTCATGTATTTCTTCAGCCACATGTTCATTACTAACTAAGCACATATAATGTCAGGTCTTCTGTCTGCTCAGGCTGATACTGCTTTAAAGGCTTCCAATATATTCAAAGAACTGATAAACTGCCTTATTGATGGCAAACACTTCTCAATCATCAAAAACCAGGGAATAGAAGATGAAGTAATCCACAGCGACGAATTTGAGGCTATAAAAACTACATGTGCAGTCTTCTATAATGCACTAAGTACTTCCTCTCGTTTTCCAAATGAGCACTTTTTGGCAGCAATATCCTTTTTGTTCCTCAAACTTGGTGAGTGGACATAAGGTTTTCCATAAGACCCCTGTAAATTTAACCTATAACTGGATTCTCGGTAATTTTTCCAGGGAATTTCTTTGCATAGTTGTGACTGGAAATGATATTTTAATCACTTATTGTCCATTGAGTCTGAAGATAGCTAATACTTAAATACCCGATTTGGCTACAACATTGAGAGGCATATGTATGTTGTAGTCTGGTAGAAAATGCATTCTCTATTTAGTGGTATATCACACCTTAAAATTCCGACCTTGAAAAAATTTGTTAGCATCCTAAACAAATGAGTTAAATTTTTCTGTCTCGACAAATGAAAGGAAATTCTTTATTTTTTTCACGTTCTGAAATCAAGTCTTGTAGTGGCCTGTTACCTGCAGATGGGTTTTCCTTTATGCCATTTTACTAAGCTTCTAGCATGCAGATTGATTGTGTTAATCATTAATGTGTTTCAAAGCTTTAGTGATTAGAAATATACAAGGCTTTGTTATCTGTCTGCCCAAGAAGGACAAGGTTCATTGGTAATCATTGACACTGGTTACTTGTAACATGTGCATTAGGCGATCCTCATGCAATTAATCATAGTTTCTTCGTGGACCATAAGTTCTTCTGAACTGTAATCCTTGTAAAGTTCCCTTTTTCTCTGCATTATTTTCCTGTTATCCTACACAAATTGGTAACATCTTCTGAGACATCGGGATTATTATGTTTTAAAATGGTTATCATTGTTTATAGACTTGTTTCAACCATTTGCCATTGTGATTGCAGGTGAGATCTCGGACATGTTTACGAAGGATATAGTTCTTAAGCTCGCTGACTTGATGAATGTTGCATCTGGAAGTGCATTAGATATAGAACATGTGAGTTTTCATGGAAGACCTCTCTCTCTCTCTCTCTCTCTCTCTCTCTGTGCGTGACTACTATCACGTTTTTCCAATGTTTTTTGAATCACTTGCAGCTAGTCAATTGTGATCCATTCTATACTTTTAACTTGTACTTGTGAATCTTGATTTATATACATGTTGGCATATTATTTTCTCATGGACTGTAAAATAGAGAATAACATGCCTTGTGAATAGATTTACTCTCGATCTTTCAGTTTGGGTCTTCTGTAATGCGTGAGACTGATTGTTCTTGTAAAGTAATCTTCATTGCCAATAAACTGCACACGTTTTATGTTGTGGATAAAAAACCGAACTTCACCAGCTGGTTTCATTGAGACGCAATGGTTCTCGTCTTATTATTACAGCTTCAAGATTGCATTGGATCTGCCATTGTCGCTATGGGGCCAGAGAAATTAATTGGATTGCTTCCTATCTCGCTTGATGCAAAGGATCTTTCTTGTTCAAATGCTTGGCTGATACCTATTTTGAAGAAAAATATTGTCGGGTCGTCCTTGGGGTTCTTCATGTCCCATATTATACCTCTGGCTGAATCCTTCCGAAAGGCATCATGTAAAGGTATCTGCTAAAAAAACATCTCTTTGCTTTTCTCCAAATTTTCTGGTTATCAATTTCATTTAGTTAATGAACTTTGATTGAGTCATCATGTAGGCTTCCATTAGGTTCATTGTTACATTACCAAAGCAACTAATCCTTTATGACCACACTTTCTCAGAATGGTTTAATAAAAAAGAAAGATTGCAATAATGCTAGGAGAAAGTAATATTTTTTCTTATCTTCCAAAAGATTTATGTGCTTAATATGATTAAACAAATGCCTGGAACCATAGATAATAAGGTAAAGAAAGCTTCTATACATCTTTATCAGTGAAGGACCTTATACTGCACATGATAGTTGTCAATTTTTACTTTGTTAATTTTTTTATTTTATCCTTTCTAGTGTTTTCATTCTATCCTGCTGCCATTTTATTTCTGTAACCATGTAATTACATTAAAATATATTTGCTTATTTCATTATGAAAAAGTCAATAACTGAAAGAATCCTTGAAAGATTGCTATCTTTCAAATACAAAATATTGTTAGGCATAGTCACTATTAGAAGCAGGTAAAATGTAATTTTTGTTCTCCTGCTTAATAAGAACTTCTAATTTGGAAAATTTGTACACCTTACTTCCCTTTAGTTCTAATAAATATAAAATCCTTGAGAGCATCTCCAGAGTGAATCCTCATTTTGAGGACTCCAACAAACTTTATATCTGAAAATTAAAATCTATATAAAACTTTTAATGATTTCATTCGCTATTTCACAATTTTCTATGCATATTTTTGGAGGGGAAGCGCGTAAATGAAAGGAGGAAAAAGGTTGAGTAATAATTGCTTGTTAAAAAAATGAAAAATGAAAAATAAATAGTGTGTTGTTGGACTTGTATAAAAACACAAACGCTTTATTTTTGAAATTTCTTAAAGATGCTCTTTAATATAAAGAGAATTATTGGAAATGTTCTTATTTAGCAGCTTCTTGTCTATTGTTGTAAAGTATACACGAGAAATGTTCGGTTGATGTACTGATTCCATTTGCCTATATATCTAAATATTCCACAGACGCTCTATTTTAAATTGTGTAATGTGAATCAGGAATAATTGTGTATATGTTTATAATACTTGAATTATAATTTATTCTCGTCTGCATATTTTTCCGTAGTCCATGCTTAATCTTTGTAGTGCTCAGATTTCTAATATATCTGGAATTTAAATTTGTGCTCCTTTCCAGTTGAAAAGACAGTAATTGGCCAAGATCTGCAGGCTTATGCCCGTGGATGTTGGGAATTATTGCCTGCCTTCTGTTGCAAACCAAGTGATACCAGTCAGAATTTTGGAGCTTTGGCTAAACTTCTGATTCCTTTTCTCAAGAAAGACTCATCAATGCTTGAAGATATTGCCATTAGTTTGCAGGTAGGGTTAAAATCATTCAAACTTGATGTTTATTTTCCATGTCTTGTTGCTTGCCTGATGTTCGTTCTCAGCTGATTTACCTATTAATCTTACTCAGTGTTCTGTCTCTCCTCATCTAGGAACTAGTCAATCAAAATAAAAGTGCACTTACGTCTGATCACGGTTCTGAAGGGCGGACAAAAGTTCAAAACACAGGACTCGCTGAAAATATTGCGGTGGATCTTAAAAGTAGACATTTTTACTCGAAAAAGACAGCAAGTAGAAATATAAAGGCTTTGGCTTCGGGCTCCAAAGAGTTGCTTCAGGCTTTAACTGATGTCTTGTTTGAGACACATCCAGACAAGCACAGGCATCTGAAGGTCTTTCACAATTTGTTTATTCGTCTTAAGGAGAAAGTTGTTGCTGTCCATTTCTCTGCTTATTCATACTGCACAGTTTCCCTGTTGCCTTCTTTGTACAGCAATATTAGTTTATCTCTTTATCCTTCATTTTTACTATGTATTTGGTCACATCTTTCTTCCTTGCTTCTTTGACATAATTTCAATACTTGATTTAGGTTTATATTTTGAGAACCTTCTGTTTGATGTCAGTTTCAAGCAAGTAGATGTGAAGTTTTCTACGATAAAACCTTAATCGTATGCCCATTCTGATGTCGTTGGACTTTCAGTTTGTAAAGCAATGTAAACTGCTCTTACATTCATTTCATTTTCCGAAAACCAGCTAGATTTATATGTCATTACTTGTGTGCTTGTTTGAGAGTGCTTATGTTTTATGGTTTCTTTTTTATTGTTGACCTATTTTGCATGCAGTTTTATCAGTAGTATCTGAAGGACAGAGATTGTTGGCATTTATCAAAATGATCTTTTCTTTTCGCAACTTTCAGGGCGCAATTGAATGTTTTGCATCCATAACTGATTCTTCAGTAACAACACAGATCTTTATTGCTTCACTAGAGAAATTTCAGCTTGCAGAAGATATCTGTGAACGTGGAAAACTAGAGTCTGAGACTAATGGCTCAGCAGATGTAGAAGACAGTGATGTAACTTCAATAAAAAAAGATGCCAATAGGTATGAGTAAAATTTCGTCTTGAAAAAATGGTGAATAAAATGGGCCTGTCATTTTTTGTCCTGATGATTATATGCCACATGTATATTCAGATCTTACAATCACATTTGTCATGTCTAACTTTCATGAAGGTGTCGGATTCTGGATCTTGCATCATGCTTTGTTGATGGATCCAGTGAAGATCTAGTCAAGCTAATCTATTCTGTTATTAGACGTGCTTTACAGGTATGTTGTTCCACATCATTCACTTTTTGATTAAGAATGCTGGTATGGTCCCCAATGTATATGAAATTCTGGTTTTTAGGCAACGAGTGAGGTTGGCCATGTTGAAGCATATCAAACTCTGAGCAGAATATTAGAGGTATCATCTGTCCTTTTCTGGAAGAACATACTTCTTATATGCTTGTCTCTCATTTGTGGTTTTGTTATTGTGTGCAGAAACATTCATTGTTCCGATCTTCACATTTTGTTGAAGTAACAGATTTGTTAATTGGCATGAAGAGTAATATTACATCACTTAAAAGTCATTTTGCCTGCTTCCGGATCTTGCTGATTCATGCAATAATGGTAGGCCTACTATTTTCGACATTTATTAATTTTAAGACTATTGTCCAGAATCTTTTAGACATGTAATACTAAATGAAGTTTGTTTGGAATCTGTTGTCATATACTTGACTCCTAGTTGAACTCTGCACTAGTGTTAAGAGGAAGTCATTTCTATAAATGTGTAAATATTGCCTTTTTTCCATCTAATATTATTTTGTTTGAAGCTAAATACGTTTTCATACTACGCAGAGCAATGTGGATGAGGACAACACAAAGGCTTTCCTTATTCTGAATGAAATCATACTTGCATTGAAAGATGTAAGAACTACTCCTGATATTTGACATTGAGACCGTGTGAGGTTAATTATTGTTCTTTTTCGAGTATTAAACTTCTTACAAGCTTACATCGTGATATTAGTATGATTCTTAATGGAATGATGGGTATGCATATGAACTTTGTTCTTTTGTACATTTAACAGTGGGAGTCAAAGATGCTAGATGAGTTTAATACGTCAGCAATAAAATCTAATTCCAGGTCACATTGTATACATGGTTTAATGCTGCGACTATTAGGCATATAGATGGGATGCCTAATTTCATGTTGTTACTTTCCGATTTAAACTGATAATACACTTCCTGTGTATAATGCATTGATTAATAAAATACTTGATTACCTTTCAAAAAAATAAAATAAAATAAAATCTAATTCCAGGATGCAATTTATAGAGGTTGGTTCTGGGTCCTTCCTGATATCAAAGCAAGAAATGTGAAGCTCTTTTATCATGCTCAAATCCTCAAATGGAGCTCTCATTGTAAAATTATTATTTTTTATTCAGCAAGCTTGTTAGGAGGATATTATTATTATTTTTTTTTTTGGGGGGGTGGGCTTTATGTCAAACCTTCATTTTCTTGATTATTGTCTGGCCTCATGTTTCCTAAATGGGTTATAGAAGCACGAGCTTGTAAGTTGGAAGTTAGCTGTGTGAAGGGTAGAATTGAATTGACAGCCTTTAGATTTCTACAAATAGTTTTCAGCATAATCTTATAAAGGCGTCTGGAACACTTGACTAGCCAAGTTTCTATTTGAGGTGCACTATTATTTCCACTGTCATGTATGGTCTTGATCATGTTTGTTTGGCAATTTTATGGGGTTATTTAGATTCAGTAATACATGTCTAAATATGCCCACCTTTTCATCTTTCTGTCATGCAAACTGTTATAATGTAAATTGTGAGAACAATAGACATAGCAGTTGCCCGAATCATGTCATGCAAAATGTTCTAATGTAAATTGTTAGAACAATAGACATAGCAGTTGCCCGAACCATGTGCTTTGTGTGCATCAAAAGGCATTATATTATGCACTTTGTAGGATATCTGCACTGTTTTTGTTTTGGTCAATCATATTACAGTAAATGTCAATTAGTGATACTCTTACATGTTTTCATTCAGTCTGATGAAGAAGGTAGGAAAGCATCTTATGATGTTCTAAATGGGATAAATTCTGAATTGAGGAACTCATCAAATGCTACCTCTGATGGACCGTATCGCAAAGTAATTTCCATGGTAAGTACAACACTGTCCTTTTGTAGCAGTAAATTAACCATCCATATCCAATCTTCTTGTAGATAAATTAATCCTAATATCCTAAATTAATTGTTCCTTATTTGGAATTTTTTTATTCAAAATAAGTGCCATAAATTCATAATTTATTGCCATGACAATTATGACTGAACATGGAGAACTGGAAATCCTTTTGTTGCTTGTTGTAGAAATTTGTTCAGTGATAATTATCTGGTTAAGATCAGCTATACTGAGAATTTATGTGCAGCAAAATTCTGCTGTTTAATGGTATAGATGTGGTTACTAATTAATGTTGGGTGTTGAAAACACTCAGTTACAAGTATGAACAAGAATGTTATATCTTAATTTTGGAGGAGTTAACCTTGTCATTAATTTACTCTTTCACACCCAAGAACAACAAAACAAGAACATGAACAAATGCCTTCATTTATCTCGGTCCTCAGTTGACAGATTGTAGTTTAAGATAAATGCCCTTTGAGTACATTTTTGGCCCTTAAAGTGCAGGGAAATTTTCCTGTTATGGAATTAGAAAATGATGACATAAAAGAGGAAGTTCACAATTGATTGATGGATGACTAAACTTAGCCCATGTTTGGCTCCCATTAAACTTTAATTTATTTTTGTCTCCCCTCTTATCAACCACACATTCTCTCAATACAATAATATTACACATAAGACCAAAAATTCTCCTTACTTTATAACTACACATTCTTCAAAAAATACTATTCTTAATCAATTTTTTTTTTCAAATAACGGAGCTCAAACAAGGGCTTAATTGATTTGTTGATCCGATTAAAACTTCAATAATGCTGTCTAAGCATCATGGCCTCATGAAAATACTATTAAAGCTTGAGAACTAACGACTTGTGCAAAGTTTCCCTCTATCATATGCAGATTTGTAAGATAGTGGGCTCTCGTAAGTCTTAACTCCATCTTGTCGTTCTTTGGCTTCCAAGGGTGTAATTATAATAAGTTTTCCCCACTGATGGCCCTTCAATAGAAGGGAAGCACGGGCTAATGGAAACACAATTGCAACGTTTTGTACGATTTTTCTCTAAATATCATTATCATGTCTCTTGAAGTTATGATTATGTTGCTATATCCAGATCATGGGATATCTTTCTGGTTCATCTCCCCATATAAAGAGTGGAGTGGTGGCTGCACTCTCAGTATTCGTTTACAATGACCCAAACATCTGTCTTTTGATGCCTGATATAGTCCCCTCAGTTCTGGAGTTGCTTCATAGCAAATCTGTTGAGGTTACAAAAGTGAGTTTTTCCTGTCCTCTCAATTCAAGTTATTTTTCTTTCATTTTTTTGCCCTTATGATACTGTGGATCTGACTTAAACAGGCTGTTTTGGGCTTTGTGAAAGTATTGGTTTCATGTCTTCAAGCCAATGACCTGCAACATTTCCTCTCTGACATTGTCAATGGAATTCTTCCTTGGTCGTCTATCTCCCGCCACCATTTTAGATCAAAGGTGTGCGATTTATTAGGTTTTACACTATTATGACTTCTAGACTGAATTTTTGTACAACATTAAATTGGAAAAAATATTTTTCTGATGTCCATCTTCAAGGGGAATGAGACGGGATGAAATCTGGCATTGTTGGAGTGAAGAAAAGTTTTATCTGCTCTTATGTTAGGGTGTGATGCATCCGGATCATTACTTTATGAATTGAGAGTACTCCATTTGGTCATGCCATGATGTCTTTATCTTTTGATTTAATGGACTGTTGCCTCCGCCTTTTGATATCTTTCAGACATCCAATTGTCATTCTTCTCTTAGGAGTATTTATCATCTTTCTTCACTCAATTGTTTTAAAACAAATAGATGTGTGCACTCCCCACGAATACTGGTCCAGAAACAGGTATCAGATGAGTATGACGTGGGAGACTGGGATCATTTAGGATTCGCAGAAGTGTTCGAAAAAAAAAATGGGTTTGAGATGAGATTTACTTTGGGATAATGTTGGGGACTTCATCTTAGGGGTGGCTAATGTCCCAAATATGTTGACCTACAGTCACTGCCAGCACAAATCACATCCTGCTTTGTCTTCACTTTTCCCTTCCTTAGCTAGAGTATTATTGATATGCTCCTATCATTTCAACTACAGGTTACAGTCATATTGGAGATCATGATGAGGAAGTCAGGTTCTGGAACAATTAAGGCTCTCGTACCTGAAAAATATAAGCATTTTGTCCTAGGTGTTATAGAGGTAGTTTTCTCTTCCTTTCCCTCAGCTCTCTAATTTTATGTTTCTAGTTCTTGATACACTTGGTGATACTTGATCAATTGTGCGCACTGGCTATTTTCTCCAATAAGTTAATGTCTTGATTGATTTTTTTCTCAACATTGAGCAGTTACTATTAATAGACCATATGTAGTGTGGATGGCCTCATTACATGCTACGAGTGCTGCAAATTGTGTCTGAAGCTTGAGGATTAGGCACAAATATTTCTTTTATGTTAGTATTATGAAAAATAGAATTTATAGGGTCTCTTAGATTGTGATTGTTTATAGATGCATTAACTTTTTCTCTTTTCTTCTCATGGTTATAAATCCACGATGTTCACAATATTATTCTTGTTTGGCAGAATCGGCATGGAAAGACAAGTTCTAAAGTAGCTGAAACCACAGAGAGTAAACCAGAAATTTCAGATTTGACTCCCAAGAGGTACAAATTCTCGTGCAAATTACTTTATTTTGTTGTCATCCAGACTGCTCAGATTACCATTCTTGATAATTCTTGAACTTGTATTTCTTCCAGGCACCAGAAACGGAAATTTGTCGGATCTGCAATTTCATCAAAGGGAGAAGGTTCCAGAGGTCCGAAAAGGACGAGGGACAAGATACAGGATGCTGGGAAGTCATTTAAGAGAGTTGGAGATTTTAATCACGATCATCTTAAAAGGGGCAAGTCAAACCAACCTCAAGGAGGTGATACAGGTGCAAGGAAAAATATGGAGAGGACAAAAATGAAGCAGAAAAATGAAGGGAACGTTCTTAGACCTCACAACGCATTAAAAAACTCCAAGCACAAAAAGGCTGGGAAGAAACAAAAGAAAATCGATTGACAAGAACTGCAGCAATGCTATAAAGGAATTGGTATAAAATTCTTTTTTGGCTTCCTATGAAGAAAAACATTGGAAGTTGATACTAAAAACCTTGCAGGTAATCGTCCTACAAGCTCAGTTTTGCATATTGAACGAATGAAACATGGCTCACTAATCTTGATTGATTGGTCGTAACAGAATCCAGATGAACGATGCCTGGTGCCTAATATTCTTTGTTTTGTAATCTTCAGAGCTAGGTCTACAGTTTTTGGTTGTACGTCTTTTTTGGTGAAGATGTGTGAGCCGGGCATTATATTATAGTTGACCTTGGTAACATGTATACTGCATACTCATGATTTATAAGCTATAAATTATAGATCATACAGGAATGTGTATTCAGTATGAATGTTGGTCAGTCGAGAATGACATTTTCTAAAATTTTGGCGTTCATTTAAGTTTCAATCTAAAATTCCGAAACATTTTGCTTAATACTTTTTCAGTATGGTGTTATTTAAAGTTACTTTTTAATATAAATTCTCGTCTTGAGATACTTAACAGCTAGCTACGGTTAAGCTAACCCAGAATTTGTATTTTGTACTTTTGAAAAATAAAGTTTTCCCGTAGTCTAGGAAAAACTGTGGATCAATAGATTTAAATTTTCAGATAGTTTTGTGTGGAATACACAATGCACATAAAGTGCCTGTGATATTGTACTTAAATATTTGGGAGAGATTAAGTACTGTGCTTGAGGAAAAAAAAAAAAAAAAAAAACTGTAGTTATTAAAGGAATGTGGGAATAAGTTTACAATGGTTTTTATCAAGTAAACTTAAATGGTACCTCATAATCTTGTTTGAAGAAGTAAAAAATCTCAATTATTGCAGGGCAGTCGAAAAATTGAAGGTCAAATTACACGTCTATATTGTAATTATTACTTCAGAAGACTAAAATGGGTGGACGGACGAACAGAAATTAATGTTGCTGCAAACTCTTACGAGTCAATCATGCCAACTAAGATTAAAATATCGACTATGTTTCAAATAAACAATTGTGATTACCAATCTCTATAGTCAACAATAACTAATTCCAATTACAGAATTAACGTTTTTTAAATAAACAAAAAGTACTCAAAAGAAAAAAAAAAAAAAAAAAAAGAACGCTGATTTTCTAATTCTTATTCATAGTGTGGAACCAGTGGCGGACCCAGCCCACCAGCCCAGCCCGGGCGGAAGTTGGCCGATCAACGCCGACAGGTCAACATCGACAATCAACGATCGTAAGAGTGATGTCGTTCATTAATTGTCTACACTTATCCTTAAATCCTAATTTCCTAGAACCCAAAATTCTCAAATTACAAATTCACAATACACAAACACAATTCAAAATTATAAGTCAAAAAATACAAAAACATAAATATACACAGTCCAGGGGCTGCACCCATCCATAAATTCTCATTTACTCATACATCACAATTCACAAATTAACAAAAAAATACAAAAAACATAAATATACGCAGTCCAGGTTTCACGGGTAACCTTTTCTTAGCACAGAAAGGGACACCGTGCGGCAGTAGTCTGCTCCGTTAGACTACCTTCCGCCTATTTCTCGGTCGCGTCGGGACGAAAGTAAATTTTGATTACAATTTTAAAAAATCGAGCAACATGAAATTGAACATGATGGAAAATAACTGATCATTGATTGCTAAAAAGCAGGACATTACAATAGACGAAAACAGAAAATTACAATTAGCGAGTACAGGGGGAAAAAACTAGTAAGCTTCAAAATGTTTGAAAGACCAATACCCCCTATAATAGACTTAGCAACAAAAACCCAAATGATGGGAGTAGACATCATTTGGCTCTAGAATCATACTTTTTCTTTTCTATTTTCTAACTATTTTACGAATTAAATAAATATTTACAACACGAGGCTTAAGCAAAGCTGCAGCCCGTGACATTCTCCCCCATTTGTTTTGGCGATGTCCTCGGAGCCATTTAGTATTCTTCTCGCTGTTGCATCCGCTCCAATTGACCAAGTACTCTTGAAGATATTTTCTTGAAGCTTGAGTAGTTTGGTAGCCAAAAATCTTTTCAGCAACCTTCATCTCTGGTAGCTTCACTTTCAGAACTGGTTGCTTCAAATCTGCAGCATGGAGGAGTAACGGTTGTTGGCCAGTAGAAATTTCAAAAGGACTCTTGTCTGGAGAAGAGCTCTTTTGAACCTTGAAACACATCTAAGCCACATCCGAGAGTTTCACTCGAATTTCATGCGAAGCAGAGGTAAAGTGCTGAAAATAGTCTCTCAGCATAGAATTGAACTGCTCTGTCTGTCCGTCTGATATTCGGTGAATAGTAGCATTCATGCTCAAAGTTGAACCAAGAAGTTTGAACAACTTGGTCCAAAATATGCCAATGAATCGAGAATCTCGATCATTGACGATAGGCGATCCCTTGTATTTGACAATAGGCTTGAAGAAGAGTTGAGCTGTCTCTTCGGCTGATACATACTTGGGCGCTGTGTTGACCGTCGTATCTTTAGATAAACAATCCATCCCGATGATGATAGTGCCAAAGTCTTCAACTCTGGCAATCCACTGATGTAGTTCGTCGATCCACTTTCGACTGATTCATTCAGGATGGAAAGGGGCTCCAGTGAGCCAGTTGTCTCTTCGATTTCCTCTGTTCGAAGAGAACATACGAATGAGGGTTCATTTCTCTTGAAACCCTTACTGCATTGCATGGCTGAGACGCCTTTCTCGCCAACTTTCCCAGCCTGTGTGGGAATAATGAATGGTTTGCTCCCCATCATTATAAGTGAGTCAGAATGCGGCAACACTGCTGTCTTAGTATCCCGCAGATATTCCAATCCGAGAATCAGCTTGAAGTCATCCATCTGAACTACCGACAAATTTGTCCTTCCTTCGAACGGACCTACTTTGATCGGCACCGATTGAGCTATTCCCGCTATTGGTTGAGCAACAGAGTTGATCGCTTTGACTTTCCCCTTACCTCTCTCCAGAGCAAGTCCGAGCCGCTCTACTTCGGAACTTGCGAGGTAATTGTGTGTGGCACCAGTGTCCACCATAGCCCTGATTGGCTTTCCATTGATCCTCACATCAATGTACATTAGGCCTTTAGCCTTGCAAGTACGAGCCTTCGATTCTTCAATCTTCGGCTCTTTCGAGGGACCGACGTCCCTTTCAGTATTTCGATGCAATAGTGTATTACACGAATGCGAGAGTGCACCAATCACATCCTCGTCTCCTTCGGAGTCGGTGTCACTACGGCAGCTAGCCTGTGGGGTATTTCGCTTCGAACCTGATCCCCCAGCTAGTTGACAGTATGCATTCACCATCCGCTTCTGAGGACACTCAGCCACCCGGTGAGGTCCTTCACATAGAAAGCATTTCAATCTAGGAGCGACATCAGATCTGCCCTCCTTTGCTTTTCCATGTTTCCAGTCAGAACTGGAACTGCCGTTATGGTTTCCTTGACGGCCGTTGTGAGATTTCCTCGGCGAGTTACTCTGGCGGTTGCCTTGATAGGGTCCTCCCCTATTCTGAGAGTAACGCTCTCCCCCATTTGAGTTCGAGCTGGGTCTGTAAGGTCTCCTTCCACCTTCAACAGACTGACTATTTCCAGAAGGTCGATCCTCTCTCGACTCGGGTTGATAGTCGCTTGCACATTCGGCAGCTCCCATAGCCGCGCTCAAATCAGTGACCTTCTGTCTCTGAAGTTCCGTGCGCATCCACGGTTTCAAACCTTCCATGAAGGTGAACAGCTTATCCTTCTCTGACATATCTCTGATATTCAGCATATGCCCCGAGAAGGCCTTCACATACTCCCTGATGGAGCTTGTGTGTCTCAGTTCCCGTAAGGCCCGACGTGCCTCATACTCCACGTTCTCTGGGAAGAACTGAGATCTGATAGCTTCCTTGAGCAGATCCCAAGAATCTATTCGAATTCTGTTGGCTTGAATGTCAACATACTTCGTTCGCCACCATAGCTTTGCATCTCCACTCAGATACATGGTAGCTGTAGTGACCTTTCTCGCTTCGTCCCTGATCGACGCCGCAAGAAAGTATTGTTCCATATCGAACAAGAAGTTCTCAACTTCTTTAGCATCGTGTGCACCTCCGTAGGTACACGGTTCTGGAATTCTGAGCCTATGCACCGGCTCATGTGCGATGGCTTGTCCGTTGCCAATCGCGCGCTGAAGAACTAGTAACTGAGTTCTCAACGCTCCCATCTCATCCTGCAGATCAGGTATGATAGCGACAGCTTCAGTCATAGCTGCGCATGCCTCTTGGCATTCATCCAGTTGGATGCGTAATTCCCGATTTTCCGTCTGTGCCGCCTCGGCCTTATCCCCGAGGTTCTCCATGGCAAAACACAACCTAGTGTTTGTCACCTCTAGCGCCTCCAAACGCTGTCGGGTGTTCCTCTTCTGAACATCTACCACCTCCGTGGTGTTCGAAGAATTTGGATCAGTTTCCATTGCTTTCTTAACGAGATCTTGAGCCGCAGCTCTGATACCAACTTTCACGGGTAACCTTTTCTTAGCACAGAAAGGGACACCGTGCGGCAGTAGTCTGCTCCGCTAGACTACCTTCCGCCTATTCCTCGGTCGCGTCGGGACGAAAGTAAATTTTGATTACAATTTTAAGAAATCGAGCAACATGAAATTGAACATAATGGAAAATAACTGATCATTGATTGCTAAAAAGCAAGACATTACAATAGATGAAAGCAGGAAATTACAAATGGCTAGTGCAGGGGGAAAACACTAGAAAGCTTGAAATAGTTTTGAAAGACCAATACCCCCTATAATAGACTTCGGAACAAAAACCCAAATAACGGGAGTAGACGTTATTTGGCCCTAGAATCATACTTTTTCTTTTCTATTTTCTATCTATTTTATGAATTAAATGAATATTTACAACACGGGGCTTAAGCACAGCTGCAGCCCGTGACACCAGGGGCTGCACCCATTCATAAATTCTCATTTATTCATGTATCACAATTCACAAATTAACAAAAAATACAATAACATGAATATACGCAGTCCAGGGGCTGCACCCGTCCATAAATTCTCATTTAATCATTTACCATAATTCACAAATTAACAAAAAATATAAAAACATAAATATATGCAGTCCAGGGGCTGCACCCATGACATACCTGATAAGTGATACCTCCAGGCAGACCAGGCTCTAGCCGCGCACGACCCAACCCAAAAACTCAGCAGCTCACTCAGCCCTTGCCCGTCCAAGTTCCAACTCCAGCGCAGCGCTAGAGTCCATACTAACCCTCCACAGCCACAGCCCACAGGTCCACCGTCCATAGCCCACAGGCCACATCGCCACAGCCATGCCGCCAGCCGGACCCTCAACTAACGGATTCACTTACCACAGGCTCCGCCCGTCGCTGCTCCACACACCACACTCCACAGCTCCACTCGGCACTCACGGACTCAACTCACCAGCACGGCAGCGCTTCCAGGCTCCACTACTCACGATCACGGACTCAACTCACCAGTGCCTCCACTCACGATCTCACGGAATAATTTCCCCCAAATCTCCAAAATGAATTTCGCCAATCGTCCGATTCGCCCCCTCTCGTCTCCTCGTCCAAAGAAGTGAAAAATGGGTGTCTTGACTGCTTATGCTTTGATATTGGATTGGATTGGCATTTGGGCTATAAAATTGGGCCTTTTTTAAAAAAAATTGAGGCCCAAAAGGCCAAAATCTTTGAAGACAGGCAGACAGCCCAAGCTCCCAAGTCCCAGCAGCAGCGCCCTCTCCTTCTTCCTTCTTCCCGGTTGGCCGGCTCCCACCACTTGCCCAGCGGTCTCTGAAGATTCCGGCGGACCCAGTACGGGCGGCCGCGGGGGCTGGCCAGGTGCTGGGTCCGCCCCTGTGTGGAACCCATCGTCATGCTAACACAAACAAAAACTACTGGTGGGTCTCCTTTAAGTGTAACAAACAAAAACTAGAATGAGAAAAATTTATTGAATTTCTGCAAAGTAACATCATAAGCAGGTTCAAACAACAGTCCTTCAACGAAGACCACCATAAGCAGGTTCTTGAATTCCTTCTATTATTATTTAGTCCTTTAGGTTTACACATATATATAAACAAGTTGCTAATCTTATTTATAGGGCAACTCCCTATAAATAAGATCCTATACATTGAGGTCATATATATATATAACACTCCCCTTCAAACTGGAGCATAGATGTTTATAATGCCCAACTTGTTACAGAGATAATCAACCCGAACCTCATTTAGAGCATTTGTGAAGATATCTCTAAATTGTTCTCCTGTTTTCATATACCCTGTAGAAACCAAACCTTACTGAATCTTCTCATGAACGAAATGACAATCAATCTCAATGTATTTTGTTCATTTATGAAAGTCTGGATTAGATGCAATATAAAGCGTAGCTTAGTTATCACACCATAACTTAGTCGGTATTGAAGTCTTGAGGCCTACTTCGGTGAGGAGCTGATCTATCTACATTATATCATACACTAACTTAGCCATAGCCCTATATTCTGATTCTGTGCTCAAACGTGAAACCACACTCTGCTTCTTGCTTTTCCATGAAACCAAATTTCCTCCAACAAATACACAATAGCCGGATGTAGATCTTCAATCTTCCTTGGATCCTGCCCAGTCAACATCTGAAAATATTTGATCCTGGTATGACCATGATTGTCATACAGAATTCCTCTCTCAGGCGCTTCTTTTAAGTAGCATAAAATTTGTTCTACCGCTCTCCAATGATCGACAGTTGGGGAAGACATATACTGACTTACCACACTAACTGAATAAGCAATATCTGGACGAGTCACAGTCAGATAGTTCAACTTCCCAACCAATTTTCTATATCTTTCAAGATCTTCAAACAATTCACCACCTTTTATAAGCTGCGAATTAGGAACCATTGGCGTGCTATATGGTTTAACTTCCAATTTTTCTGTTTCATTCAACAAGTCCAGCATATATTTTCTTTGACATAGGATGATCCCTTTCTTACTTCTCGTCCCTCAACACCCAAAAAATACTTTAGTGCTCCTAAATTCTTTGTGTGAAACTGATAGCGAAGAAAAGATTTGAGAGATTAAATACCACCAGAATCACTCCCAGTAATAACAATGTCATCAACATAGACAAATAATAGGATGATACCAACTGTAGATTGCTTATAGAAAATAGAATGGTCGAACTTACTCTTCTTCATGCCAAACTGTTCAATAGCCTGACTATACTTTCCAAACCAGGCTCTGGGACTTTGTTTCAAGCCAT
This sequence comes from Fraxinus excelsior, assembly GCA_019097785.1. Taxonomy (NCBI): domain Eukaryota; kingdom Viridiplantae; phylum Streptophyta; class Magnoliopsida; order Lamiales; family Oleaceae; genus Fraxinus; species Fraxinus excelsior. Next base: position 25,578,116 of record CM032626.1, on the reverse strand, counting down.
ATAAGAATTCACGAAGATGACAAACTTTTCCATACTCCCCTTGAGCAATAAAGTCAGACGGTTGCTCCATATAAACTTCCTTCTGAAGATCACCATGAAGGAATGCGTTCTTAATGTCTAACTGATGCAGAAGCCAATTATATGTGGCTACCATAGAAATAAATGCCATGACCGACGTAAGTTTAGCAACATGAGAAAAGTGTCAGTGTAATCAACCCTATATGCTTGAGCATATCCATTAACAACAAGCCGAGCTTTTAATCTGACAACAGTCCCATAAGGATTGACTTTAACAGGAAATACCTATTTACATCCAATAGCCTTTTTACCTGCAGGTAAGTGTATTAGGGTCCAAGTACCATTATCATCTAAGGCATTCATTTCCTTAATCATAGCATTACGTCATCCATGATGAGATAGTGTGTCATGAACAGTCTTAGGAATAGTGACAGAATCAAGAGATCAACTAAAGAACAAGAGAATAGTGATAAATGGTGATATGACACAAAAGAAAATACAAGATAAGTACATTGAAGTTTACCTTTGCGAAGTGCAATAGGGAAATCATCACCCGAATTGGGAACTAGATCGGATGACAAAGGAACTGGTGCAGGACATGAAGCAGAAGGTGGAGGAACAAGAGTCAGATCAGGAGCAATAAGTTGTTGGCGACGAGAGTAAACCTGTGTTATAGGAGGCTTAACAGGGGCAGAGGAAGGAATATCGGTACTAGGGATTGTAAAAGTATAGATTAATAAATCGTCATCCTCCCACAGACTGGTAGAACCTGAAGGTGAAGTAAATGGTGTTTGTTCTAGAAATGTAACATCAGCAAACACAAGACACCTGTTAAGATTAGGACAGTAACATCTATACCCTTTTTGCACACAAGAATAGCCAAGAAAGATACGTTTTAGAGATTTGGGATCAAGTTTTGTAACCTGAGGTCGAACATCCTGAACGAAACAAGTGCAACCAAATATCTTATGTGCAATAGAAAATAAGGACTTATGAGGAAAAATGGCATGAAAGGGGGTTCCACTGGATAGAACAGAGGAAGGCATACAGTTAATCAGAAAACAGGCAGTAGAGACGACATCATCCCAAAAATGTTTAGGGACCTGCATTTGAAATTACAAAGCTCTGACAATTTCAAGATGTCTATTTTTTATTTCAACAACTCCATTCTGAGATAGTGTATCTATACGAGAAGTTTGATGGATAATACCATGTTGAATCATATAGTTATGGAAGTATTCCTTAGCGTTATCACTTCTTAAAGTTTGTACAAGAACATTAAATTGAGTTTTGATTTCAACACAAAAAGTTGTAAAATGAAAGAGCAGTTCAGAACGATTTTTCATTAAAAATAACCATGTGTATGCGAGAATAATCGTCAACAAATGTAACAAAAAACTTAAACCCAGTTTTGGACACAACATGACATGGACCCCAAACATTGGAGTGAACTAACTTGAAAGGAGCACTAGCTCTTTTATTGACTCTGGGACTAGAGCTCAAACGATGATGTTTGGCAAATTGACAAGACTCACAAATTTTTTTTTATAGGTAATCATGAAATTTTCTGAATCAAAATCAAAAGATAATACACAAGGAGTGTATTATTAGTTCAAACAAGAAAGAAACAATAAAAAATTAGGCAACCCTTCTATCGTATTAACTGTTGCCGCATTAAACCAACTATACAGAGTAAAGTAAAACAATTCTTTAAGCTGCTCTGTCGTCTGTGTATGGTCTTCAAAGCAACGACTGTTTCTTTCTCTCCACACACTCCATACAATGCATTATGGAATGAGATCCCAAACAAGCTTGATGTTCTTATCTCGAAGCTTTCTCCTCCATGCCCACACCACCTCCTTAATACTCCTTGACAACACCCAACTCATATGATGTGACGCCAAATATCATTCCACAACCAACGAACACCGTCACAATGAATGAACAGGTGATCGATCGTCTCTCCATCCCTCTTGCACATATAGCACCACTCCGTAATATAACAACCCTTTCTTCGAAGATTATCCGCCGTTAACACCTGCCCCCTAACAACCGTCCATAGTAAGAAAGCCACCCTCGGAGGTAACTTACTTTGCTATACCCTTTTCCAGGGGAATGAACTCACCACAGGTTCCAATAAGGATCTGAAATAAGTGTAAACAGAGAACAAGCCATTCCGTGCTACCCCCACTTGCTACAGTCGTCCTCTCCTACTTGAGTGTGCACTTCATACAGAGAGGCCAAAAATAATGCGTAATCATCCAACTCCCAATCATGTAGGCCCCCTCCCGAAAGCAATGTTCCAGCTAGGACTTCCATTATAAATAGCCATAGCATCACTCACCATAGCTGAGGGCTCCAATGCAATGCGATATAAAGAAGGAAAACATACGTTTAACGATTGAGCTCCACACCAACAGTCATCCCAAAGTCTGACATTCGTACCATTAGCCACCACAAAAGTCAACCTACTCTGAAATTCGCTCCAACCTTTCCTTATGTACCTCCACAGGCTCATCCCATAAGAACCCCGACCCTCACCCGAGCACCACCCCCCTCCATAACACCATACTTCACTCCTATGATTTCCCTCCAGAAGCTCTCCCTCTCCCTCCCAAATCGCCACAGCCACTTGCCCAATAATGCCTTGTTAAATAATACAAGACTCCTCAATCCAAGACCCCCCACCCCAACAGAGGAGCAGACGTCACCCCGTTTGACCAAATGAAATTTTCTCTCTTCCCCCAACCCTGCCCAAAGAAAATCCCTCTGAATCCTCTCTAATCTATTTGCCACTGCAACGGGAATAGGAAACAATGATAGAAAATACGTTGGGAGATTAGAGAGTAGATTTGATGAGAGTAAGACGGCCTCCTTTTGAAAGATAAATACGCTTCCATCCCACTAACCTCCTTTCCATCCTTTCAAGAATATCATTCCAAATTTGTTTACTTTTAAACCTCGCTCCTAAAGGAAGCCCAAGATATGATAAGGGCAATTGGGCAACTCAACATTCCAAAATGGCCACCAATTCCTCCACATTAGCAACCTCCCCCACTGGAATAGCCTCAGATTTTCCCAGATTTATCTTCAAACCAGAAACCGCTTCAAAACACAGAAGCAAGCGACGCAGATTCCTAATTTGCCTATCGTCTGCATCACAAAAAATCATAGTGTCGTCTGCAAATAGCAAATGGGAGACCTGTAGATGCCCCGCAAAGCCTCTTAATAAACCCTCCGTCACCGCTTTCTCTATCATTCTACTGAATGCCTCTATAACAATAACAAACAGCAATGGGAACAATGTATCACCTTGCTTTAGGGTTGCCATTGACTAGAACTGAGAACGAAACCGTAGAGATACAAAACTGAATCCACTTATACCACCATTCCCCAAAGCCGCATCGCCTGAGCATATACAAAAGAAATTCCCAATTGACGTGATCATACGCCTTTTGAATATCAAGCTTGCACAACATCCCTGGAACCCCCTGACGTGATCTCGAGTCAATACATTCTTTCGCTATAAGAACCAAGTCCAAGATCTGGCGCCCCTTAACAAAAGCATTCTGGAACTTAGACACCACTTTTCCCAGTACCTCCTTTAATCTATTCGACAAAACTTTAGCGATAATTTTATAAACCCCACTTACTAAATTAATAGGACGATAATCCTTAATATCAGACACTCCCGGTTTCTTAGGAATAAGCACAATAAATGTGGCATTAAGACTTCTCATAAACCTGCCACGGTCAAAAAAATAAGTGATTGTATCCATAATGTCTGATCGCACCACCTCCTAACAAGCTTTATAGAATGAGAACGAGAAACCATCCGGTCCAGGAGCTTTATCATCATTCATACTGAACACCACAACCCTAACTTCATCCTCCTCAAAAGGTCTCTAAACCCAACTGGCTTCCTCTTCGGTGATAGTGAAGAAGTCCAGCCCCTCCAACTCAGGCCTACACTCAGACTGCTCCCGATAGAGATTTTGATAAAATCTCACCTGCTGAGTCATAATATCTTGTGGATCCTCATACGTAACTCCATCTACTTCCAACAGTATAATAGAATTATTGTATCGATTGGAATTCGCAACCCGATGAAAGAACTTTGTGCATTTGTCGCCCTCCTTCAACCACATGACCTTAGATTTCTGTCTCCAAGCAATCTCTTCCATCTCCACCAATCTCTCCAACTCTCCCCTTAACCTCCCACGCCTCCCCATCCAATCCTCGATTCTCCTCCTGCCTATCCAACTTTTCAATGCCAGACAGACATTGAATCTTTCGACAGTCTATGTCACCCACCACCTCCTCATTTCACTTCTATAAATCCCCCTTCAAGGCCTTCAATTTCTAATGTAAGACATAACTAGGAGACCCCCGAAATCGTAAGAGGCCTACCAAGTCCGAACTCGCTCCCTAAAACCTTCAACTCTAAGCTATATATTCTCAAACCTAAAAGGTCTTCTGCCACTACTTCTTATGATCCCAAATAACGAAATAGGAAAATGATCTGAGAACACTCCCCAATCTCATCTGAGTGACATCTGTGTACTTGGTCTTCCACTCAACACTAATCAAGAATCTATCTATTCGAGATTGAACAAGTAGATCTCTATTGGATGACTAAGTAAACTCTCCCCCGTCAAAGGCAAGTCCACCAACATATTTTCACTAATAAATTAGAGAAATCCTCCATAGTCCCTGTAAGTCTTCCACTACTCGACCTCTCGGAAGGAAACCTGACCACATTGAAATCACCCCCAATGCACACTGGTAAGTTCCACCAAGCCATCATACTTGCCAACTCATCCCACAAGCCCTTTCTGTTCTCATCTAAGTTAGGCCCATAAACTCCAATGAACATCCATTTAAATCTATCACCGACATTACTGAACGACAGTGATAGAGAGAACGACCCTACACTAACCTCCTTATTAAGAACTCTAGTGTTCCACATGAAAAGCACACCTCCTGATGTCCCTGAAGCTCCAAGAAACTGATACCCGACATGCTGTCCCCCCCTCACAACAGCCCTCGAAACGACCTCCAACTTCGTTTCTTGTAAACAGACAAGATTAGCCCGCCATCCCCTTAACATGTTCCTGACACCTAGCCTTTTCCCGACTTCGTTAAGCCCCCTCACATTCCAGCTAATGATTTTTGGGATCATTTAGACTCTCCTTCATCCCTTCCCAACAAACCTCTCTTTGACTCGCCTCCTTTAACGTCATAATTTATCGAGCATTCGAGCCGCCTAAGCTCACGGTCCCCTTTTCTTCTTGCTTTTCCTCCTGGTGTACACATCCTATGTCCCCTGTTAGTCTCCAACTCCTCAAACAATTGCATAAGTCTATCTTCATAACCATTGCATGACACACCCACCAACTTGCTGAATTCCTAATTTTTTGGAGAACCCAATTTGAGGCTGGAGGTCTAACATCAGGCGCATTAACTTGCATTATCTCCCTTACATAGCCACACCCAATAGGCTCATAGATATGTTCGTCCCCCTCTTCCACTTGCACAACCCCTTGTCCAACCTCCCCTTTTTGGCTCCATCCACCCACACTACTATCGCGTTTTCATTCCTGACCTCATTATCTTTAAGGACTTATGACTTATCCTATTGTAAGTGTTCACAATCATAGTTGTCAAGTCCGTCACCTCTCGCTCTTATGTCAATGTCGGACTCGACTCCTCTACCATCACTAGTCCCGTCCCTTTCTCTATTAACCCACCTCCCTCTGTAGATGTGATCATTTCTACCACATTCGCAAATGCACAACTCTTCGCTATGGTCTCATTTAATGCCGTCAAATCCAAACTCGTCGTTCTCTGTTCCCCTCTCTTCAATGACTGTTCCACCTCCCGATATGGCTCATACCCCAAAAATTTTTCATTTGTAGCCTTCCCCACAATATCTTTTCCATCATCATCTCTACTACATTCTATGCTATATCGTACCTGATTCTCACAAATGGGCTCAATCATCACCTGCTCTTCTTGAATCAAATTCGACTGGGACTCCATAGTTGGAGACTTAGACATACCAGTCCCGCACTTCTGACAACAAATCGTTTTGCGACCCTCTAGAACTCCACCTCCCCGAAGCCTCAACAGTTCATCCACCTCACCTTTCAACCTTTGAACGTGAGCCGTTATTTCAGCATTACTCAATGAGCTACCCACTACATCTTCTGGCATTATCTCCTTCAACTTATTTATCGATGAATGACCCTCATAGAAAAGAGTGGAGGGTCATGCGCGAGTATCATTCCCACGAACCTCACTTTCCTTTTGCAACATAGGATTTTTCGTGTTATGCTCGACCTTACGGTTTGCCGTAACTACAGCATAAGTCCTCCCTTGTTGAGAGTTAATTTTAACCGTTTGATGCTTGGTTGTCTCTGGTTACGAAAAAATCGACAATTGCCTGAAACATTCGTAAAATCGAAGTCCATCCTTCGCCATTCATCCCTTCCGGTATCATCACCACTCATTTTTGGCGCCTCTCCCCATATTGTGCTACAGTCAGATACCTACCCCGACTGTTTCCACACCGCTGTGCCATAAAAGCTCTCGAGAACTCAGTAAACTTGGCAACGAACTCCTCCTGAATGCTTGCCTCCCTCAATTTCTCCATCATGTTCAACATCCACAAAGCACCAAACCTCCCCATGTAAATAGCACTTGATATCCTAGGTCCCCATTCTGTCAATTTTACAATGCCGGGTTCATTAACAGACACAACGAACTCCTTTGCTTCCACCCTAAAACGAAAGTTGAACTCCTTTGTACCAAACATGTCTGCATGCCTTTGACACGGTGCATCTGACACTGAAACAGAGGGGAGGAACGGATTGTGCAGGTCAAGAGGACTCTGCAGTGTATCTGTCACCGGCGCGTGGGGTGCACGCGCCGTCGTAGTGCCATCGAGAGGCTGTGTCGGGATCGGAATGACCTGCACTACCTTTCGAATAGGCGCGTGTGGTCCAATGATCATCGGTGGTCAGTGAATCAGATTCTGGGTTATCTTCATTGTTGGCTTAAGTTGTTCTGCTCGCTTGAAGCCTTGAAATGCACCCCAATCGACTCGACTTCTATTGCTTGGGTTTTCGAGTGGCGGCGCTAGGGTTTTCACCTAGGGCCGCCGCCTACAGGCGTCCTCCATAGCCAGCTTGGCCATGGTTTTGTGGCATGAGGCCGGTATGGTGTGGTGGGTCGACCGGAGACTCCTGTCCGTAACCGGTGGTTAGGTCAATAGGGTGTGGGCTGGTGGATCTGGATGCTGGGGGGTGACTCTCCATGTTGGGGTTTTTCCCTTCTTCTCTTTTTCTTAAAAGACTTATTTTAATTATCGAACATCAAGTCATGTTAGACTCACAATCTAATGAAGATAGACTAGAAAATTGAGGATAAACTTTCTTTAACACAGGTAACGAAGGATGATTGAGCCGATAATGTGCTTCAAAAGGGGTCACAACTCCAGAACATGCAACTGACTTTGGTGTTTGTGTATCAAGAATGTAGACGCCTCCAAAATCATGTCCTTTACCAATAATTTTTTTCGTCATAAAATCATGAAACAGACAAAATTAAGGATAGAATGAGACACAACAATTAAGAGAACGAGTGAGCTTACTGATAGAGACTAAATTAAATGACAATTTAGGTAAACTTAGAACGGATTGTAAGGGAATTGAGGGTGTTGGAATAATTGTGTCGGACCTCAGAACATGAGATGTAGACCCATCTGCTAAATTAACTGTAGAACTAGAGACATGTGAGTGAAAATAGAAGAATAGACTAGAATTACCTGTCATGTGATCTGTGGCACCAGCGATGGTAGTGATAAGAGTAGATGAAGAATTTGGAAGATTCTTGGTATTGTGAGAACATGACATACTCATGCAGATATTAGAATATGCTCAGAGGCATCATTAGTACATGCAACATGGGTCTATTGGTTCGACTGATTCTTGCGCTGTAATTTTCTACAATCTCTCTTTATATGTCCTGGCTTATAACAATAGTAACATACAACACCTCTCGAATCTTGTCCTCGAATATTAAGATTTTGGCCATAGGTGTTCGAGTTTTTTTCTTTATTGTCACTTCTAAATGGTTGTCTTCCAAATTCAGAGGTGCGACTAACAAGAGTACTATTAGGTTGAGTAGAAGCTGAATATTTTGTACGGAGTATCCTACCAAAAGCTTCTTCCAAATAGGATATCTCAGGGTAGCTATGTCAACGAGTCGAGCCGAGAAAAAAAAGCTCGGGCTCGGCTCGAGCTTTTTTCGGCCCGAGCCGAGCTAAGTCCGGTAAAAAAAAATAGGCTCAGTCCAAGCCTTAGCGGGCCGAGCCAAGCTCGGGCCGGCTTGATTTTTTTGATTTTTTAATGTCAAATCTACATTTTTTACTTAAAAAATTTAAAATTTGTGCAATTTATACGTACTATATATTAAAGAAAAAAGCTATGGCTCGGCTCGAGCTTTTTTGGGCCTGAACCGAGCCGAGCAAAGCCCGACAAAAAAATGAGGCTCGGCTTGTTGTAACTGAGCCCGAGTTGGGACCGACTTGAACTTTTTTCGAGCCGAGCCCGAGCCGTCCGAGCCGATGAGCTTTTTTGCTATCCATATCTCAGGGCTAGAAAGAATTTGAGATTTAGCAGTCTCAAACTCAGAAGGAATACCAGTCAAGAAGCTCATAACAGCTATTTTCTCCCCGAGCTTGTGAACTTTCACATCAATACTGAATGGAAGTAGCATATTAAGCTCCTAATGAGTCTTCTTAAAATCCATAAAGTAATCAGTAAGAGACATGTCACCTTTTTCTGCCCAATAAAAGGCTTGACACACCTCATTAGTATGATATTTCCCCTACCGGAGTACACAAACTCCAAATAATTCATCAATTCTTTCACAAATTCACAATGATTTATCAAACCAACCATCCCACTATCAATAGAATTAAGTGTTTGCAAAAACAAACGAGTCTCTTAGTTGTGAGGCTTTCGAACCATCACTAGGTGATTCATCAGTTAAGTGATTATCCATACTCCGCAAATATAATCTAACAGTTTTACTCCAATCTAAATAATTGGACCTATTAAGTTTATGTCGGTGATTTTTGACATCATAGGAATCACATCAGACATAACGACCGAAGTCGTTTTCTCCATGTTATCAATATCAGGTAAGTATCAGAGTAAAAACTACAACAAAGTCAAAATACTTGAAAAACCCGAACCTATGTGACCCAACCAGGTAGAGAAACTATCTTAGACTTTGATGCAAGCTAAACAGCACACACAGGAGGCTAGGCCGGAGCAGAACGACGAATAGAGAGATCAGATTCCGACGATTCAACTTCTGGCAAAGATGGGCAGAGGTCGGCCGGTGCGGGGGTGCGAGCAGTAGCCGCAAAGGAGAAAAATGGTCAGAAAGCTGAGTAGAACCACGAAACCCTAACGCAAGCTGAACGACTTAACAGAGCTAGAAAATACTCAGGTCGGCGGCTGTGGTGGCTGGAATTCGACGGCGGCGACAGCTGGACGAGAGACCGCCGATAGCTTAAAGCTAAAAGACTGATTGTGGCTCTGATACCATGAAAGTTGGATGAGAGAGAATTGATTTTCTTCTATTATTATTTTGTTCTCTAGGTTCACACACACACACACACACACACACACAAAAGTTGCTAATCTTATTTATAGGGCAAGTCCCTATAAATAAGGTCCTATACATTGAGTTCACATATATATCTATAACACCTCTGATATGTGAAATCAGTGTTCAAGAATAAATTTCCAAGCGTTGTCGTTTCTGCTTCAATATCTCGAACTCTCTATCCAGCAACACCCAGTCCATCAATCATGGTTGTACGAGAATCACTACCATTACACTATAAAGGTATAAAGTGCCATCAGCGTTCAAAACGATATGTCCAAGATATTCCATATTCACCTAAAAATAATTGGAATCTAATCGGTTAGGTTTGGCTATTAGAACAGAGAATTGAACAATAACTGGTCAGTTTTCCATCTTAATACCCAAAACCAACCCAAAATGAATAAACAGAATGAAAGGGCTTGTAAGAACTGGTTCACATGTTGTTCATGCCCTCACTGTGTTTTCACTATCTTGCATCAGCCATAATAAGTTTTCAGTCAGTATATGATCGAAAAAGTTCTATATAAATGTTAGAAGATTTCCTAGGATTTTTGTAATTATGTATTATATTTGATTATGTGCTATTTTAGGTAGTTGAGAGATTTGTGAGATGTACACATATTTTAGGAATCAATTTTTATTTTTTTTAATTATGGAGATTAGTTACCTGGTTTGTCCTAGAGAGATCTATAAATTCATATGTACAGAAGCATAATAAAACATACCATATTCCTCGTATTTTTGCGTTATTTGCTTTATGGTATCGAAGTAGAAAAAGACCTAAGGTTTTATTTTTGCTTTCTTGTCCATCAAAATGTCAGAAGTCACGTCAAGTCCCCAGCCCCCTAAGCCTCCTCAGCCTGAGCCTCAAATTGCCTCAAATCTACCTGAAAATCACCTTATTCAAATCACTACAATCCGACTAAATGGTGACAACTTCCTCCGGTGGTCATAATCTGTTCGCATGTATCTCAGAGGGAGAGAAAAAATTGGCTATATCACAGGAGACACGAAGAAGCCTGACGTGAAGGATTCAGTCTACGCCATTTGGGATGCTGAAAACTTCATGGTAATGACGTGGTTGGATAACTCTATGGCTGAAGAGATTGGTGCAAATTATCTTTGCTACTCTACAAACAAGGAATAATGGAACAATGTCTCATAGATGGACTATGATTTACGGAATCAATCCCAAGTGTACGAATTAACTCTTCGACTTGGAGAAATTCGCCAGGGAGAGGACTTGTGACTAAATATTTTAATTCTCTTAAGAGAATTTGGCAGGACCTGGACTTATTCAACGATTACAAGTGGAAGTCACACAAGGACTGCAATAATTACAAGAAGTTGGTGGATGTTGGCCGAGTCTTCAAGTTTCTTGCAGGCTTAAACGTTGAATTCGATGAGGTTCGTGGCCAGATTATTGGAAGAAATCTTCTAATACTTCGCTTTTTTATTACCGAAAGTGGTTTCATCAAAGTAGTAAAGCCCATTTATCTCTCTAGCAGTTCTAATCATCTTCCCTGAGTTTTGGTCCTGAAAAACACAAGTGGAAGGAAGGAAAAAAAATGGAATAGTTAGTGTCTTTAGACAATCTGTTGACGGAAAGAAGATTAGGGCATCCTAGTTTTCAATATCTCAGACATTTGTTTCCTAAATTATTTAAAGGAATTGATTGTTCAAAACTTCATTGTGAGGCTTGACATTTGGCTAAGGATCATCGTGTTTCATTCCCAATAAGACCCAATTTTGCTTCAAAACCATTTTATTTGTTTTATAGTGATGTTTGGGGGCACATCTAAGGTCAACACACTTTATGGCAAAAAATGGTTTGAAAATTTTATTGATTACCACACAAGGGTATGTTGGGTTTACTTGTTGGAAAGAAAATCAGAGGTTGAACAAAGATTCAAAGAATTTTTCTTGATGATTGAGAATCAATTTCAAACCAAAATTGGCATTCTAAGATCAGATAATGGGACTGAATACTTTAATAAATATTTAGGAGCATTTCTGACCGAAAAAAGTGTTATCCATCAATCAAGTTGTCGTGACACACCACAACAAAATGGAATTGCATAAAGAAAAAATTGACATCTTCTTGAGGTAGCTAGAGCCATCATGTTTTCTATGAATGTACCTCAATATCCCTTGGGAAACGCCCTCTTAACTACTTGTTACCTGATAAATAGAATGCCATCTCGAGTTTTAAAATATGAAACACCTTTACAGGTTTTAAAGAACTGTTTTCCCACATCTCGAATAACTACGGATCTTCCTTTAAAAGTGTTTGGTTGTATTTGTTATGTGTATATACCAAATTTTTTCGATCAAAATTGGATCCAAAAGCTGAAAAACGTGTGTTTCTTGGTTATGCATCTAATCAAAAAAGGGTATAAATACTTTAATCCAGTTACAAATAATTTTTTTGAAAGTATGGATGTACACTTTGTTGAGAACCAACCTTTCTTTTAAAAAAAAAAATCTCTTCAAAGGAACATAAGTGAGGAAGATAATTTTTGGGAAACTTTACCCATTCTAGAGGAATATATACCTTTGATTAATTATGATTAACAAGTTTCAGAAACAATTGTTGAAAGAATGGAACCTAGTGATAGTACTCTTAATCTAAATTTGCCAGATACTACGTTATCAAAGATAGGGGAAGAAGTACTTCAAACGGATTGTAATCCTCATCCTGAGCTTCAGTTTTATACCAGGAAGAGGTTCCACAAACGTACTACTGTTCCAGTTGTTCCTCTAGCAAAAGCGCAATCCAATTTGCCGAGTGAAGGTCCTACAACTAAAAGTAATCCTTCTTCTACTCCTATTCCTTCTCCATCTAATGATTTGCCTAACCTGTCCTCTTTAGATCTTGACCTTCCAATTGCATTAAGAAAAGGTTCCTGAGCTTGCATAAAACACCCAATTGCAAAATACTTGTCATATGAAAAATTATCACATACTCATAAAGCATTTGTGCTAGGATTTCTAATCTGTATGTGCCAAGAACTGTTCGGGAAGCATTAGATTATCCGAATTGGAGATTAGCTGTGATGGAAGAGATGAATGCTCTTAGGAAAAATAACACTTGGAGTATTACTAATCTTTCCCAGGATAAGAAGACAGTCGGGTGCAAATGGGTGTTTACAGTGAAGTGTAAAGCTGATGGAAGTGTGGAAAGATACAAAACGAGACTCGTAGTAAAAGGATTTACCCAAACTCACATGGTATAGACTACCATGAGACTTTTGCTCTTGTTGCTAAGATTAACTCTATCAGAATACTTCTTTCTCTTGCAGTTAATTTCAACTGGCTACTTCATCAGTTCGATGTCAAAAATGCATTCTTGAATGGAGATCTACAGGAAGAAGTCTATATGGACTTGCCACCTGGATTTGAAGAGAGTCTTGGAAGATGCAAAGTTTGCAGGTTAAGAAAATCCCTATATGGGCTAAAGCAATCACCAAGAGCTTGATTTGAACGATTTGGGAATGCAGTAAGGAAGCACGGCTTCTCACAAAGCCAAGATGATCACACTTTGTTTTTCAAGCACTCCACCGAGGGTAAAATAGCTATTCTGATAGTATATGTAGATGATATTATCATAACTGGAGATGATCTGTTTGAGATCAACAAGAATAAGCTTGAGGCCGAATTTGACATTAAGGACCTGGCAAAGCTTAAGTGTTATCTCGGTATGGAATTTGTAAGGTCCAATGAGGGAATCTTTATCAACCAACGCAAATACATTCTTGATTTGCTCAAGGAGACATGGATGACATGTTGTAAAGCTGAAGAAACTCCAATGGACCCAAATGTGAAGCTAAAAGCAGCCACAACAAATGAGGTGGTGGATCGAGATTGTTATCAAAGACTAGTTGGGAGACTAATCTATTTGTCACACACAAGACTTGAGTTAGCCTTTGCAGTAAGTGTAAGTCAATTTATGCATTTACCTGGACCTACTTACTTTGAAGCCGGCCCTTAAATCTGTGTTTCTTCTTTTGGCCGCCTTTTATAGAGGTATGACCTCTCTCCAATTCCAACTGAGGAATGGTGCATCTCCTACCGGTAGTGGGCTTTTATGGTTTGCTCAATTGTGGTTGAGATCCTATTTCCCACAACTTGGCTCTCCGCCATCCTCTTCTCACGAGATTAGTTGCTATAGGTTATTCATTCATCAACTAGGCCCTGTAAATACGTCTAGTAGGGATGTTTTTACCTTCTTTTATACTTTGAATTCAATACCTTCTTTCTTCCATTTTCCTCTTCATCAGACCCCCTTTTACGTACGGCCTCCTTCTACTCTAGCTGAAGCAGACATATCTATTTCTATTTGGGTTCAGTTTTTGGTAGGAAGAGAGCTATTTCGTGACATTGTCATAGGGACAAATGCCAAGGTGGAGGTTGAGATATATGCGCCCCAATTTTTTGCTCGCCAACTTGGTCTTGGCCAAACGTAGCCCGTTCCTCCTTGTTATTCTAGGAACTTAGTAGAGCGTTTTTATACTATCAACAAAGTTGAGGCACAAACCATTGATGACCATAATAGTTTTCCGATGAAAGGCTTTTCCTATGTTCCTTTTAATTCTACTGCTATCATACACTCTCTCTTCGACCAGTTGTGGCTGTCTGTGAAGAATAGATTGTTCCCAACTGATGCCAACCACGCCTTCCATCTGCTAGATAGGGTGGATCCCCTTTCTACTTCTCCCATTCCTGCTATTCCTTTATATAGCGAGAATCCTATATCGCCTGTTCGCACTAAACGCCCTACTCCCCCGTCTATTTCTCCAACGGCTACTGTATCCAAAGGCATTTCCATCCATAAGCGACCAGCTCCATCTTCCCCAATTTTGCTGGGTGATGATGGTGATGATGATGATGCCACTCTTATCCTTAGGAGAAAGACTGCAAAAGCTCTAGCTTTGGCAACTCCTATTTCGTCACCCTCTGTTGAGGTTGCTCTGCCCGAATCAGATGATGGAGGGGCTACTTTGATAGATAAATCCTTAGCCTTGGTACCTTTGTTACTGCCAGCAGGAACATCATCTTCTTCCCATGGCGTTGACCCCTCAAGCGTAGAACCAGAAGGTAATGTGTATGTTTTTGGTGCATTGCCTCTACTTGTGCTACTGGCTCCTAATTTGTCATCTTTTGAGTTATGCAGGGGTTCCCGTGGACCTGTCAAGTGTGGCAGAATCTTCACACTTGAGTAAGAGGGAATTCTCCACAAGAGGTTGAGACGACGGGTGATGTGCTTGGACCTCGTAACATTGTTTACAAGGTAGGTTCCTGCCTTACCTCTGTTTTTACTCTGTGTTTGTGGCAAAAATCCTTAATGCTCGCATTTTTCTTCTCAGGATGCTGATGACATCGTACGGTCCATCCAAGATCTATTCACCTCCTGGGAGCAAATAAAGATATCTCACCCTAGTTCGGCTAGTCATTCTTCTGCGCCATCTTCTATTCCTTCGGACGACCACATGAAGTCTCTTAAACAATCACTGCTTGAATATGTTTCTTTCATGGAAATGGAAATTGGCCGTGCCAGTGGTGTCAAACAGAGAGACAAGTTGGAAACATTGGGCGCACAATTGCTGTACATACTTTCACTTCCATCGTTCAACGTTTCCACCAACTACAAGGCGAAGTTAAAGGTTTTCCATGCTGATATCCTCTCTTTGCTAGCTAGGAATGTGGAATTGAAGGCTAAGAGTACTCAATATCTCCGCGCTGTATCTGAAAGAGAATCCCTGCTTCAAGAGATTAATAAAACCAACGCTGAATTGACCAATATCTCTTCTGAGGTCATGGTTGAGGATTCTTTGTTGCGGAGATGAAAGAGATTCAAGCAAAGATGGACGACTGCAGAGCGAGAATAGCTGCTAAAAGCTGCAATGCCTCCCGAGGGATTGAAAAGAATAAATCTTTGTTTGAGCGATACAACAAATTGGAGGTTGATGACGGTCTAGTGAGCGAGTTGGACGTCATTTCTTCTCAGCAAAAAGAAAAATGGGAGAGACTTAGGGAAAAGATGCGCTCAGCTTGGGGCGAATTGTAAAACATTCGATGTTTCACTTTTCCTTTTTTGAATTCACATTGATTGTCATTGCCAATTTTGAATGTAATATCATCCACTATTTGTTAATGAATGATTATTCTATTTTCTTACGAATTTAATCGACGTATTCGTCTTTACTCATCAATTTCCCACGTATTAAATGTTGTACGCTAAGACTCACGCATGTTCTTTCTTAGTATTCCGCATTCTTTCCCCCAAGTTTTTTGGGTCATTCAATTTCGATTGCTATGCATGAATGTGGCCATTTGCATTCTGTCATTTCGCCTCCAACCCTCTATAAATATGTGGGTATCTTCACTTATCACATTCATCTTCATTACTTTCTTCGAGTCTACTTTCCTGCCATTGCTTGACATTCCTGGCAATCAGTCACCATTATCATCTTTCGCAAAAATGCGTCTTTTATTTTAATATCACTTTTGGTATGGGAGGTATAGGAAATGTTTTCTGGCCAGCAGAAGGCGGGTGAGGTCAGTTCACCCTCTTACTCGTCATTCGATTGAGGGGGTGGTCTTTGATCAATAAAGGTCTTTTCGACGTCCATGTGGAAAGCTTTCCTCAGTGGCAAAGTTCTTTCCTGCCTACTGCTGCAACGATATGCATGAAGAGGTGTCGAAGCTTAATTACTTGTTGCGAGTGCTTCTTAACTCTTTTTGCCTGTCCTTTGCGGCGTCCACTTAAGAAGGCAAGAGCGACCGATTTCGCTCTTTCTGTTACCATCAATCGGGGCACCGTTTGTAGCCTGCTAAGATTTTCGGCCAGATGTATTTTGATTATTTCATCTTTCTTGCTTTATAGTCAATAGAAGATAGATAATAGCCTGCTATAATTAGCGGCCTATGTAAAAGATGCGTGGTAATAAAGAACTTTATTTTGAATGCATTTTTTGTGTCTTCGGTTTATTTGAACGCAAATCGTTCAGTTCGTTTACCTACAATCGCGCTGTGCAATCGTGCTACTCATGTTTTTAGTTGTTCATTTTCCCATAAGGAAGGAACATATTTTTTCAAGTACTTACCATTAATGAATCTAACATGCCTAGTACCATCTAAATCCTCCAAGTGGTAAGCCCCGTTGGGCAACACGCCCCTAACTTTATATGGCCCTTCCCAGTTGGGTGATCATTTGCCATATTTTGGATCCTTGCTGTCCAAAGGGAGTATCGTCTTCCAGACCAAATCGCCCAAGCTAAAAGATTTGGCTATGACTTTCTTATTATAAGCCTTAGCCATCCTTTGCTTTTGAATTTGCAATCTATCTAGGACGTCTAACTTCAACTCGTCCAATTCCAACACATTTTGAACTAGCAACTCGGTATACTCTTCGTCGTTTAGCTTATGTTGCCAACGCACCCTAATTGACTGCACATTGATTTTCATAAGCAAAATGGCCTCCTATCCATAAGTAAGCTGGAAAGGAATAATTTTGGTACCTGAACGGGGCGACGTTCTATAAGCCCATAATGCCTTATTTAAACACTCGTGCCAGTTCCTGACATTTTCATCTATTATTTTCCTTATGATAGTTTTTAGAATCTTATTAGAAGACTCTGTCTGCCCGTTAAATTGGGCGTGGAATTTACTGACTTAACTCCCCATTCGGCTAAGAATTCCTTCACCTGATCCTCATTCAATGAAGTTCCATGATCTACCATCAAAATTTGTGGAATCCCAAATCGGTAAATAATATGATCGCGGATGAATTCTATAACATTTTTCTGGGTAATTTCCTTTAAAGGTATTGCTTCAATACACTTAGTGAAGAAATCTGTTGCAACTATAACAAACATGTGTTGCTGGACGATGGAGGGTAAATCTTTCCTATCAAATCTATCGCCCAACCCTTGAACGGCCACGACTTGATGATAGGCGCCATTTTTCTTGCTGGAGCTCTTTGTATTGGGCCATGTTTTTGGCATGCTAAGCAGCTCTTCACATATTGAACATACGACTCTCCCATTTTGGGCCAGAAATACCCACTCCTAACAATTAACCATCGCATCTTTTGGCCGGCTTGGCGCGCTTCGCATATTCCTTCATGCACTTCGGCCATAATTGTTCTAGCTTCTTGCGCACTTACACATTTTAATAACACACCATCATGACGTTTCTTAAACAACTCCCCATCTATCGGTGTGTAATTTAGCGAATGTAACTTCATTTTTCTACTACTTCCTTCGTTAGGCTCTTTAAGGAACCCCTTAATTTCAGCCCTCCAATCCATTACATCTCCATCTTCTACGCACCTAACCTCTGCCCTTTTTGCCCTTCTTTGGACTACGGGCAATATCACTCCGTATTCACAGGTAGATTCACAGTTCAGCACTTTTGAATATCCTGACGCCATTTGTGCCAATTCATTTACTATGTCATTGTACATTTTATTAACACATTAGAGCTCTACCTGGTCAAATTCTTCCAACAATTCTTGGGCGATTTCGTATTGACTTATGATGGAGTCACTTTGGCATTTATAGTCGCCAATCAATTGGTGAATCACCAGCTGGGAATCGTCCCTAATAATCACATTCTTTATTTGCATATTTATCGTTAATTCTAGACCCACGATTAAGGCTTCATATTCGGCCTGATTGTTGGTGCACATTCTATTCAAAGTGAATGCGAATTTGTAACAAAATCCTAATGGATTTATTAAGGCTACCCCTACACCTGCTCCTTTGGAAGTCTTCGATCCGTCGAAGTATAAGATCCATGGTTTTAATTTAAATGAATCAATCTCCAGTTCAATCTCTTCAGGCATGTCAAGGCATGGGTGATCGGCTAGAAAATTAGCCAATGCCTGACTTTTATCTGCCTTTTGGGGTATGTATTTTTTCTTTCGGGCAGTGCTAAAGTCCAAAGGCCTATTCTTTGATACAAAATAGGACGAAAGAACATGTGTTTAAACAAGTTTACTTTAGAAATCAAATAAACTGTCACTGACCGTAGATAAGCCCTTAATTTTGTACATGTGAAATACAATGCGAGATATAATTTCTCGATGGCAGAATAATTACATTCGCACGTCGTCAATCACCTACTTAAATAGTAAATGGCCATTTCTTCACCAAATTGGTCATCTTGCGCGACCATCCTGGCTATCAATCCCTGCTCAGCCGATACGTACAACTTCATTAGCCGCCCTTGGAGTGGGGACACCAATACCGGTGGATTCGTTAGATATGCCTTCATACTTTCAAAAGCCTTTTGATGCTCTTCCTTCCAAACAAATTCGTCCTGATTTTTCAACTTTAAAAGAGGCGAAAAAGCTTTCGTTCACCCTTCACAATTAGATATAAAGCGTCTTAAGAAATTTATTTGGCCTAAAAACCTTTGTAACTCCTTTTTATTACTAGGGGGTTTAGCCTCTAGAATGAATTTCGCTTTATTTTTATCGAGTTCAATCCCCCTTTTGTGTACGAGGAAACCAAGGAAATTTCTTGCATTAACCCCAAATGCACACTTCAAAGGATTTAACTTTAGTTTATGCTGCCTCATTCGCTCAAATGAACATCTAAGTTGTTCAAAATGGTCATCTTCTTTAACAGATTTGACCACAATATCATCTACATAGGCTTCTATGAATTTACCTATCATGTCATGGAAGATTAGGTTCATCGCCCTTTGATAGGTCGCCCCCGCATTTTTTGACCCAAAATGTATGACCACCCACTCAAAACATCCTAATGATCCAGGCATCTAAATGCGGTTTTGTGTATGTCTTCCTCAGCTATGTAAATTTGATTATATCCCGAATATCCATCCATAAAAGAATACATTACATGCCCAGCAGTCGAGTCCACTAAAGAATCTACCGTAGGCATGAGATATTCATCATTAGGTGTGGCTAAATTTAAATTTCTAAAATCTATACACATCCTTAACTCGCCATTCTTTTTTAATACTGGCACTATATTGGATAGCCATTCAACATATTTGGCCATTCTAATAAAACCTGCTTTCAGTAATCGCTCTACATGCTTCAGGGTAGACACTTCTCCCAAACCAGTGAATAATGAAAACTCTGGCACTTTGTACCCCCTAGGCCATGGATATGCTTGGTCTATCCAATCGGGATATGGCTTTGTATAGGTCGGCCTAATGATATGATGTACTCCAACAGCCATTTGATCCTGAACAATTTCCATTATTTGATTTCTCAACACGACATTAGGATCATACGGAATCCCTATGGGTTGATTTACTGGTTGATTTATGTGAGGCCTAACAATTGGCCTTTGGTTGGCGACAAAAGTGCCATTGTTTGGGCCATTATGGCCACTGACTTAAGTATTTAACCCATCATTAGCACGTAAGGTGTTTTGTCCATTATTCTGGTCGTTATCTCTTACGCTTGAATTACTCCCCAGGTGTGTAACCACGTTATCACCATTCAAATTTGGCGTTCTAACCCCCCTTGATTTGAGGTAGATGGGCCGAAATGTGGTTCTAAACTTTGACCTAATGGGTTCAAACCAGGAAGATTGTGTGGCAAAGTATGCCTTACTATCGTCCTAGTTTGAAAGTGACTCCCTATGGGAGCAACATGTTGACATATTTGGCCTACTAACTTGTTCATGACTTCGTTTAATGTACTAAGTTGTTTAGCCATATTGTCATAATGCATGTTCCCATTTTGAAGGAATTTTTCTATATTATGAACATTTCGTAAGTTCACCTGTTCAGCAACATCTTGCATGAGTTCCCCAAGCAATGCACACATGGTGCGAGGACTCAACTCTGTCATCGGCTCATAACGATTGTGACTGCTCTGACTTCATCCATCTGTTCTTGGAGAGTTTTGCTGCTCCTCATATCGTTCGACTACAGACTGGACTACTCTTTAACCCGCTGGTTCCTTATCAGAACTTTTATGATGCATAATGTTTTACTTTTGTATCTTCACTAACCAAACACCAAGTGTCCCACTGGGCGTGCCAAATTGTTTCGCGCTGTTTTTGAGTTGTTAACAATTAAAAGGGAAATCAGACGATTGTGTAAGGAACAAACCTCTTGAGAAAAAGTCCCAAAAAGGGGTGTTTTTATTGGCGAACGAAGATTTACAATTAGAAATGAACATAATGCCTCTAAGGGGCGCAAGCACATGAGTACTAAAAGAAGGAAATTAAAGTTATACTAAGGAATTGAAATTACATATTCTCTATTGAGAGTTTTTGATTCGGGGGTCTTTTTCTCCATGTCTCTTCTTCCTTTTATACTACTCTGATGGTCTTCTTTGTGTTAAACCGTTTAGAAACTGCTTGGCGAATCCTTAACTACCATATCTAACTGATGCCATCATGTTGTTGTCATTCAACTGCTCCCAACTGGGCTCCTAAAATTGTGGATCGTGACGAAAGTGCTTGACATCGGTTTCAATAACCGTCGTTCTGAGTAAATAAAATGCTTGACGTGGCTACAACCTGGGGCGATTCGAAGGTCTGGATGATGATAGACTAGTTGCTTTGGGCGACAGCATGGTATTCCATTCGCGCAGATTCTAGGCTTTGCGCAGGTTTGGGCAATGCCATTACCAATTTGGCGGGCCTTTATCTCGCCAACACCCCAACTTGGGCCTTTGTCTTGATCTTCTCCAATTGGGCTTCACTCCTTGGGCCATTCAAATTGGACCGCACTTCTAGTGAGTCAACAATGGGTCTCAACTATTGCATATGAATTCTGACCCCTCCAAACTACGGTATCTAACTATATTAGATAACACCTTACTAAATGTTGCTATATGAGAACAATTCTGTCGGAATGAAATCAAAGCAGTGAAAGATTTAATCAAAATGTAAATGTAATCTCTCTTTCTTCCACTACATGGTGGCTACTCTAAATCAAGGTAAAGGTCACTAAACTGACTATAATAATGACATCAACCAACATGAATGAGTTGTGAACCTCTGAATCTTATATTGAATCAACAATTGCATATTAAACCAAAAAATTGGAAGAATGGACATGTTCCCCTCATTTTCACATAATAGACACATTTATAATAACCAAAAAAGATTTCCCATACAACAATTTACCTTCATCCTCTTTTGTAAGAAATATTCTTCAGCATATCAAATTAGAAATTTACCTGACGAAATGAGTTTTTCGTTTGTGCTCGTTGTCGGAATTGACGAAATGAGTTTCTGATTTGTGCGGGTCGTCGAAATTCAAGAAATTAGTACAAAGTTTGTGCGGATTGTCGAAATTCACGAAATGAGTTTCTGATTTGTGTGGGAGACCGATTGAAGAGGAAAGATGAGGTAGGAGTTATATTGGGTGTCGAAGAGGAAAGAGGAAGTGCCTAAAGAGGAATTTCGCGTCAAAATTAAGTTTCCCTTTTACTCACACTTTGCCCGATTTTAAATTGGGGTTTCCCTCCAAAAACCAAAAAAAAAAAAAATTTATTTCAATTGCCTATTTTTTAGGCTGTTTCCAAGTCTGGTCAAATAGCTTTTTCCCCTCCATTTACTAATGATGGCAATGGGGCGGGTTCGGGAGCCCCGCCCCGCCTTTGACGGGGCGGAGCCTTGCCCCATTTAGTTTTTTTTTAAACCAAAAATTTCCAATTAAATACAAATTCAAAATTTTATAATCTAAAGCAAACAATAATTAAAATAACTACATCAATATCCAAACCAAGCAATGAAAATAAACAATGTCCAAAATAAAACAAACAATGTTCAAATTATTATTTTTTTTAACTAGGTGGGGCGGGGCGGGGCACCCTCGCCCCGCGACCCGAGGCGGGGCTGCAATCCCCGCCCCGCCAACTAGTCGGTGCAGGTTTTTTTCGCCCCATTCGGGGTGGGGCCCCGTCGGGGCGGGGCGTGGCTGGTTTTTTTGCCATCTCTACCATTTACTCTACTCAATGTCCATCGACTCGATTCTCATACTCGAATCCATTGGAGAAGACCCAGAGCTACAGTTTTTTTATGGGCAGGGTACGGATACTGATTTGTTGTAAAAGTAAATTTGGCCTCAAGGAAAAAAAATGGAAAATCAGGTTGGGAAAATTTCATAACTAAGAGGTTAAGTTTCACCTATTTCAAATTTAAAAGATAAAGTTTAAAATTTGAAATTTTTTAAGGTTTAAAATTTCAGTTCTCAGATTATTTTAAATTTTAATTATAAATACATTAATTAAATATATTAAGGTCTCAATTTCAAATCACAAATTGATCACAAATCACAAATTTTATATGTCACAAATTATTTTACGGTCATAATTCAAAAATTTCATAGGTCACAACTTGTTCATATGTCACAAATCAAAATTTTATACGTCACAATTTATTTATCGATCACAGAGTATTTATAAATTACAGTTCATTTATCGGTCACAAATTATAAATTTTATCCGTCCCAACTTATTTAAGGGTCGTAAATTGTCAAATTAATTGATCACAAATTATTTCTCAATCACAACTTAGTAATTTGAAGTCACGGTCCCACTTTTTATGTCACATATTATATATTTATCATAAATTATTCAATTTATTGGTCACAAACACTATTAGTTTCACTCGATTGTCGTTGCCACCAACACCACGACAACGACGATGTCGTTACCACCACCACTGTCATAACTATTTGCGATCACCACCTCACCACTGCCAACAATGCTAGATCCACTATCACACCAGTGCCAAGCCCGCTTGCCTCCGCCAATGCCACCACCACATGAACCGTCACCAACACCACGACAATCGCCACCACTAACAATGCTCAACTTCAAAACCACCACCCCACAGCCAACAAACCACCATTTTCAACTACAAAACAACCACTAGTGTCAACGCCACCACCATCACCCGCACCGCCAACACTATCATACCATTAATGTCATGGCCAGCAAAAGCAATACCACTACTTTATGTACCAAAAATCACCACCACCAACTCCATTACACCACAACCACCACATCGACCAAAAAATCCCCAAATCTGTTGTCCCTGCCGCCCCTGAACGCAGCGGTGCTGTAAGCATTCAAAGAGCCATCGCATCGCTACACGGTGATCGGTTGTACGGTATTGCTGGAAGAGGAGTAGATTGGCGATGCAAAACCGCTGTGCCGCGAAGGGTAGAGAGAGAGAGAGAGAGATGCACCGCGACGGTAGAGGGAGAAGGATGACGACTGCCGTGACTACGTCGTAACAAGGAGAGTGGAAGGGATGCCGACTGCTTGAGAGAGAGAGAGAGAGAGAGAGAGAGAGATGGCAAAAAAGCTCGCCGGCTCGGGCTCGGTTACAACGAGCACAGGCTTGGGCCGAGCCTCATTTTTTTGGTCAGGCTTTGCTCGGCTCGGGCCCAAAAAAGTTCGAGTTGAGCCCAAACTTTTTTCTTTAATTTATAACACGTATAAACCGTACAAATTTTAAATTTTAAGTAAAAAATGTAGATTTAACATTAAAAAAAAAATAAAAAAATTGAGACGGCCTAGGCTCGGCTCGGCCTGCTAAGGCTCAGGCCGAGCCTTATTTTTTTTTACCGGGCTCGGCTCGGGCCAAGAAAAGATCGAGCCGAGCCCGAACTTTTTTTCCGGCTCGGCTCGTTGACATCCCTAGAGAGAGATGGGTTTAGAGATGTAGATACAGAAACGAGAAGGGGAATTAATTAGGGTTTGAGATAAATTTTTGTGGCATTAATAATATTAAATATTTGAAATAATATCTGCTTTTTTTATAAATAAACTTTATATCCGATTTTTGAAATTGAATCTTAAAAATCATTGTTTGATGTAATTACCACAATTAGAAATTTCCTTTACTTTGCACTCTGTGACCGTGACAATAATTTCCCGAAGTCACTCACGTTCTTAATATAACTTACTTCCTCGACGGTCATAGACACGGATAAATTTGTATTGAGTTTTTTTAGTAGTGATTCTTGTGTTTTACGTTAATGGAATTCTCATTAGAGGAAGAAATAGGTCCTGATGGAAACAAGACTTTCATTAAAGTTGATGACAAGGTTTTTTTTTTTATTATCAAAAAATCAATGAATCATTTAAATTTACTCACTTCATTTTCTAATTCTTTATTTTGATAAACTTCCATTGTGTTTTCAGTGTTAATTGATCTTTTTATTATTATCAGGTAAATATATAAATTTTGCATTACCTTTATGTTCTACTAAGTGATAGTGTGTTTTCCACATTTATTCATGCTTTTATACTTAATTAATATTTTAATTAATGAATATCTATCTAATTTAGTGTAAATATAATAATTGTAGGAAAAAAATCTGACTTGGATACAATTGATATGAAAAAAATATGATTTGAGTTTATTTAGAGTTGATTCGGATCAATCAATGACCAACCAAATTACACATGGTCGAGAAGAAGTATTAATAGGGCACTTAGACGAGAATCACAAATTTCAAAAGTTAAATCCGAGAATGTTGGGGGAACTAATTGTAAAACTTCGAAACTTGAAACAAATCAATTTCAAATTGTGAAGATTAAAATATGAAGGACCCATGATACAAATAAAAGAAACTCGAGCTGAACCAAAGAGAAAGTCTAGGGGACAACTTGAGTGGTAAGGAAAAGATGGACCTTGCTATTACAAGACCCCATTCTTTGTTATCGCAAGCTTGGATGAATTTTTCTCTAGAAATTGCAACACTTCAACCATACAATCTAATTAGATTGTAATGTGCGATCACATGGTACTTCTCGACAAAGACTAATTTATTTCCTAATTTGACTTAATTTTTACATGGAAAGAGGAAGTTAAGGAAGCTTTTGGATAAAAAAAACTTATTCTTTACAAGCTTGAGAAAAGCCTTTGATACAAAACAAAGGGCGTGTATTATTTAGATTATTTGAGAATAATTTTATTAAAAATGATTTTTTTTGGAGAATGTGTGTCTAAAAATGAAGGAAAAAACATAAATCTCAATAGAGAATGATGATATACGACTATACTTTACAAGATCTTATAAATATTCATTAAACCATGTACAAAATTCTTTCATTGAGGGTGTGTAATTGAAAATTAGTTGAAAAAAAATGAATTTTGAAGAATCTAAATCAAACATGGGTGTATTCCTTACATAAATTTTCGTACATTTTTGCTTGGATTTTGAAAAAGAAGGAAATTGAAGAAGATTGATCATTGTGTTTCATCTTCTTTCCACATTTTAATCCGAGTGATGTTATATCAATCTAATCATGTTTTTGTAATCATATGATCTCGACTAATTGCATAGCTATTGGGATAATGATGAACCCTATATGATGAAGTTTTATTATAGCTACCTCAAAGATCATATCTTGCCAGAAAGCAAGGAAGAGGCCCACAAGCTCAGATGAAGAGCCAACCACAGTTCACTGGATGAAGTACTTTACAAAAGGGTTTTTTTCATCCCCTTCCTACAGTGCACTGGAGGGAAGGAGGCTAATTACGTCCCGCGAGAAATCCATGAAGGAATATGTGGTAACCACACAGGGGGCCCAACATTTACCCATAAAGTACTGAGTCAAGGGTACTACTAGCCAACTTTGAAAAATGATATTGTACAATTCTTGAAAAGGTGCGACAGTGTCACCGCTTTTCCTCCATTCAAAGACAGCCATCCCAAGAGTTGACTGTAGTCTCCTATCCCTAGCTGTTCGCTAAATGGGGGGTCGATCTAATAGGGCTATGCCAAAAGGGAAAGGAAGTACGAGCTATGTGATTGTCGTCATTGATTAGTTCACTAAATGGGTCGAGGGGAAACCGTTGGTGACAATAACTAAAGCAAACACTTCTAAATTTATATAGAAGAACATCATATGCCGGTTTGGAATCTCCCACTCAATTGTTACAGACAACGGGCGGCAATTCGATAACAAAAAGCTTAGAGACCTATGTGATGAACCAGGTATCAAGAAACACTTCTCTTCCCCTCACCACCCCAGACAAATGGCCAAGTCGAGGCAGTTAACAAGACGATAAAGCACATCTTCAAGAAGAAACTTGATGCATCAAAAGCTACATGGATGGATGAACTCCCTCATGTGTTATGGGCGATCAGTACCACCTACCGAACTACAACGAGAGAGATCCCATTTTTTTCTATGGCATATGGGGCTGAAGCCATGAGCCCGATCGAAGTGGTTCTTTCTTTTCCTCGTCGTCTATAATTCAACGAGGTATCTAATGATGAGATAAGGAGAGGTGAGCTCGATTTCCTTGAAGAAAGGAGAGACGATTATCGAACAAATCTGACCTCCTATCAAAGGAAATGGCGAGGTACTACAATACCAAAGTTAAGAAAAAATCATTCAGGAGAGGTGATCTGGTGCTCAGAAGAGTTTTCATGTCCCTTAAAGAGCCTAGCGTGGGCACATTGGGTCCGAACTAGGAATGCTCCTATCGTATATCGGGTGACGTTCGGCCAGGAACCTTCTTAATTGAGAACTTGGATGGAAAGATGCACGACCCTTGAAATGTCGAAACATCTAAGGATGTACTATCAGTAAAGGTTCTGATCATTGCTTATGTACCTCTTATGACTAATACATGTACCTTTTATTTTTAGGTATGACAAGCTCATATGTTAAGCATGACAAGCTTATATCGTTTTGATAATTTACAATAGTTATGGCAAGCCCATATATATCGCTCAAACTGGAGTATGGTGAGCCTATAAATTACTTATGTGTGGCGAACTTATGCGTTCTGATTGTTTAATCAAATTCAAAATTGGTGAGCCCATAAATTTTATGTGTGACGAGCTCATGTTTTCTGATTGTTTAATCAAATTCAAATATGGTAAGCCCATAAATTAACTTATGTGTGGCGAGCCCATGCGTTCTAATTGTTTAAATCAAATTCAAATATGGCGAGCCTATAAATTAACTTATGTGTGACAAGCTAATGTGTTCTGATTGTTTAATCAAATTCAATTATGGCGAGCCCATTAGTTATCAACTTATTGGTTCAAAATGGCAAACTCGTACACCATGGTGAGCTCGTGCATTCTGATTGTTTATTAAAATTCAATTATGTCAAGCCCATAAATTAGTTTATAAGTGACAAACTCATACATTATGGTTATTTGTTAAAGTACAAATATGGCGAGCCCATAAATGTCAATCAAATCTATAATTGGAAAAATTCATTCACAATCAAATCAAATTCATTACAAAGAGAAAATGGGAGATACCATTACAAAAATGTTACAGAAAGGGAGGAGCCTATCCTAAGAAGAAGCAGTGTCACCCTATTGGAGCTCTTCAGAGACATCTACTTCCTCTACTAAGTCTTCAAATTCATTAGTAGGAGTGGACAGCTCGGCAGGCAGTAACTCTTCCTTTAAGACAGCCAGATCCAGTTGAGGATGCAGCTTGACAAACTTCGTAAACACTTCGTTGTACATAACTCCCGGCTAGTATATACCGAGGCCATCATACTCAATTGTCTTATAGAAATGGGCAACATACTCGTTCACTGCTACCGCCCAACTTAACTGATGCTTCAAATCATCCACCTCAGCAATTAGCTCTTTGACCTTTGCTTTCAGCTGGGCAAAAGCCAAACCAACCCGAGAAAACCAACCAACCTGACCTAAACCGACCGGTTTAGGTCGGTTTTTTAAAATTTTTGGGCGGGTTACGGGTTTAGTAATCGGGTCGGGTTGTGTCAGGTCACGGGTTAGCAACCCAAACCCAACCCAACCCAACCAAAAAAAAAAAAACTCTACATAAAAAAAAAATCAATCATTAAGATACCAAAATCGACACGACTATATAATTATATGCATAAAAGAACTCGAATAGAAAAAAATGTTAGCGGATTTAAAATGGTTGGTACACTGATAATATCAACATTATCACTGCACAAAAGTTAACTTCTTGTATCGCAATACAAAAATAAATTACAATTAAGATGTCAAATCGATAGAGACCCGAGCTCAAGAAAGTTGATATACAGTTAATATCCACATGCCTACGACACAAAAGTTTAGAGTTCTTGTATTCTATGGAAAAAGATTATCATTAAGGTATCATAGTAGACCTGAACACCACATAATCACACACAAAAATGTCGATAAGGAAAATAGTTCATGGACTAAATTTAAGAAATTTGATATACAACTAATATCAACATGCCCACCACACAAAAGTTAATTACTTGTATTCCATGAAAAAAATGAAAAAGTAAAGGATAATTAAGATACCAAAATCGACACGAACACATATAATCACAAGCGCAAAAAATTGACAAAAAATAGTCTACGGCCCAGACTCAAGAAAGTTGATATACAACTAACAAAAATATGCCATCTACACGAAAGTTAATTCCTTGAATTACATGACAAAACAAAATATATTAAGAAAATACCAAAATTCACATGAACCATGTAATTACTCCACCGAAAAGAATTCGAATAGAGAAAATAATTCAGAAATAAAATTTCACAAACCTTAAAAGTGAATTCTATAATCTAATATTGGCACACTGAATTGAAAAAGGAGAAGCGTGAATCAATAATTTTTAATTTTTAATTTTCAAGTCATCACTCAGATCAATTTTCATTCAACAACTATATTTTTAGAGATAATTGCCGTCAAATTGTGGCTACAATACTGAGCAAACCCGTCTCGTGAATAAATAGTCAAACTCGTCTTTGTGAATAAATTTTTTTGAAAATGAGATAGTATTTTTTTTTGTAAAAGTTATGAATGAACATATCATTAGATTGTACTATTTTATTTTTCAAGTTTATTGACATTGGATGGCTAACGGTTATATTAATGTTATTTTACATCAAAAAATTGGATGATTTTAATTTTTGTGTAATAAATTTTTCTCAAACTGGCCAACCCAACCCAACCCGATCGACACATAATTGGGTTAGGTCGGGTTGAATTTCTAACAAACCGACAATGTTGGGTTGGGGGAAAAATCGACCCGACCCAACCCACGCCCACCCCTATTTTCAGCTTTCCTTTATCCTCGTTGGCCACCTCCAAAGCTGACGAAACAATTTTCTACAAATTATAAGAGTTCTCCACTTGCTTCGTTAGAGCATTGACTTCGGCTTTGCAGAGATGGACTTCCTTCTTTAGTTAATCATTTTCCTTAACAATTGTATCCACTCTTGACTCTTCCTCGTCTTACTTTATCTTGGTGGCCTCCATGGCTTTATTAGCCGAAGACGCCTTAGCCTTGACCCTATTCAATTCCACCTCGACATCATCTACCTTGGTGAGGTATTCCTTTGCCTTAGTTCCATTTGAACATTTAGAAAAAAAATCCTCAAGATTGAGCTTGCAGGGCAAGACCCACATCCACCATGTCCACCGCATCACAGATCTCAACATATGAAGAATACTTATTAGTCACAATATTTGTGATGGACCCTCGTGATCTCTTGGACCTCGGTAGGGAACATCTTCATCACGACAGAGGCAATCTTATGTGACCGCCCTCCAAGAACATCTGAGAATTTTCCTCAGAAGGGGCACTTCTTGCCTCCTTACCTTACCTCTTCCTCACCAACTTAGCCCCTCTCATATCCACATCTTCAACCTCCACAATCTTTATCGAGGAAATAGGTTCGGCATGGATGGGTTGGTGAAGTGATTCCCTAATGGTGATTTGGCGTTTGGGAGGAAGGAGCCCGGTGTTCTTCGATAACACCAACATCATCACGACAGAGGCAATCTTATGTGACCGCCCTCCAAGAACATCTGAGCATTTTCTTCAGAAGGGGCACTTCTTGCCTCCTTACCTTATCTTTTCCTCACCAACTTAGCCCCTCTCATATCCACATCTTCAACCTCCACAATCTTTATCGAGGAAATAGGTTCGGCATGGATGGGTTGGTGACGTGATTCCCTAATGGTGATTTGGCGTTTGGGAGGAAGGAGCCCGGTGTTCTTCGATAACACCAATTTCTTTTTAAGGGGCCTCTCCAAGGGAGCCTCCCTTTCAGTGCCCTTACCCTTTTCCTTTTCTCTTTTTTCCTTTCCTTCCTTCTTCACCGGAAGAGGTGGCATATTCATCTTAGAGAGGCAGGCTAACTCATCTCGTTGGTTCTTGTAAGAAGACGACCCAACATTTAGGGGCTTCTTTTTCTGAGCCTTCCCTGAGCTCATCTGGTGGAGTAAGTTGGGTTTCACATACTCTTTCTTTTCATGTTGCCCTACAAGCAAAAGAAACATTTAGGAAAACTATGGAAGAAAAAGGTTGACAAGTAAACAAGCGAACCATCCTATTTTACCCTTTGTAGCCATCAGTTTGTATGTGACGAAGAGGTTTCGCTTGCTGACGACGTTCTTGAAGTACCTCTTCTCCGTAGGAAGCTCGTATATTGCCCAGATGATGACCCACTCGGATGGCTCAAGCTTAAACTAGTTAATTATAACTGCACAAAGCTTGCGTTAAGCAAAAAACGAAATGAGGCTAACATACTAAAGAAATAGAACACTAAAAGAATGTTGAACTCACTATACTCATGGTATTGGATCGGTACAATGATCTCTGGGACCACATCTCCTTCGATTGTCTGCCAACGACCCCTAACCCAAAATCAGGATGACTTTCAATTCTTGATAGAAGTTGGGGTCCCCTAGATGAAAGGAGAGTGTGGGCCCCAGGGGTTCATATAGTACTACCCCTTACAATCACTTCCCCACTAAAGGCTCGAGGTTGAAAAGGGGTTTGAAAGACATATGGGGGCATATCCTCGTCAAGAGTGGCCTCTTTTCAAAGAAAAAAGACCCCTTCCAACTGGCTCCATGCGTTTGGCACTAATTATGCGGGAACTAGGTTATATTGCCTAAGGATGTACCGAAAAGAGGGATGCATAGGCAGTTTATTCATCCACTTTAGATCACCTTACTTGCTGCAACACACCATTCCCTAGGAAAACAAGCTCTTTCCTCAAAGGTCGGTACCAACACTTCGATATTTTTTGGGATTCTATACTTTTCCCTAAAGCCTTTGAGCTCACTCTCCTTTATATTTTGGCCACAAAGAGACCCCCATCTGATGCTATAGTCTATAGGGCCACCTCTGGCATTATCTATGCTCTATGAGGCCCCCAATTGCTGCCATGATCCACTTAGTAGGAATCACTGAAGGAATGCCCATCTTGGTACAAATCAATGCCATATTTATCCCAGAAGACCCCTCAGGCACATTCTTTTTAGAAGAAGAAGCCATCTAACTCAACAGATGAAGAAAATGCATCGATAGTAACAGATACTTACACAAACCCTAATACCAAGGTCCGGAACACTTGGATATGAGAGAGAACAAAGTTGATCGTTGGAAACAACAGAAAAATACTAAGGTATATGCGAATATTCTCAGCACTCAAGGTTTAAAACTTTCGTAAAGTGAAGAAAATGGGAAAAAGTAGGTTTTCAACCTTATATATGTGTAGCGAATGAACCCTCACCGTTGGATCTTTCTCTATTTTAATCTGGGCCATCCACTTGTAGTCCTATCTGTCATATTAATACGAAAGGACGCTTGCTAAAAATTTAAACTAAGGGCTCGAATGAAGTCGTGCTGAACATGCACCATGAACTCGCGTAGGCCTTATCGGTATGAAATATCATCATCGTTGCACATTAAATGTGCACGTAGCTCGAGCCTAGGAAATTACCACACCACCGAGCTATTTTTTATTGGTAATCAACATACCCTTCAAATCATTAGAGCACGCCACCTGGCAGGCTTCAGCTCGACATATGCTTTAAGGGCCTCGCCAGCACCTTTCAGCCTTATCACAGACTTCAGCTCGACATATGCTTTAAAGGCCTTACCTAGCATCTTTCAGCCTTATCAAAAGATTCAGCTATCAAATAGGCTCGCCTTTTTACTCCCAAAGCCTCGTCGCAAGCTTCAACTAACAATCTTTTTTTTCTTTTCAGATTGGAAAGTCCACGCATTATATAAATAATCATACTTGGACTTCAGGGACTGTTGTTACTCATAAGATAAACTAAAGGCCGCATGTGACACTAATTAAACTACATGGCAGATTATCTAGGATGTACGCCTTACACAGCAGTGAGGACGGCCCTGTTGTATAGATGCGACCCTTTCTCCCCATAGAAGGAGACTAGATCGACCCCATTTTGGGTAGACCCCCATGCAGAAACCAGTCCTAATAAGGCGGTTGCAAGATCTTTAAACAGATCTTGTGGTAAATGATTGACAAGATAATTCACTGCCATCACCACCTCTACACACCTATACGGTCAAATCCAAATTGTCAAGCTAGGACTTATGGATACAAAAGTGGCTCTAGCATTTAATGCCTTGATTGATTGGCGCATGAGACAAGAATGGTCAATCAACCTGAATAGGCTACATGCCATATCATCCTATGGGCCTCATTTATTTTGCTCAAGTATAAAAGCTCACACTTAGTACCATTCAGAGGATGAAGCAAGTTTAGACTCTCAAAGCTTTATTTTTGCTAAACATTTTCCCAATTGTTCATTCCCAAGCCGACACCCCTTTTTAGAAATTGGAGGTTTACTTTCAAAGCTTTCTCACACCCTAAAGTATTCCTCTAGCTGACTTGACCGTCGGAGTGCGTAAGGCTAACTCTATCCCATCCGGAGAAGGCCATGTGTGAGTAACGCTTTGTTCAAGTGTGTCGGAATTCAGTTTGCATGGATGTGAGAGGTCTTGGGATGTTAGCCTCATTATTGATACATTTTTTGGGGCCAACAAATGTATTTGTGTAAAGATCGTACAATCGGTCGGATAGAGCATTAAGAATATGATTATAGCATATTAGTTCATCCTCTTGACACTTTTGTCTCTCCATTTTTACGATTTCGATATCTTCATCCTTTGAATCCACAAATGGTGCCAATACAGGATCATGAATGTAGAAGATCTTCAACACTACGAGAAGGAACTTCAACTGTCTTGTAATTATGTGAAATTTGTCCCATCAAATAGATCTAGACGAACAAAATCTTGATTCATCAATTTGATCGCCGCCATCATAGTTTTGTTCTCCATTGCAGAATACTGTTTGAGATTGTTAGAAAAGTGTTTTCGCACAAAAGGGATTAAAAAGAAACAAAGAAGAAAAAAAAAAGAACACCGGAGTAAAGATGAAGGCTTAAACACGATTATCGTTGTCCTCAAACAATATTTGTCCTCTCTCAGATGGAATTTTGATGCTGAAATGGATATTGGCAAATAGTTTGAAGGATTAATCAAACTTTGTAATAGAAAAATACTTAACTACTTAATGTTTTCTACTAAGATTTCAAGAACATTTTGAAATAAATTTGAATATGAAGGGAAGAATGTAAATTCTATCTTTTGGAATGAAGATTTGATCTCAAGTTGTCGAATTATATTTTTGATGTGATAATCTATCATGTATTTATAGCAATCGACCATTATTTTTTAGTGTCATACGACTGCATAGAACAAACCTATGTGGTCGTATAGATTAATCACTTGCATGGCATATAAACCCTGCACATTTGTATGTGAATGTAGGTCACAATTGCCTATGTGGTCGTATGGGCCAAATTTTTGGCCTCCAAATCCTTTTTTTTTCACCTTTTTCATTCTAAAGCCTAATTTATTGATTTTGAACAACAATTTCAACGGAAAGTTCTTCCAAATAGTGGGACTCTAGATACATTTTCAATCTAAAACCATTTTATGAGGATGTTCTTTCAATGTTGAAGATGCTCTTGATTAGAGATACTTTTTTAATTTTCAAGAGATCTATCCATGTAGGTTAAAAGGTGTAAGTTCATTCTAGACGCTTACCTTAGCTTCCATGCTAGTTGTGTGCACGTCAGTGATATTTTTAGGATAATTAACACATAACGTCCTCACCTTACACTGTTATTGCAGAAAATTTCATTATCTTTCATTATTTGGCGTTCCACATTTCATTGCGCAAATGTCATTTTCGTCTATTTACTCAATTAAAATTTATGAAATGACGAATATACCCTTCTCTTTAAGTAAAACAAAATGAAAAAGAAAAAAATAATTGCAATCATAGTTCGATTTTTTTTGAAAAGCATAAATGAGTCCCAAATAAATTATTAAAAGGGTAATTAACAAATAATGTCCCTACTTCCACTATTATTGTAAAAAATGTCCATACCTTTTATTTTTTTGGCATTTTCACCATTAATTACACATTTAAGTGCGCAAACCATCATTTCTATACATTTTCATCTAATTTCTCAATAAAAAACTGTGAAATGACAAACATACCCTCATATTTAAATAAAAAACCTAAAGAATTAATTGCAACCATAGTCCCAATTTTTTATTAGGTGCAAACGAGTCCCAAACAAATTATTAAAGAATTAGAAATTACAAAAATATTTAAATAGGAGGGTATATTTATTATTTTACAGTTATTTATTGAGAAATTGAATGAAAATAATGTTTTGCACAATCAAAGATGTAATTAAGAGTGAAAATACCAAAAAAAAATAAAAAATGAAAGGTGGGATGTTTTTCACAATAACGATGAAAGATATGTACATTATGTACTAATAATTTATTTTGGGACTTATTTGCACTTTTTAAAAAAATTGGGAATATGGTTGCAATTAGTTTTTTCCTTTTTCTTTTTGTTTTATTTAAAGAGAAAGGTATATTCGTCATTTCATAATTTTTAATTGAGAAAATGGATGAATTTTGCACAACGAATGGTGAAAATAAAGGTGAAAATGTTAAAAAAAAAAATGAAAGGTAGTGACGTTTTCCACAATAACAATGAAATGAGAAACGTTATGTACTAATTACCCTAACATATTTTTATAATCCCCAAGGGACATGCATGCGTGACATGCATCTGACTATCTATTCGTGCAAAATATTTGTACAAGTAGAATAATTGAAATAATAATGTGAAAACGTTGTAATACTACACTTCGTTCTTAAAAATAATTTGGCTACAAAAATTTTATACGAGGAATTTTACAGTAGTCACAATCATGATGAATGAGCACACCTTTTTAATAGCTACTGTTAGTTTATTCAGTTAATCTAACCTTTTGTGGTTTTCCATTGAACATCAACCGTTAAGAAGAAACAAAATCACATTTCTATATACAACAACAGTAATGTCCTGATGTTAGTGTGTAGACTTTCAAAAGGAACATCAACATGCCGTGCTACAGAATACACGAAGTTCTTCTAGTGGATATTTTAGGAACTTGCACATTTTATTGAGCAGATTTGACAAAAGCATGTCAAAAATTATCATATAACAATCAAAACTACAAGGCATTGATCAATGTGTTTAGTTATACAATGGGATAGAGCAGATCATTTATTGATCTGGTAATAAAACCTGATTTGTCTAGGAATCCATTTTCCCCCTCTGATGTATGTACACGAAAGACTACACAATAGTTCTAGTGAACCTTTTCTTAAACTTATAAAAAATGAGTCCTATAACTAAAAGTCAACTCTGTTCGGGTTGCTAAAATGATCTAAAGCCACCGTTTTGTTAACTTTGTTGAAGAACGAACAGGAGATGGCGTTTTTACATTCCTATTTTCATTTCCATCTGCATAAGAATGAATTCTCATGTTAATCGCATGTCAGATTGTATATAAACTTTTTGAGTCGAAGTGGAAAATGATATCACTTGCAAGAGTCAGTTGAAACCCCTCCAAGTGAAGATCGCCTGGATGGTTGAATGCCGGTTAGTGACTGTCTCCTGATGGCCCTTGCATTCGAATGAATGGGTGACTTAGCATCAAGCATGGTGCTATTTCCATTGGAAGGCATTGGTGCTTCAGTCGGTTTCTGGTGGTTCCTGTGATTTTCATGTAACTTCTTGAGGATATTATTCAATCAAATGTTGCAATACACAATATGATGCAATATGAACTGAAGACTTAGAGCAACTTAAAAACATTTAGTGCATATATTTGGTACACAACATAACTCTACACAGTACAATAAACAATTGAATACCTCTTCTCTGATCCGTGAATTAATTTCCCGATAGACCGTAGTGATTTCCTTATCTGAGACCCCTTTCCATAAGTGGTATTAGTCGAGGAGCAAGGCATCTGTAATTCAGAATGGATGGAACTGTCATTTTGTTGTATCTGGAACCCTGACTTTAATTTCACATGTGGCTCGGGTGTTTCGGGATTTTGAAAAGATGGAGCCTTCATTTCAGTATCACCGACTTTTAACACATGGCCTTTGAAAGCAGAACTTGTTGGACTCCTAGGAGCCCTATGATGAGTTGAGTCTATCAAAGATCCAGAACTATATTTATGTTCTTCTGCCTGACTATGGTTTTGTAAGCATGTTTCTTTATTCACGGGCTTGCTTACCACTTCTGGATTGGGTGTTATGGGATTTTGAAAGAATGGAGACTTCATTGTAGTATCGACTTTTAGCACATGACCTTTGAAAGAAGGGGTTGTTGGACTACAACTAGGAGCCCAATGATGAGTTGAGTCCATCAAAGACTCACCTCCATATTTATGATCTTGAGTCTGACTATAGTTTTGTAAGCATGTTACTCCTAGCTTCTCGGGCTTTCTTACCACTTCTGACTTGGGTGTTCTTGGATTTCGAAAAGATGGAGCACTCATTGCGGTATCAACTTTTACCACATGACCTTTGAAAGCAAAGCTTGTCGGACTCCTAGGGGCCCTGTGATGAGATGAGTCCATCGAAGATCCACTACTATATTTAAGTTCTTCCGTCTGACTATGGTTTTGTAAGCATATTACTTCTCTATTCAAGGGCTTGCTTACCACTTCTGATAATTTAATCTGCTCAAAATCCTTGCTTACGTAACTTTGTCCTTCCAAACTTGATCTTTGAGAGCGAGTTTTCACAGAAGGGGTTTTGCATCCCCTTGTGTCGTCGTAGTTCTTTGTCTCCAGCTGTAAGTTGCTAGCATTTTCAATACTTAACCTTCTGGGACGAACAGGGGTTCGCTCAGTCATTTGTTTAGGTTTCTTGCAAGGTGTTCGTGCTGGCTCCTTTGAGTTGTTAACCAGAGGAGTCCCGGTTTGCTTGTTGGCCAGTGCCTTCTTGAGATTCTCAATCTGTAGAAGTTTAAGCAAATCAACGACGGTGTGCTTAAACATTATCCTAACTCCAAGTTAAACCTTACAAATGGTATTAAACATTCACCTACTCAAGACTATTTACCTGTGCTTTAAGCTCTAGCACCTCAGCAGTCTCTTTATTTGCACGAGCTGCACCAAGTTCAACAGTTGAGACCCTCTGAGCAAATTTTAAAGTACTCATTGTTTCTCCAAAAGAATCACCTTCTGGGCTCACGTGAGCAAACATCAATGTTTTTGCATTTCCTCCTGCTCCATATTAAAAAACTACGATCAGTATATATCATATACGTAATTGTAGTTGTGAAGAGCCATCTTCTCCCTGGTGCAATCCTCCTGCACTTGCCACTTCATTGAAACACATAACCACTCATATATCACTCACACCACATCCGATATGGCAGATAGGACACTATAGGAGAGTATAAATAAAGAAATGAAGCTAAAATCTTATTCAGTGTATAATCATGTGTTGCCTAATACTCCATAACAAAATTAACCCCTCAGAAACTTAAAAAGTAATCACCATGTAAAGAAAATAAAGGGAGGATTGCATATTGATCATGTGTTTATGCTATCATTAACACCAATATTATGACTTGTGTTGCCTAATACTCCATAACAAAATTAACCGCTCAGAAACTTAAAAAGTAATCACCATGTAAAGAAAATAAAGGGAGGATTGCATATTGATCAAGTGTTTATGCTATCATTAACACCAATATTATGACTTGTGTAGTATTAGACACTGACAAACTATTGTGTGGGACTGGAAAAGTTGACTTAAACTAATTGTATAACCACCTAAAGTGTTTTGCAGAAGTAATGTCAGTTTGCTGTTTCTGTAAGGAATATGAGAGTTCTTCTGTGCCAAGGCTGCGATAACATCTCCCAAACTAGCTAGCGACTTGTTTATATACTGTGCTTCTTTGAGTCCATCACCAGTAACTTCCGATTTATCAACACGTTCGCTACCTGCAAGATCCACCAAATGGAGGCAACTTTGAAGTATGCTTCCAGATACATCTT
Source organism: Fraxinus excelsior (assembly GCA_019097785.1). Taxonomy (NCBI): domain Eukaryota; kingdom Viridiplantae; phylum Streptophyta; class Magnoliopsida; order Lamiales; family Oleaceae; genus Fraxinus; species Fraxinus excelsior. The sequence goes on along the minus strand of CM032626.1, from coordinate 25,539,241 downwards.
CTCCATGTACATGTATAGTCAACACACTGCAAAATCAGTGTTTATCGGTCAATGTTTGACAGTGTCACGATAAC
>CM032626.1:25522135-25538809 GCA_019097785.1 Fraxinus excelsior | reverse complement strand
CGGCCGCCCATGTTGGAATCTGCCGAAAGAGTTTTTGGGATGCGACGGCGCTGGTTCATCTTCCCTTCCGCCATTTTTTTGTATCGTTATAGGCCCAGACCAAGCCCCACTTTTTTTTTTTTTTTTAAATTGGGTTGAATGGCCCACCCTTTTTCCTCAATTAAATGAAAATGTTTGGATTCATTTCATTCACGTGTTTCCTCTTCACCTTCAACCTTCATTCTTTCATCTTCAACGCGATTCCTGCTGCCTGCATCTTCGCCACAGCTCGCCGACCATCTTCTCCACCACCACCGATCGACGCCAATGTGAATGGCTGCAAAGTGCGAACGGACGCATTGACTCGCGAGCCCGTGAGTTTTCTTATTTCTACGTGCACATTGTTTTTGTTTTTGGTACTGTTCTCTATTTATAAGTTATGAAATCGTGATAGTTTTCTGTTTGTTTCAAGTATGATTTATGAATCATAATTGGGGAAATTGGATTTGGAATTGGGTGAAATTAAAATTGGATTTGGATTTGGAATTGAACTTTGGGTTACGCTTTAGTGTGTTTACATATATATTGAATAATTTTTAATATTATATAATTAAATATTAATAAACGACCTCGTTTTTACGATCGTGGATTGTCGACGTTGACTAGTCAACATCCGCCCGGGCTGGACTTGGATGCTAGGTCCGCCACTGACAAGTACCATGGGATGAGGCAGCGCAATTGGATAAGTGGGTGGCACCTAATTTGAAGAAATAACAAATGTCAGCAGGGGCAAAGGATTCTTTCCTTCGCCCCTCTATTTGTTATTTTGAATGATAACAAATTAACAGGAGGAAAAGCCATATTGAGAAAGGAAATTTGTATTTGTTTTCATTTACTCTCTCTCATCTGCTCAATTCTCTCTCATTCGATAACTGTGATATATTTGATGAATTGGGGGAAGTGGGTACTGAATTGGCGACTGAGGTCACCGACACTTTTGTCCTTGTTTACATTGTCTTCCTCTCTACAAACCCTAAAAGAAGTGCAGAGATTCCAAGGTTTTGGTAATATCCGTGATTAAGTTTTAAGAAGAACTTTTCATTCGTTATCTAGCAAAAGTCATAATTTTAGCGAGTTAAGTTTTTTTTTTTTTTTTTTCCAATCAATTTGGCTGTTGATAAAGGTATTGGCACCACTGTCTCTAGAATCCACCCAACAAATGGTGACCCTGACCCCTTTGGATCCGACAGAGGTAGTGATGACTGGATGTTTGAATTTGTCGTTGCCGCCTATAGCAAGCTCTTCTAGTAGCGATGCTGACAATATTTCTCTCTATTTTCTGTCTTTCAAAAAATCTAGAATGGGTGAAAGGAAAAAAAATAGGAGTAATATTGAGATGATGTGTACACCACATTTTTTTAGTTTTTATTGAATTAGGGGTATAATTGTAAGTTTGTCTTGGTGTATTTATTAAAACTATATTTTAATAGTGGTGTGATTATAATTTGATGTAGTAAATAAATTTTGTGATGATAATATAATTAAACTTAGTAAAATTGACAAATTTTGTTGTACTTTTTAAATTTAATGACATTTATGAAAATTCACTTTTTCCTTTTATATATATATTTTTAGGCTGTGCATTGCGCCAAGCTACTTCTGATGATTACTATTGAAGTTCTAAAGGCCTAAACTGTACTCTCATTTCTCAAATGATAATATTCAAATTTACAAGTCACATATTATCTTCCTTATCATGGTTTGAAATTGATTATTTGAAAGAGGAAATTACACTATGTGTCAATTTTTGGCTTTGTATTTACAAAAATGTCACTTTTTTTTAAGTTTTTCCAATATTGTTAATTTTGGACATTTTTGTCCCTTTGCATAATTTAAATACCTTATATGTATAACATTAAATAAGATTTGATTAAATTTAAAATTTGTACTCAATGTCAGTGATATACTGATATAGTAACATTTTTTGGGTTTAGGCCCATTTAATTTTTTTTTATTTGTTAATCTAACCAAACTACCAAGCCTCGGTAACCTATCATCTCCACCCCAACAAAATGGAGAGAGAGAGAGAGAGAGAGAGAGAGAGAGAGAGAGAGAGAACCATGACTCCCGACTCCGTACTCCGTTGCCGGGAGGCTCGCCAGTGAAGAATGCCGAAGATGTTGAAGACTCCCGATTCTGCGTCATATTCCACTCAAATTTTTTTAATATAGCTCGAACTGCTTTGGTTAATACAGCTTGAACTGGCATGTTTTTTGAACAAATATTTTGTGGGATATATTTCTTTGATAATTTTGTTTTTCCTGAAAATTGATGTGTTTATGTAAATTTTTAGTGGTGATTTTAGGGGTTTCGAATAATTAGGATTTTTGGGAAAATTAGGATTTTTTGGTTTAGGAAAGTTTTGGATGTTTGAATCTTGTGGGTTTGGAAATATAGATGGGGTAAGAAGCTTATATTTGACTCGCATGACACATTGATTACTTTGTTAAGAGTCTTAAGACTTGAAACTGGTAGGACAAAAGGAGCTGCGTCTTTTAACATCTATTTCCCTTAGTGGTTAAGAAATTTAATTTCCCCTTTTTGGTTGGAGGTGTTCACATTCTTCTTAAAGAAATTCTATGCATGCTCACATTTGTTCCTTATCTTCAAAAAATCATTAAATTGTATAACCTTCAAAAACCCATTAAATGGTTATTTGGTAACGTTATAATTGGGTCAACTAGATCTAACCTTCAAAATTGTATGCATATTTTTTCTAATAAATGTTTCAAATTGATTCCAGTTTGTGTAAACATTAGAAATGATTTTATTCATTTTAGGAGGGAAACATGTATTTGTCATACTATTTTAGTAAAATGTTAAAATATTTACTTTCTGGTTAAAACAAAAATTACATGGTGACAGGACACACATTTGGGTTGCACAAACCTTTATAGAATAGATTTTGAAATCTGGTCTGGTGGGTTCTGAATTATATAATAGTAGGGAACCTTGAGACACTTAAATTAATCTTTTAAAAGTAAAATTTGGGTAAGAGTTTGAAAATTAAAAAGGTTTAAAAAAGAATTAGATTTGAAGGCTGAAACTTACACTGATAAACGGAGGTGCTCAGATGGAAAACGTAACTTCAAGAAGCTAATTTGCTACTGGAATATTATTCTTCAAATCTAACGAAAGGAAAGGTAGAAGACCATATATAGACTCTTAAAGACGAATCCTAATTTGAACTTATATGGAATGTCCTCTTGAGAAACCTAGGCCTTTTATGTCTAAAACTAGTTATAAATGAGAAAGGACAACTCAAAAACATGATTTGCCTTCTGTTAATACCTAATGATCTGGTTAAACCTTTAATGAGAATGTTATAGAATTTCCAAAGTACCCTTGACATGATAGTTTAAATCACAAGAAGTTTAAATATTCAAGCATGTGACAGACGAATTCGCAAGACTCCGCGATTTCATATCTTCCTTTGCAATAGGACCACCGGTGTCGACCACATCTACCGCTCCACATGATCTCCACACCGATCATGTACCGTCATCATTTTCACCTCGAGGTACATGTAGAACTTGTGTAAACACTACATGACAAAATTTGATTTATGGCATACAATAATTTACTTATGATATGCTTAAAGGAAACATTAATAACACACTGATGATTAAAAGATTGTGATTTCTAATTTCCATGATCAAAAGATGCCCACATAAGTGAAAAACTCACTCAAATTGAATCCTAACCTGATAACGATCATTCAACATCTAAAGATTGAGTTGTTTGTCAGCCCTCAATTCTTGAACAACATTTGGATTCTGCGGAAAAGTTACGATAGGAGCCGCAGCCTCCTCTAGTGATTTCAGCCTAGCCACCACCTCAACTCTCCTTTCCACCATTTCTAAAGCAGAGAGAGAGAGAGAGAGAGAGAGAGGGGGTTCAGAAGTTCAGAAATCAATTTAAACACATGAATGACAACACTCCAAAACTTCATTTAACAAAATCAATAAAACCCCGTGTAAAATAACCAAAATCCAAGATGCTTCTACAACATTCATTACATACCAAAAACCCTAGAATCAAAAGTCAATACCAAAAAAGAGTTACCAATTAAATAAAATCCAACTGAAAGAAACACGATATGACTATACCTTCTTGTACTTCCTTTGCCTCCTCCCATCAGCCGTCTCAATTATGAACTCTGTGGAGAAAATTTTAGCAAGTTTTGCTCCATGTCCATTCCTTCCACCAGTAGTCTTCTTCCAAGTTTGATAGTGCAAGATGTAAAAATCAAATGGTAAATGATTGAGGTATGAAGATTTTGATTGAGGTTTAAAGAATCGAACAAGGAAGAAAGCTAGAAGATTTCTACTCCTAGCTCAAGATGGCTAGGTTGAAGATGATAAATGAATTGGGTATCCAGCAATGTTTGTAAACCTAAGATGTCGGGTGGGTCAAGTTAACTCGGTCCACAATTAAAAAAAATTGGTCAAATCCAATTCGTCTAACCCTCTTTACTTTTCGCAACGTTTATTAAACTCGGTCCACAATTAAAAAAAATTGGCCAAATCCAATTCGTCTAACCCTCTTTACTTTTCGCAACGTTTAATAAACGTTGCGAAAATGATCTTTTGCAACGTTAAATAAACGTTGCAAAAAGTGCCTTTCACAATGTATATCGAACGCTGTGAAAATTTTTATTTTTTGCAACGTTTATTAAAGTTGCAAAAGATCAACTTTTTGCAATGTTTAATAAATGTTGCGAAATATTGCCTTTAGCAACATTTATTAAACGCTGCAAAAAGTTGATCTTTTGCAACGTTTAATAAACGTTGCAAAAAACAAAACTTTTCGCAACGTTCGATAAACGTTGCGAAAGACACTTTTTGCAACGTTTATTTATAAAATGTTGCCAAGGCTCAATTTTCTTAAGCAATGACAACATTTATATATTAGAATGTTGCGATAGACCCTTTTAGCAACATTTAACTATCGAATGTTGTCTTTTATGTGTTGCAAATTGTGTTTTTTGGTGTAGTGTTACTTTTTTTTTTTTTTTTTTACTTTTGAAAGCTTTTTCTTGTTCAAAGTGTGAACCCTCATATGTAAAACTATACAAATATATATAGTAGAAGGAAGTATGATTTATTTGGGAATTTGAAAGGTAAGAAAACGGTTAGTCCCATAGTGAATAATTGTTGGCAGGTTATTCACAATTCATTATGATTAAAGGACATGTTTAATAGGGAAAATGGTGGGTTAAACGTGTAGGAAACTGTTGGGTCTCATCTCCAATTAAGTTGGCAATACTCTCCAATTTAAGTAAATTTAAAATAGGTTAATGGTTTTGTAAGTTTCATGTGTACATTTAAAACCTGTAACCACGCGCTCGCGCGCGCATGTGTGTTTGGAAATTTAAATGATAGGTTTCATTCCAGTAAATATAAATGTTTAATTATTCATCAATTTATGAAAATGTTTCATCAATCTATGCCCTTATAATTTATTCACTTAGCAAGTTAAGAAAATATCAACATTAATCATCAAATAGAAACTTATAGATTCTCTTTTATTTCTCATTTTTAAAACTTATAATGTAGTCCTTTAAAAATAATGTGTACGCAAATCAAATTCTAAAAATATTTACTATACATAAAATAATTTTTCATCGTCAGTCAAATCTTTGGGAAACATCAAATTCCATCCAACTTTATTTAAAAATCTTAATATTTTATAGAAAACATGCATGATTTCTTGTAAACTTTTATGATATTATTTAAACACGTCGAACTAGTATTGGGCTTTCATTTCTTATGTAGGCCCAGCATAAGGTTCGTCTATGGACTAGGCTCATGGTACTAGATCATCACATAAACATATGAGCCTAATTTCATTATATTGTTTTTGGGATTCTGCAGTAATATCGATAAATCCATATTTTAGTTGTGAACGTATTATAATGTGTTAGTCTCCAAACGATAATGAATGTTGAATGGTTAAGTAAGTTCGAAATATTAATGCAAGTTGAAAACGATAATATGTGAACATAAACGGTAATAATGTATGCAAACCATAAGGAGTATAAAACGATGACCTAACTTCATGTTGTACGAAGCCATTGTGGACATTTAACATACTACTTCAACGACTTCTAGAGATGAAGCCTTTTTACATCGGTTGTGTTACAACGGGGTGGGAACATATTGTCCGATTATGACCAACTCGACCACATCGAGTGCATTTCGTGAGTCGTGTAGTAGACTCATATCTGGACCGCTTACATTGTATGGGTGGTCTCCCTGGAGGACGACGCACAACGGGTGGCAAAATATGAGTACTTGTAATTTCGTTCGGAACAATCCAGTCCACTTTCCGCGAAACGGGATATATAATTTCGCTGTAGGCACCTCTCTAGTATTTCGATATGTAGTAAGGGGAGCATAGATCGTATAACGATGTACCTCTCAAGCAAGTAGCACGAGTTGCATGACACAAGACATACGATTTAGTTGGAACTCACGACATGTGCACGTGTTTTCGAAAAAGTCTACCATGTCCGTGCCATTGGATATTCCAACCCGTGTTAAGCTGTCTGTCAATGCATAAACTTGAAGCCTAGTACCGGCTTCAAATTTTGTCCATAACTCACTCTTCATCCTTGAGGACAGTACAGTACTACATGCAGTTGCGTGCATTCGTCGTTTAAAAAACCACCTCTGCATAGTAATCTGAATGTGTTCGACCAAGCACACGATCGGTAACGAACGGGCATGTCTTAACATTGAATTCAAAGATTCAGTGTTGTTGTTTGTCATAATGTTGTACCGCTAGCCACCAAATAGTGCTTTTGACCAAAATGAAAAACCTGCTCACTCCAAGTACTCGTACGATTTTGCACTGACCATACGAATATGACCCATAAGTCTTCGAAACTCTTCGATCCGATAAGTTGTAGCAGCTCTTTGAATAGAAATATTGAACTCGCATTGCTGTTCCGATGTATTAAGTTCTTTTCTATATGCCACATACAACAACCATGGTGAGACAATGGAAATAAGTGAGATATGGCATTTTCAATGCTGGTTTTCCTGTCTGAAACGAATACGAGTTCATCTGAATCACCAATAAGATCTTTCAAGTTTGACAGAAACCACATCCAAGATTTATTTGTTTCCACATCCACGATTCCCCATGCTAACAGATAAATCTACTTGTTGGCATCTTATATAGTTGCTAGTAGAAGAGTACCTTTGTATGGACCTTTCAAGTGACTGTCGTCTACACAAATAACTGGCCTTAAGTACTATTTATAACCACGAATGCTTGCACCGAAAGCTAGGAAGAAGTAATGGAACCTATTATGAGAATCAACGTCGATGTGGGTTACCGTCCCCGTGTTAGCCCTCCTAGAACATGACAGTATGAAGATAGTTTTTGAAAACTGTCCTCCGGTGTACCATGTAGCAAATGTAAAGAGCCACATTTTCCCTACGTGATTTGTTGTAACTGATTTCGACACCGAACTCACGTTCCATGTCACGCGCAATATCAGTAGGGGCATACGATTGGTATGTATTGTCCAATGTTCTCAAAATATGACAGAACTAGTGGCATGTCGATGTGCGCTGTGACGAAAATCTGCGGTACATGTGTGCACATTGTTGAATTTACGGATCATGAAGATTGTAAGGACACTTGCTCATCAACGTCATCAATGTTAGCAGCTTCTGTACCATGTATTAAGTTGTCCAAGTTCTCATCTGAATGAGCAGTCCCAATATCAAATTTTAGAGTTTCGAGTGCATTATTGTTTGATACACTATCCTGATGATTGAGCTCCTTTTGTTGTACATTTTGGTGAAACTCTGGTACATCAAATGAATGATCTTGACAATTTATATCCCTTCCCATGCCAACACTTGGGAGCTCGGCTTCCGCATTATTGTTTAATGCACTCTGCTAATGATTGCGTTCCTCATATTGTACATTTTGGTGAACATCCGCTACAGCAAACGAACGCTTTGGACAATTTGTATCCCCCCATGCCAACACTTGGGAGCTCGACTTCCAAAACAGTAACGTATATGGCAGTTTCATTATGAACTGATATGTATCATTTTAAGTCTTCATCTTCGCGTATTTCGGCCGGCGATATATTCAAGTTCGTGACTTTGAATTTCAATTCAATTTGAGTCCGATGATCAAGAATACCAAGTATGTCCTTCAATCATAGCACGAGTTCGGTTAATATGGAAGTTGTTTTGTCCCCTCTTCACTTCCATTCGTCATTCATATTAACAAACTGTCCCACATACAACACGATGAATCTCAAATTATTACTTATACCTGAAACATTGGGAATGAACGGTAAGAATTCTGCACAATAAATATGCCTACATTTGATAATATGAATATGGAACTTTCGAATATTGAAATTCATAGAGTAGCATAAGGTAACATCAATGATGTGTTAACAGTTTTCATCTGTCGAATTCGACAGTTAAACTGTATATCCCGATAGTTCATAAAGGTCGGGTTCGACAGATCACATCTTTAAACCGACTGTTTCAATCAAACTATTCCATAGATGAACTGCACGAACTGTCGGGAAAATTGAAAACAATAATGTTGATAATCAATTCTCAACTACCACATGAAAACATCTTTTCATTAATAAATAACTCAATACTTCATTAAATATGGAAAATCCTTCAGCTTTGTACAGGATACTGATATTTTTTTCCTTCACAAATATTTCAAAAACCAAACAAATCAATGAATAATAGCTTCAAAAATTTCTCCCATTGGATTTGACCATATTGTATTTACATCTAAGAAATAATAATCTATAAAGATAAAATTATTAACAATTTGTAATTGCTAACCTCTAAAAATGGATGATAAATTTAATAGTAATGTGTTCTTGATCAAAAAATGAAAAAGATTGAGAAGAAGTTAGGGTTTATGAATTGAGAAGAAGAATGTGTGGTGATATTAATATTTCAAATTCTTTAATCTTTTTTTTTATTAAGAAAACTCATATTATTTAATTATAATATACATATAAACAGTTTTTATAATATTTAAAGTAAATCATCACATCATCATATTAATTGCATTCAAATCAAACATTAAATGTTCCTCAAAAGGTGATATTCAAGGTAATTTGGACATTTTGCACCAAAAAAGTGACATTTTTGCTCAAAAAAGTGAAAATGACAAAAAATTTTGAATTTCCAAATTTAGTGACATTTATGAAAATTCCCCGATTTGAAAATTACTCTTTCGTAGCCCATGTTTGTTCTAATTAAAGAAGTTGATATAAATCTAAATCAAAATCAAAATCAAAAATTAATTTTAACTACACATTGTGTAGGACCAATAATTTTTATTAACGTTTTAATCTTACATGTCATCGATTTTTACCAAAATCTATTAAAAATTTCATTTTTAGCTAAACCAAACAAGGGCTACACGCGCTTCCAAAAATTATTTTCACGTTTTTCCATAACTTTCTTACTTAATTACACATTCTTCAAAAAAAAAAAAATTCATTTTCCAAATGATGACTTTTACGCAGGCACATTCTTCTCAAATCACTATTTTGTTATTCATATTTTCTTTTTAGTAAGTTCATAATTCATATTTTGACCATTGAGGAATTAATTTTGTTATGCAGGACTAAGGCCACACTTGGAACTATTGTTTTCCTCAGGCTTAATAAGTTTAAGGTTATTTTGTTTTTAATCACTTAGACAATTGCTTAATACTTGAACTATGCTTATTAGTTTCAAGACTGCAGTTTAAAACTAAAAAGATTGTTTAGTTTATTTTCTCTATTTGTGGGACTTTGAATGTCTAATTATTCAATTTACTTTAATTTGTTTGTTGGTGATTGGTTGAATGCAAATTTTCGATGATCTGTTTTCAATTTCTGGTAGTAAATGAAACTATGGTGAATAACAAATTGATTTTCTTTCTTTCTGAGTCGTTTTTTTGGCATATTAGTACTGAATGGATTTTTCAATGCATAAAAATAGATATTTCGATGACTTCGGCAACCATTATCTTCCGGCCCACAATTTTTTTTTTCCTTCAATATTTACTAGAAAATATTCGTACTTCTTGATTCTTTAATATGTCAAAAAGATACAAGGTTAGAAGTTATAATTTAAATTATCGTAGATTTTCATAATTGAGAATCCACTTTTGCATTTGGGTGAGCAAATTTAGGTGGTGTCGCGCCATCTAAATTTGGAATATGCTAAACTTTTGTAATTCCAAGCCCTAATTGCTTTCTATAAAAGGTAAAACAAATTAATTTCTGGGCTGTTAAAATCTCGTAACAGATACTCAAAAATACTGGCACGCACAAATCTCGTAGTTTACAGAAGCACGAACCCACTGAAATCAACGGTAAATGATAGGTTGACGTGAAAAACATGAACGGTTTAGATCAACCTATTTACAGTCCCCAACAATTTGAATTCAAATTAGTAGAAGTAACGGTATGATTCCGGAGCCTCTGCCTCGGATCCGAACCTAATTTTCTTCCACCGGTGAAAGTAAATGTCTTATTAATTAGAAGAGAAGCGACTGTATTATGAGTTTCATCATCTCAACTGAAAAAACATTCCGAGTTTAATTGCAAAACCATTTTGCCCTCTCTAAGATTTTTAGGGCTTTGTTTTGTTTCTACAGTCGAACTTAGTTCAAGATAAAATCTTCAAAGTATGATCTCGATTTTGGTTAATAATAAACATACGCTATATTTATGCGCTTTAGATTAAATTTGAGAATGTATAGCCAAAAATGATTATGGGTTTTAATTGTTTTTCCTTGATTATAATTATTAAAGATTTGAGCTTCAATGGAGGATCCGACAAGACGAGTGGGGGTGCATGAGTTGAACTTGGCTTCAAGAAAAGCAGAAGACGCAGGTCTATTTTTTCATTTCTACATTTTTTTTCGCTCTAATGAAATATGCATGTGTGGCAAATGATACTCGATTACGGGATTTATGGTCATCTCGTGTCATTCTCAATTATAATGAAGTCAAGCGCCAGGTTCTTTGAACGAATCTTGCATTTTTATTCCGTGAATTCTGTGTTTTTAAAATTTATTTCATTAATTTTGTTTACTTAAAAACCAAGAGAGTATAAATTTTAGTTTCTCTTTGGTTTGTAGGGAACATGTAGGAAATAAAGGGGTTGGGTTTTTAATATGAAAATTTAGATTATTTATAGATAATTTGATCTAATTTGTGTAAAGTTTATATGATTTTCTTTCTTCTGGAATTTAGAGGTTGTGCTTTTCATCATTCATGGTTTTATTCTAATCTCTTTGGGCGTTTTGTGCCTACGTTAATGTCGAGGTGTGTGTATGTATTTGCATTTTTAATTCCTATAATGGCCCTTAGACTTCGTGGCTTTTACTGAATTTTCAGCTCTAAGACGACATCAAGCTGCCCATTGGCTAGATTGCCTAGTGGGACCGCTTGGAATATCTAGCCGCCCCTCGGAGAGAGAGTTCATTTCTTGCTTGAGAAATGGTTTAATTCTTTGCAATGTAATTAACAAGATTCAACCAGGTTCAGTTCCAAAGGTAAAGTTTTCCTTGCTCGGAATATTTGTATGCGTACACATGTATGCTTTTTTAGGCAGATTTGATAATGTAGGGTTTGGTTTTTCTTCACTTCTGATTGTTCTGCATTTCAAATTTGTAATTAGGTTGTGGAAATTAACTCATCTTCACAGTTACCGCCATGGGATTCAAAGCCATTGCCTGCCTATCAATATTTTGAGAATGTTCGTAATTTTTTAGTAGCCGTGCAAGAACTGAAACTACCTGTTTTTGAAGCTTCTATTTTTGAAAGGGTAAATCTCCATTCCTCTTTGCTGCATCACCTAATAAGTACTCATTTTGAACTTATAAGCTAGCTAACTAATATATGTTCTCAGGAAAATTTGGAAGAGGGGTCATCAAAGGTTGTCGATTGCGTTTTGTCTCTTAAAACATTTCATGAGTGGAAGCAAATGACAGGAGGGAATGGAACTTACAAACCACCAAGATCTCCTTTGATTACACATTCTGCTGGCAGGATTCATGCACAAACATCAGGCTCAGTCACTTTTCATTGTTCAAGGAAACTAGATATGTCAGCAGGATCCGATAAGTCACTACCAACAGATAGTGAAATCCAAAAATCTGAAGGTAGTTCACTATTTTTTAATAAGCAGATTTTAATTCAATGTGGTCAATTGAATGAGTACTATAAGAAATGGTTATTTTACATTACTGAGGAAGGGTATAAGATGTAGTAATATTTAGCATTGTTAAAACCTTAATTAATTTGTTGATTGTCTTGATACTTTGGTGAACTGGAATTTCATTTTAGTGAAGGATAATTTGTGAGTCCCCACTTTCTAATGTCTAAGAGGTTGCTTTAGGAAATTACCACAGAGTGATTTCCTTTTCCAAGTCCCAATTAAGAACTGTACAGCGTATGTATTTTGTTTTTAACTTTTTGTTAGTTTCACCAGTAGCAAAAATTGGTAGTTCTTCATTCACATGTTTTCTAGTATATGGGATGGATTAAAAATCATTTAGTTATTTAATCTTTATGATTCATTGGCCTCTACAGATGTAATAGTCAAGGCTCTTGCTGATCATATGGTCGATTCAAAGGAGAACATGGATAGTAATCTAATTGCTTCCTTTCGTAGTGGAAATTTGGTAATATTCAGTTTGATAGTTATTTTCTGGGGTTGAACTATTGAAACTCCAAAAAATGATTGTACTTGCATTTTGATCGCATAACAGGATTCAGTCAAATTATTGACCAACATCTTCTCCAGTTGCTTGGAGGAACAACTTCAAAGAAAATTACCTGAGGTGAGTTGTTTATTTTAACAAAAACTGTAGCATTCCTTAATTCTCAAAATGCAATTTCTGGCTCATATTCTTTCTTAGATGTCAGAATATGTGATGTTGCTGAATAGTTGGTGGATTTCATTTTATGCTTTCAAAAATTTCTCTAGTATGGACTTTGAAGAGAACTTATCTCCTAAATAACTAGATAAGATGCGAGAAATGGGGATATTCTGGAAGGATGCTTCCAGAACTTCAGGTTCTTGTAAGTACCAGCTGGCCCCCGAAATACAGTCCACCGTTTATTCATGCTGATTTCTACCCTTAGAGATCATACTGGACTGTGGGGTTGTATTTGATATAATCAGCACGTGCAACAAATTTTTCTTGCTGTGGACTTTCTTGATTCTTGTTTTACTGTAAATTTAATCTAATTTGGATGAGACAAAGCTTTCAAGTGTCATACTTCTCATTTTAATTTTGTATCACATGCTACAATGTTGCATTCATGATGAGTCGATGACAGCAATTTGATATTGTCCAACTGCTGGTAGAGAGCTACTTGATTTGGAAATAAATTTTTGGAAAGATTTTTGTGTTCTACTGAGATGTAGATTGATGACAATATTGACTACTATTCATATTCAACCAGTTAAAATTGGGTCTATTGGATCAGAGAGAAAGAAATTGCTCACCTGTGCATTCGACATCTGCGCCTCTTGGGAATTTGTCAAATTTTGAGAATGGCAAGGTATTTATTCTTAGTGGTGTTTGTAATTGTAATTTAATGCTTAATTTGTTAGTGTCCTCATCCTGGTTAGAATCAATCTCAAGAACTATTGTATCTACTTAGATGGTCAATGTCTTTGACATCTATGGAAGCTGTTGATTCTGTCTGTCAGTATGTGACTACGAACTACAGAATCATGGGGGTGGAATTTTCAGTTGCAATAACATATTTTTAAAGGGGTTGGTTAAGAGTTTTAAAGGCAACGGCACAGGATCCACGCAATTGCTTCATTCTGTTTCAAGTCTCTTACTGCCAACTTGCATAAATAACACATAGTGGTAATACTTTTTTAACTAAAAGTTAGATAAATCATATTATGGCGAGTATAGATTCATTTCATAAAAATCTGCTGTTGATTTATATAAGGTACTCATTTGCAGTTCACCATGGACATATATGACTTATTTGATCTACAGTGTTGTAGGGCCTGCATTAAGACCAGTAAGTGCAATCATTGGAATCTGGTTGGGAAGCAAGAAAGGGAACTTTTGGTAAACATCTTGTGCTTTTATGTTAAAAGTTTTGACTATATATTTTTTGACATGAAAGATGTGACAATATATGATTTATCAAAATTCCTTCCTTTCCAAGTCTCTTATCTAATAGGACAAATTTTGCTGTGCCTCTTTGTCCATGCATGCATATATATCTTACCATTTTCTCCACATAAAGATGAATTTAGACTTGACAATAATATTTTTATTGCTTGCAGAATCTTAAGATGCTCCTATCAAGTACGAAGAAAGAGTTTGAATGTCTTCAATCTCACTTTCAAAGTGATTTGAAACAAATTGGTATGTTTTATGTTAAGGAAACCTTAGTCCCTTGCCCAATAGTCTATCCCCATAAGTTTATATGAGTCATGTCTATACCATGAATTATAAGCAGTCAGTAACGGGATGCTTTTTAGATGCTCTTTCATTTTTTAATGGCAACCATTGAGTAACAAGCTTGTTACCCAAAAATTGATACTCCCTAATCTTATTGCTCCTAAAGCATATCTTTATTTTCCCATCAATGCCTCAATCGAACAAACAGATGCCGGTTTACTAAGATGAGATTGTTTGATCGCACTTTACATTTGATGATTTCCATATTCAAATCCTCTTCTTGCAACTGGCCTTTTTTCTTCTTCTTCAAAAAGAAGCATCTCTCTCAGAAAAGAAATGGATTTTATCTTGACTTGTTTGATAGATCGTCGAGGAAAAGTCACAAACAGCATGTTTCATATGATATAATTGATATCTTCAGATTTAACAATTGAAGGGAGCAAAATGTTCTCTAATGATGTTCACGGATGAACATGAAACTGACTAATTTTGTACACTTGCAAGAGAAATATTTTATTTTTCATGAATTCAGGAGACCAGGTGCACGAGATGTCTACTGCAGCTCTTGGTTATCATAAAGTTGTAGAAGAGAACAGGAACTTGTACAACATGGTTCAGGATCTAAAGGGTTAGCCTAAAAGCTTTTCACTCTTTTCTTGTTAGAATAATTATACGATTGTTTTAGAGAAGTTAAAATTTACCTCTTGGTAAACTTGTTGACCTTTTATTTGTTTTACTGATAAAATAAAACATAAACTTATGATAGGATGTCCATAAAAATGCTATAGTGGATGTAAGAGATAAATAACCCTTTTTTAGATATATGAACATCATTAAGGATATGTATGATGGAGCAAAGACGAGCGTAAGATAAAGTGGCGATAGTTGTTGATAAGATAAAATATGGACATAACTAAGAAAATTAATGAAACGAAGACTCAGATCCTTTATGTGTAGAAATATTTATCCTCAATTTCAACTCTTCTCATCACTAATCCATTGAGTTTACCTATTCGGTTATTTTTCTATCTTTTTCAGGAAATATTCGAGTTTACTGTAGAATTAAGCCCATCTTCAATGATGAGGCAAAAACTGTGATAGATCATATTGGAGATGATGGATCTCTAGTGGTTGTAGACCCTCTGAAACCACAAAAAGACAAAAGGAAGATTTTTCAATTCAATCACGTGTTTGGTCCAACTTCCACTCAATGTAATTGATACTATTTTCTATGTTACAAAATCTTGGTCTTAGATTTTCATTGTGAATGAATCTACTTAATTTTTCAGACGACGTATTCAGAGAAACTCAGCCCCTTGTTAGATCTGTAATGGATGGTTACAATGTCTGCATTTTCGCCTATGGTCAAACTGGATCTGGCAAAACACATACTATGGTTAGGTTCTTTGACATTACAATCTGCACATGCTCAGTTTATCTACATCAAAGAGGCATTTCTTGTTTGGCTTATGAATCTACTTTTCATATGTGTTGAAAGATGAAGTTTGGCAAAATTAATTTTTCGGCAGTATGTTCAATAATCCGTTCTCTTTGTTGACAGTGTGGTCCTGCTGGTGGATTGGCTAACGAGTTAGGGATTAACTATTTGGCTATTAATGATCTTTTTCAACTGTCTGATAAAAGAAAGGACATCATAGAATATAGAATTCAAGTCCAAATGGTTGAGATATATAATGAACAAGTTCGTGATCTTCTTGCAGATGATTTGTCAGCTGTAAAATATCCTTTCACATTTTGAATATCTGTTTTCTACTTTATATTATTTGCAGTTCATATAGATTCAAAACTTGGACAAAGAAATTCATTTGTAAGCTATTCAGTATACAAATATCCAAAGTTTCGATTTCTTAACTACCAATAAATTAGAGATCCGGAGTTGTGCAAGTGATGATGGCTTGGTTCTTCCTGATGCTATTATGTGTCCTGTGAAGTCCACTACAGATGTCATTAACCTGATGCAACTGGGTGAAGGGAACCGTGCTGTCAGTTCCACTGCCATTAACAATCATAGCAGTCGTTCACACAGGTCAGTTTCTCATCTACTTTACATGCACGTTTGGTATGCATTGCTAGACATTATAATGAACAAGATTTTTAGCTTATTTTTCTTTTTCAATACTGTTAAATACTTTTCATTCCTCCCTAACCAACATGTCATACGGTTAT
>CM032626.1:25349870-25522125 GCA_019097785.1 Fraxinus excelsior | reverse complement strand
AAATAAGTTTTATAGTGGTAATATAATTACCCTTTTACTAATGGTATTTAAAAATGTCATTTTTTAGTAGGGCTGGACAAAACTCCTAAATCGAATCGGATCGAACCGAACCGAATCGAACGATTCTTCATAAGTTAAATATCCGAACGGATATCTGAATTGAAAACTGATGGATTTGAGTCGATTCTTGATTCTTGACCAAGAACCGAAGAACCAAATCTAAATATTTTTTATTTTGAATTAATTAAATTATTTTAATTTTTCTAAACAAATTAGCAAATTAATTAAATAAACTAGCCAAGTCCAACCAAGTTATTTTTTTGTTAACCCAACATTTGGGTCTTATCCTTCCTTTTTCCATTTCAATTTCATTTGATAAGTAGCAGTACACCCACTCTCCGTATAAACCCAATTCTTTATGCAGGCTATTTAAAACAAATGAATTATTGATATGGATTATCGAAATTTTAATATTAGTATATACTTTTTGGTATTTGTATACATTGAATTAATCTTGTTGGACAGCTTGTTATTTATATATTTTTAAATTGGGCTACGTTAATTTGTAAAAGTTACGAATAAACATATCATTAGTTGTATTTATGTAGTGTCTCTATAAATGTTAAAAAAATTAATTATGGGCGGAACAAAACAGAACCGAACCGAACCTGAATGGTTCCATAATTATATTTGGACCCAATAGTTTCATTTATTAAATACCCGAAAATTTTGGATCAATTCCGAACCGTGTCCAACCTTACTTTTTAGTGTGAAAGATTCAACTTACCCTTAGTGACACCTTTTTAGGAGCATTTAATATTCATCATCTATGCAGAATTATTCATATACATAACAAATTGCATGACAAGTATTACAAAAGCACGAAAATCAACCAAAATATTGGAACTAGGATTTAATCACAATGCACATAATATATACGAGTGTCTCCACGCACAAATGATTAAAAAGTTCTCGAAATGGGAAAATCTGTTAAAAATCAAAGAGTTAAAAGATAAAAGGAAGAAAAATCTTAGAAATACAGTCTTCCTCAATTGAAGTGTCCTTTTCCGGCTGAAATATTTTTCTTCATTCAAACAAAAGTTCACTCAAAATACATCCAAAAATCCTACGAGGGACAACATCCTGCCAAAATTTCAGCATGAAAACTTCATTGCTGGCATTAAAAAACAGTTTTAGGCTTTTGGGGTCAACATTAGAAGAATTATGCTAAATTTCATGAAGTATGTCTTTTTTGACATTGTGTGGAAATTCAAAAAGTATTGCACAAAGTGTTTTTTTATTTTTTTTTAAATTATCTAATCATATGCCGACACGCGACACAATGTCAAATATGATGTAAAATAAGATATACATTTAGCATAATTGGCAATAAAAATCCTCCTCGACATTGTTTCTCTATTATCTGTTGTTGATGTTGTCCATTTTTAAGTTTATTCTTCTTCAGGAAATTATGTTGCTCATAGGCTTACATTTTTTGCTAGCATTGCTTATATAAGAGGTGAAGTTCCTCAACTTTACATTTGTATCACATGGATCTCAGCACCTATAAGTACACATTTGGTATATAACCCGAGAAAATATACTAGTATTGAAGAAGACAAAGATTACAAATTTTGTACCCTACATATCGTGAAGACATTTTTTTTATGTTACACACAACCTTTCTTGTTACTTTTTTATAACTTATTACTAATACTGTATACTAAGCATATCGACAAGAAATTACTATTGTGGTAAGCACAACCTTGATATAATATGTAATATAGTGTATCAAACACTAGGTTAAAGCAAATCACAAGGCGAATGACATTTCACCCGCCTTACAATTGGCTAAAACCTTATAGACTTAGCCCCTGTTTGAAACCTATTGTTGGGAGAATAGAAATTTTAGAATAGTGATTGATGTGAGAATGTATGGTGAAAAAGTGATAAAAAGTTTTTGATTTGTGTGTAATATTATTTTATTTGGAGAATGTGTGGTTGAAATGAAGAATAAGAATGAGAATGAGAAATAGAAAGAGAAATTAATGGGTGTCAAACGGGGCTTTAGTGTAAAAATAATAATTTCTTGTTCTCACGAAATTTCCCCAACAAAATTCATGCTACAAGTTAACTTTCCAAAGGTGGCAAACCCCACGACCACAATAAAATTGGCGTTACCATATGAAGGAAGATTTCTTCAAATAGTACTCTTTCGTATAGTAAACCATTTACAACCTTTTCATATTCATCACCATTCTTTTCCATTTTTCCTTCATTTTGAGCCCAATAAAAGTAATATTATACCATTCTGCCAATACATTATAAATAGTAAGCCTCCTATAAGTAATTTCAATTTGTTTCCTACACATAGTAAACACGTTATTTCCTTTATAACTTGTCTCCAAATTCATTCACCCTTTTGTTTCTTTAGACCAAAAGAAACAAAAATTTCCACCAAAACGAAAAAGGATTATAGCATCTATTGTATTCAAAAACCCCCACCCCACCCCATCCCACTCCACTGCCCTCCACATTCTTTCATTTCAGAGTATTTGGTTGTTTTTTGAAGGGTGAAATATGGGCAGAGGAAAAGTTGAGATTAAGATGATTGAGAACATCAATAGCCGGCAAGTGACGTTCTCAAAACGACGCGGCGGATTGCTGAAGAAGGCAAAAGAATTGGCCGTTTTGTGTGATGCACAAGTTGGTGCTATAATTTTTTCTGGCACCGGAAAACTCTATGAATTCGCTAGTTCCCGGTACGTTATGTTTTCTTGCTTATTGTTATTTTATTTATTTTTCTTATGAAAAGGATATTTTTCTTTTCTTTTTAATCACGATTTAAGTAGGTCCAAGTTTGATATTGAAAATAAAGTTTTAACTTTAAAACGTTGACCGAGTTCAGGATCTTGAATAAATTCACTTTGCAGATTAATCAAAAATCAGGTAACTTTGGGTATTTTTTCAAAAAAAATATGGAATTTTGATCGGCCTGGGCACTTGATGCACTCTGAAAATCTTTTAGTAGTGTCAAATTGGATGGAATCGCTTATTTCTTGAAAACTCTTAATCCTATGTTAAGGCAATGAGCACCACCACCTATAAAAATTTGCCTGATGTGACAATATTTCTTACATGTTAGATGATTCAGTCTACGACTCTACACCAGCACCAATAAATAAATAGAGAAAAATAAGTCCTTATTCATCGTCCTTTTCTCGAAACTTTTTTTTTTTTCATTTTCAATAACATTTATATAATAAAATATTTTGTACATAAATCCAATTTTCGTTTTCTATTTTTTAATGACATATCCTTAAAAAAAAATCACTATTCCCAAACTCATATTTTTCGAAAAAAATTATTTTTAATGTTTGTGAAACAAGGGCTGTCCATCTTGGCCCACCTTGCAATGGGCCACAGAGAAATGAGGCTCGCCAGGTTTGGTGGAAAAACTTTTGTTGAAAAATCAGGTGATTTTTAAACAAGATTTCGAAAAAAAAATACAACTATATTCTAATTTATTTTTATCCCTGTAATTAAGGCGTTTGAGCTGTCAAAAAAATAATTAAGGTGTTTAATATTATTATCTTCCTTAATTATCGTGCATTCATGTTATCTTTGGATTCCCACCCACAATTTTTTTTTTTTTTTAACTAAAATCATCCTTACTACCTAGTTTACATGTCACATATCCTTTATAAACAATCATGCTACATGTAAATCATTTTTTATATCATTGTTTACACTTTTACCCATGACACAATCACATTTTTTTGATTTTTCAACATATTTTCACATCACTGTTCAGATTGTGCCACATAAGAAAGAATGTCATCCATATTGTGAAGTAAGATGTACATATAACTTAATTCTATTATAAAATATAGTCGTGACTTCCTATGTGATTGGTCGCATTAAATTGTAATCATGTCTTACTAGTCACATACGAATATAGATTAACATTATTAAAGTGCATTTGGATAAATATATATGTGCACATGAAATAACATTTTGGTCAAAATGACTTCCTAACCCTAACACAAATTAAAGCATCATTTCAAGGTGTTACAAATGGGTCACATTGTGATCCTAATGCATCATTTTTGACCTGAACTTGAATGCAAAAATTATACGCGTAACATGGCATGAATTCATATGAATGGGTCTCATTCATTGAAAATATTCACATGAGATCCATCTACCATTACAACTGGTGATCTCTATAAAAATTAGACATTACTATGAGCAAACTATTGGTCACAACCATTCTCATGTCCCGTTCACGCAGTCACAAAAGAATCAGTAATAGTATTAACAATCATGCTATGTGTGAAATGATACCTCGAATGACACCATTTTCACATGGGATGAAGCCTGTGCGTACCCCCATGTGAGGGGATGTCATCCCGGGTGTGCACACATAGCATTTTTGAAGTATTAACGTGTCAATTCCTCTAGTTGTAGTTTTCCCCCCAGATTTGGTCACACTCCCTAAAGGTCAATTCCTTAATTTGCGACACTTGCCTACAGTTTATGTGTTCATGTTCCTAAAAGTCACAGCCACAATAACTGTTTTCCTAATTCTTGAATCTTGCGGCCCAATTTTTGAACTACATCGAACAAATTCTATATTTATGTTTGAAGCATGGAACAAATTCTAGCACGGTACATCGAGAACCAAGATAATTCAGAAGTTGCCAGGGTTGAGAATGTGGCGGAGGATCAGGTAATTGAAATATTTATCGTTTTACTTGCTTTCTTGAACACTCTGTGGGAGAGATTATTTGAAGTAAAAAAAAATATTTTTTTGAAAAATGTGAGGTTGAAAAGTAGGAACGTGCAAAATTATTTTATTAGGAAAATTGTATAAATCAAACCCTCAATATTTTTACACTGTTGAGTGTGACACTTACAAAATTGAGCAACCATTAATGTGGATTAGGTAGCTTATAAGTTAAAAAAGATTACAATTTCATGTTCTAAACCGAATATGATCATAGGATTAAATTAATTATTCTCTAAAAAGAAAATTTATCTGGTTTATTTTTTTTTTACAAGGATGATTTGTATTCTGAAGTAAATGCCCTGAAAGATGAAGTTGAAAAACTACAGTTACTGCACCGGTATGCCTTTGCACTGTATTTTTTGTTTATGGAATCATGCACAGATTACTCTATGATTGTGAGCATTGTGATAATTTTATGACTTTTTTTCTTTTCATCGAGTCAGACGGATGATGGGAAAGGAGCTCGAAAACTTGAGCTTTAATGAATTGCAAGAGTTGGAGCATCAACTTACTGAAGGGATATTATCTGTCAAGGATGAAAAGGTGGTATTATCGCCACACTTTAGCGCTTTTTTGATAGAGATGTGTATTTTTGACAAAAGATTCTTCGAAACGTGAAATTTAATTTAATTTTTTATTTTTTGAAAATATATTGTTGAAAATGTGGGTTGGAGGAGTGATTCTCAAAGAATTATAATCAAACGATGGCTGAATTTAACTAGGGTTTGATTATTTTCTACAATTTTAGGAGAAAAAACTATTGGAGGAGCTTGAAAAAACAAGATTACAGGTAACATTTTAAGGGAAAGAGTTTTTTACTTTATTTGTCTAAAAATAGCAGCAAAATGGAAGGAGGATAAGCAGTATTATCTCCTCAATTTATTTATTATAAACTTTTCATATATATATATTATTTATTAATCTGTTTCTAACTAAATTTATGTATTTGTTGAATGATGGGAAGGGACAAAAAGCTGTACTACAAAATGAAGCACTTCGTGATCAGGTAAAACCAATTGAAACCCTCTTTTTTTTTTCTTTTTTTTTTTTTTTTTTAGTTTTTTAGTTTTTTTTTTTTTTTTTTGGAAATAAGAAAATTTGATTTCAGTTTAGCTAATTTTTTATTAATTATAATGATGTAGTGCGAAACAAGCAATTCAAACGAAAACTTTAAAAAAATCAAAATTGGAATCCACTAGAATGAAAAAAAAAAAAAAATTGAACTCATGAAATTTTATTAATGTTAAGATGCCCAAATACAAATAATTAACCATTTATTTATAAGCGTGTACATGAAAATCTAGTTTAAAAGACTAAAATTGAAAATAATACGAAATAAACTAAATGACAAAAATAGCATTAAAACTTTAAAAACATTTTTCGAGTCCTCAACAAATTCGGATGGCTAAAACCATTGTATGTCACAGAGCCGTGAGTTTAGTTTGGCCAGTTGTTCTCTTTTCGAAAATGTATACGAGCCCAGATCGAAACTCGAACGCCAAATTTACAGTTTACTGTTTTTACTCAATCCATCAACCATCTATTCTACATCATATGATTATCCAATATAGTTACAGATTGAGGAGCTTAGGCACCACTCAAGGCTGTCTCGTCTAGTTGGAAACAGAGGCTCTTGTATGACCTCTACTTCCATTCACGAGAAACAAGGCAATTCTGATATTTCATTACGTTTAGGGTAAGTACAGTACAGTACAGTATTTATTATTATTATTATTATTTTTATTTCAGAAGGACACTACAATTTTTTTATTTTTATCTTTGATCTACAACAGTTTTGTAATTTAGTATTAATATTAGTGAAATTTACAGGCTTAGGCTATCTTCAGTTGATGACTTTGAGAAGGTGAAAGTCCCAAAGACTGAGTCCAATTTCAAGAGCCCGAAGGTGACAGACTAATTTTTCTGTGTAATGTACTTCTTTTTCCTGGCAGGAAAACCTTGCTATATTAATTAATGTGTCATACTAAAGAGATAATAAATTTTAATCTTATGCCAATTCAAGGATGCATCAAACTTTCAAATTATATGTTGTGGTTGTTTTTTAATACTCTCAGGAAAAATTATTTAATCGAAATGTTGTATTCAATAGTTCAAGCTATCAATTTATTGTGAAAAAAATCATGTTAAATTAATGCGGGATGTCAATTAAATTATTGGTACATTTTCATGTATTGAAGGCGTGATGAAGGTCAAGTCAACATAATTTTTTAAAATCTCTATCGCATTCTACATAGGGAAAATTTCAGTCACGTTACCAAACTTTTTCAATTTTTGCAGGCTTTGCCCAAACCTTTATTTTGTGTCATCAAAGGTACCAAACATTTCAAAAATATGCATTGGAGGTCCAAATTCACGGTTTCTGTCCAGTTGACCAAGAATAGTATATTTTGACCAATTTTGATAAAATTAGGAGGGGTAAAATGGTAACTTGACAATTTTCTCATTAAATAAATAAATAAATATACAATAAATATACAAACAATCAGCTTCTCCTTCACAGCATCATTAAGTTGGAATCTTGATTTTTCGGACCCAAATGTTCGACAATCACAAGCGGGCAGTATTCTGGGATAAATTCGTTCAGCTGGAGGGATGTTTGGGGCCATGGCTAGAGTCGTCTAGGCATGAGCAAACGGCCAATGTAGGGTCATCTGAGCAATGGCATGGACAGATTGTAATATTCCAGTAGATTTGCGATTTTTGGAATTCATTTCTTCCAAATCCATGATTGTTATGGGTGAATGTTGGGATGTCATTGAAGAGGGCGTTAAGGGCTTTCCACATGTATCAATATCATGTGGTTTTTGGGGCTGAAAGTTCCCGGAAAATGAAGGGTTGT
Source organism: Fraxinus excelsior (assembly GCA_019097785.1). NCBI lineage: Eukaryota > Viridiplantae > Streptophyta > Magnoliopsida > Lamiales > Oleaceae > Fraxinus > Fraxinus excelsior. The sequence continues at coordinate 25,514,473 of CM032626.1, read as the reverse complement.
TTTTTAGGGATAGGGTAGGGTAGGATGGGGTGGGCTGGGGGAAGAAGGTGAATAGTGTAACATTTTTTATTTTCCTTTTTTATGTTAAAATTATGAAATTACCATTTTACCCTTTGTTGAAGTGATCAAAATAATTTTTTTGAGTCAACTAACGATCAACTTCAACTGGACGGAAATCGTCCATTTGGACATCCGGTGCATATTTTTTAAACGTTTGGTACTTCCGGTGGCACAAAACAAAGATTTGAACAAAGTTTTCGAAAATTGTAAAGGTTTGATACCGTCACTGCAATTTTCCCTTCTACATAACTATAGTTTAATCATAAATTATTTTATATTTTAATCAACAATTTACAATTTTAATTTTTAGGTGATAAAGATGTGTATTTTGTGTTAAATGATAAAATTTCATATTGAATAAATATGAAATATAGATTAACTTATCAAAGATTGGATTACTCCTCTTAATGAATATGATCTTTTAAGAATGAGTCTCAAATTTTAATATGGTATCAGAGTACATTAAACTCCAATGAACAATTCAGTGCGATTAAAACTCAAAAAATGAGTGAATGAATTTCAATATTGATTTGTTTAAACGAGTCACAATCTATACGGGACCACACCCTTTATAATTTACAATGTTAGGTGATGAAGATGTGTATTTTGTTCCTATCCAAGTAAATAAAATTAGTGTGCAAATAGTTTATATGTGATATGGTCATTCACGCAAATGACGAAACATATTTTATTTTATTAATATTAAAGAATCCACTCCCGGGGAGTTTAGGCAAGATATGATAAGGTATATTAAACAGTAACAATTTGCACTTTCAAAATGGAATATTTTCGCATGATAAAAAAAAAATAAAATGAAATAAGAATTCAAGAATTAAAATTTTGTTCACAAAATATTATCGTCCAATATCACTTAAAAACATTAATATTATGAACAAATTACAGCATTTTGTACTGAAATTGTTTGTATTGTGAATTGTAACACATGACAGACTAATTTCAGGTGACCTATTAAGTGTTTGTTTCAAAAAATTTTATTAAATTTTTTTTATCAATTTTTTAATTGATTAAACGTCAATTTTAACTACATATTTTAAAGAATTAATAATTTTATCAAATTTTCAACCTTATACGTCATTATTTTATTAAAAGTTTTGTCAACTACCCAAAATTGTTATGAATCAAACAGTATGAGGGTGTGTGGTAGATATTAAAATTGAAAATATAGTCGTTATTGTTGACTTTTATTAGACGGGTAAGACATAATAACGGCCATATTTTCAATTTTAATTGGATTTTAAGCCGTACCAAACGGGCTCTATATAATGCCTTAGAACATTATGATAGTATTATTTTATTTATTATTTCCTGTATAACAAGGAAAATTTGGCCGTGAAAAGTCCATTAGTATCCGCCAAGGCTGTCCACGTGGCAAAATAGCCAACCGGATCTTAACCGTTGAAAGGTTAGGCAACGAATCGGATATGCAATAGTCCAAGAAAATACATTATTGTTTTGAAGTTGGAACCGACCCAAATAAAATTATTTAAAAATTAGGGCACTGTTAAAACTTAAAATAAACATTTTTTTTGCCATTTTGAACTTAAAAATAGGACATGGCTTCTTTCATTGGCCTAAATTCATTTTGGTCAATCAATCGTCATTTTATATCGTTTATTATCGAGACTATAAAATAAACATCTATTCATATTTCAAATATATCACTAACATACTATATTTTTAAATTTGAATATCAAATTTTAAATATATGTTTAATCATATACGTTAACTTATTTTATTTTTAAATATTGCAATGATTAATATATCACATTAGCCTAGCATTCTATTATAGAATATGATCATTAAAAATTTATAAGTTTGTATTTGTTTATGTTAAATTATAAACACGTTATATAATAAATTAAAAAAATTTAAAATTATTTATTAACAAATTCATCAACAAATTTTATATTTAAATTTTCTTTAGCATGTATATTTAACATCGAGTTTGTGTAAAATATTCAAATATATATTAATTAATTATTAAAGAGAAAAATAAATTATAATTAATTGTAAAAAAAAAATAAAAATTCCCTTAATCTCAACCTTATTTTAGATGATAGTTTTGAAAAATGGTAGAAGATGTATGTAATACTCAAATATGGAAGATTAGTGTTATGTTTGAAACATGAGAGGGCATCTTTGATATTATTAGAAATTTGAAGGAATTTATGATATTGTCTCTTTATTATTTTATACTACTGACTTTGGTATTTGACCTTTTCCCATCTTTTTTATTTTATCATTCTATTAAAATGTTAAATAATTGCAATCTTTGGCGCATCAGTACTTGTTGAACTATATAATTTCAAAGTAGAGAAAATTAGTTACCACAGAAAAATTTGGGCAAGGGTCCTTAGCCCACGCGGGGAAGAGGCGGTACAGGGAACAAGGTTCCCACCTCCAATATATATCATGATTAAAGTCCATTTCAAATTTAAGTATTTTATCAAAAAAAAGAAAAAAGAATAATCATTCACGTTAAAGGGAACATAGGTTGTTCTTAACAAATTGGAAAATAAAATAATGATTTTCAACAACTAACGAGTAGGGGACCCGTCTCGTCGTGAACCCGTCTTATTTTGTCTTAATTTAAGAGTAGGATAAGGTGACAAAAATACCGGATCAGATGGAAATGGGAGTGGCTATCCTGATCTTGGCTTGTCTTGTTTCTGTTCCTGAAAATGAAAATATTAAACAAGAACAGTTGTCCGATTGATTGATTTTAGCTGTTTTGATCTTTTTGGGTCTTTCAAGATAAGAAAAGGGCATTTTTTGTCCACTTGATTTGGGCAAAAGGGAAGTTCGTGTACAACAATCCATAGGGACTAATATACTGTCAACATGCGCCTCTCGGGGTATAGTTCAGTGGTGCAAATGACATGAGTGATGTAGTCTCAGTTGAGATAGTAGGCGCAGTGTGAAAGCTCGATTCCTACTTTTAACAATGTTTGTAATTGGACTCTTTGTGGGCACTACTATAGCAGCTCTTGTACCCTGGTATACTGAGGCACATTCCGCGACTTACCTCCTCCACGATGCTCTAGGGGCGGGGCGATGAGGGGTCTTCAAGGTTGGGGTTCAATTTTTTTTTTTTTTTTAAATATAATGTCAACATGCAATTTATATTGAAAAATGGGTTTAGGCCCACCAAATCCTCATATTTTTTTAACGTAAAATTACATAATCTAGAAAATTTAAAAGATTTAACTATGAGATAAATTATTGTACAAAAATAAGGCAATTCTATATTTTTCAATCATGCAGGTTAAAGACTGCTTCCCAAATATTATATAAATCGAATAGTGTATTAATTGTTTGGATTTGGAAATATAGTGGGGACTAAATTTATATTTCCTAAAATATTTTAAAACTCGATTTTTTTTTTGTCTTAAGTCAGGGTAGTGAAGATGGGCCCCATTAAGATCAAAGGCATTTGCACGTGTAGGTCTGAAATAAATATAACAATGTTAAATTTGAAAAATACAATAAAATTTGTCATTTTACTAATGGTGCTAAAAAATATTACTTTTTTTGTGTGTGAAAGGTCCAATTTATCCTTAGCGACACTTTTTTAGGAGCATTTAATGTTTATTAATGCTTGACTTGAATGTAATTAATATTATGATGTGATGATTTAATTTTTGTACTATAAACATTTGATATATGTATATTAAATTGGGTAATATGAATTTGTTAATAAAAAAAATATTTTGAAAAGTGAGTATAAACCATTTTCTTCTAACATTAAAAAACCCTAACTTTCTAACCATCTTCTTCATTCCTTCATCAAGAAGACATTACTATTTGATTCAACATTCATTTTGAGAGGTTAACATATTCCATTTTTTTTGGTATGTTATAACTTACTACTACTTCAAAATATTTATTTAATATGGTCAAAATTTATTAGAAATTTTTGAAATTATTATTCATTGATTTGTTTGGTTTTTCAAATCTTTTGGAGTAAACATATTAATATCATTTACAAAATGTTGTAAAGGATATCCATATTTAATGAAACATGAGTTATTTATTGGGAGGATGTTGTCATATTATAGTTGAAAATTGATTGTGACCATTAATGTTTTGAGATTTTTTTCAATCAAACCCAATAAATGTTTTGAAAAACTTTTTAATGATTTACTGTGAAAATTTTTTGGGAAGAATATTTGTCATTCGGTAGTACAATATTGATGAACAACTTAGTTCAGTGTCGAATTTGATATTTAGAAACCGTTGAGCTAGACATTTCAACCATCGTACTCGACATTTAGAAACTTTCGGGATAGACATTTCAACTTTCGAATTCGACACTTGAAAACTGTCAGGGTAGACATTTCAACTGGCAGTTTAACCTTTTGCTATTGTACGAATTTAATATTCGAATGTGCTACTTTCATGCTATTAAATGTCCATATATTGAATGTGCAGAATTCTTACCATTGCAATATCGACTTTTCAAGTATGAGTAATCATTTGCGATTCATCGTGTCGCATGGGAGAAAATTTGTTTATATGGATGACGAATGGAAGTGAAGAAGGCACAAAACCACTTTCATTGTAGTTCCGACAAGTATCACCCTAGGTAGTCTTGTGTTACGATTGGATAATCCAAATCAATCATATGATCCTACTGCTATTGCACGTGACATGGAACGAGAGTTCGATGTCAAAATCAGTTACAACAAAGCACGTAGGGAGAAGGTGACTCTGCTTTACACATGCTACATGGTAGATCGGAGGACAATTTTCAAAAATTATGGTCATATGGTCACGTCCTAGGAGAGAGTAACTCGGGGACAGTAACCCACGTCGAAGTTGATTTCCGTAACAAGTTTCATTTTTTCATCTTAGCTTTTGATGCAAGCATTCGTAGTTACATGCATTACTTGAGGTCCGTTATTTGTGTTGACAGTAGTCACTCGAAAGTTCCGTACAAAGGTACACTTTTACTGACAACTGTCTAAGATACCAACAAACAAATTTATCCCTTAGCATGAGAGATCGTAGATGTCGAAACAAATAAATTGTGGATGTACTTTCTGTCAAAGTTGAAAGATCTTATAGGTGACTCAGATGAACTTGTATTTGTTTTCGACAGGAAAAATAGTATTGAAAAAACCATTAGTCACATATTTCCCTTCTCTTACCATGGTTGTTGTATGTGGTATATGGAAAAGAACTTAATCCAGTGATACAACAACGCAAGTTCAATTTTTTGTTCAAATGAGCTGCTACAACTTATCGCGTTGAAAAGTTTGAATGACTTATAGGACAGATCTGTAGGGTAAGTACAAGAACTTACGGGTACTTGAAGCGAGTAGGTTTTTCATATTGGTTAAGAGCACTATTCGCTGGACAACGATATAACATTATGACTAACAACAATGCAAAATCTTTGAACTCAATGTTGAGACATGCTCATTCGTTACGAATCACATGCTTGGTCGAACGCATCCGGAGTACTATGTAGAAGTGGTTTTATGAACGTCGATCAAATGCAACCAAATGTAGTACCTTATTGTCATCGAGGATGGAGAATGAGTTACGAACAACATTCGAAACTGTTACTAGGCATCAAGTTCATGCCTTGACAGACAACTTAACACAAGTTGGTATATCCACTAACACGGACGTGGTGAACTTTTTGGAAAATACGTTCACTTGTCGTGAGTCCCAACTAAATTGTATGTCGTGTGTTCATGTAACTCATGCTGCTTGCTTGAGAGGTACATCATTAAACGATCTATGCTCCGCTTATTACACGGCGGACTATTGGAGAGGTGCTTATAGCGAAGCAACATATCCATCGCGCGGAAAGTAGAGTGGGCCCTTCAGGTAGACCACCCACACAACGCAAGCAATCTAAATACGAGTCTACCATACGAATTAGGAAATGTACTCACTGTGATAGAGTTGGTCATAACCGAACCACATGTTCCAACCCCATTGTAACACCACTCACGTAAATAGGCTCGATGTCTGAAACTGGTTGAAGTTGTATTTTGTATCACCGAATGATGGCGTTGTACATTTTTAAGTTATATTATCATTATCGTTTCAATATCGTTTCTAAATATTCGGTCGTATAGCAATAACTTCACAATAAATTTCTCTTGTAGATAGATTACTTCTTTACAGTCCGACAATTCAACTGTCGGTCTCGACAAAACGTTTCTATTCATAACTTGTCCACAGTTGTTTTTTGCATCTCACAATGCTTGCGTTACACTTTCGAAAGTTATATTATCACTAACATTTCGTTACCGTTTGCAAACATTAGTCGTGTTTAAGGTCACATACAAAATATTTTATCGCATCCCGAAAGTGAAATTGTCAATCCCGACAGAAGGTTCCTGTCATTCTCGAAGTTGATTGCAAACATTCGATACATACATTACCATATGAATCCATGACAAAAGTACAATAAATAATGGATAATTGCATTATCCTGAATGTCCCATACAAAAGAAACGACATATTTAACAATGTCTAATAAATTCAATAGTTCACATATCACAAAGATATCAACATCCACTATACACCCAAAAGTTGTAAAACAAGTAGTGTTTATCGTAGTATTAACAAAATTCTTGGACACTAATTCTTGATTCTCTTCCTGCTTCCCTTGGTGTATGGAGTTTTGGTAGATGATGTAGGGAAGCGAAGGTGTATCGATCGTGGCCTCTTCGGGTTGCCTTCAACGGGTATGATGTCTGCCACGGGTATGTCAGTGACATCGCCTACACAAAAGTAGTATGGGCTAAATTACTTATCCGCTCGGCTACCTAAAATCAATATCATGAATCCTTCTTTGAGAACTTACCTTCAGGTTGGACCATGGCATTAGAAGTCAGTAGCGTAGTTTCCTCCATGGCACCATCCAACATTGTTGTATCATCTGCATTTAAATCATGAGAAGATATTCAACATTAGTTTTCAACTCAACAGCCTTACAGTATATAAACAAAACTCAACTTAGTATAACTTCTCCAATACAAAACTTACCATCCACATGACGTTACAACCTGAGGTAACTTCTTCGCTCTCCAAGCAGACACTTCGGGCTCGATTCCTCTTCCATCTAGTTCAAAAAGACATTGCAATTTTAACGAACAAGATTAGAGTCTTTAAAATTTTGAATTCCTCATACTTCACATACGTACCATTCACATCATGCTTCTCACTAGGCAACAAACCCTCCTGGTCATTCGAGCACAGTCCAGACCTTATCAGGTTCCCTTATACATTGAACCATAGTTCATTTGTCTTATCCGTTCGAATGGATCTCAACACTAGTTGTTGGATTAATTGGGCCGAGAATTGTATGTCAGGTACATTGGCTAGTAACTCGATGTACGGGTTGCAGAAATTTTCTCGCCATTGAGCATTAAAATTGCTCCTTTGAGATGTATGGGCGCGCAAGCGTGTATTTTTGGGAATGAGGATTTCAAAGTTTATCTGTAAGAACAAAGTACAATAACAAAGAAAAGAAGATTAGATCATAATAATTCGTACACGTTAGTGTGAAGCACATGAGTAAGAAAGCAAAAAAAAAAAACACATGTAATGTTCGGATGAACCAAAGTTTGACATGTGAACAAATAATTGCCAAACTGATGTAACGAGAAGCTACCATACGTCGAGAAATGATGCATTTAACTATTGAGAACAACATTCCATATCGACAGATGACTCAACTCATATGTCAATATTTAATCATCTGTCGAGAATAACAGAGACGAACTGTTGGGAATGACAGTTCGTAACAACAGATGGGTCACATAACTAATTTGTCGATAAGTATTCATCTGTCGAGAATTCATAATTGTCGAGACTTTCATTTTGAAAAATTAAACAGTTCACTTCAAACATTTTAACATAGATGATAATATAATGAGATATGCCAATATACATAAGTTGTGGAAATCAACAAACCTACGTGCAGGGCAACAAAATTAACATAAAAGAGAACATGAATAATAATGAGAAAAGGGAATAGTTGAATCTATGTCGAACACATGAAAATAATTCAGTGATGTTCACAAAGGTATATGAAGCATAAATGGAAGTAAAGAATATATGACACGTTACAGTGATAATTATACCTTTCTAAAATCTCGAAAAGAAATATGGTAGAAACGAGAATTACATTTGTGTTGACAACATGATTTAGATAAACATTTGTGGCTTCGCTGAAAGTTGTAAATATAATTAATATGTTCTTGCTGATAGTGAATAGGAATCTTCCATCTTTTAAATAAAGAAAGAAAATGGAAAGTAGAGCAAAGATTGATTACCTTCCGTATTTTGAGTCTCGTATTTCCAAATAAATGGTCTCCAATGGAAGCTTTCACTGCCCAAACCAAAAAGAACAATTCAAAATCAAAAGAATTACTTCCACATAGTCAATTCTAAACTAATTTCAGAGTAAAAAAATATGGACTTTTTCAAGAATAATGTGGATCCCATTTGATATTTTAGTAAATCCTCCTTACAAACAATTTACAACATAAGGATCAAGAAAAAAAATTGAAAGTGGTTATCTAGCCTCTCCAAAAAAAAAACAAAAAAAAACTTCCAAAGTTATAGCTACAATCTCGTCCACTAAAATAACCCTCAAAATTCTAGATGACTATAAGAATTTAGAGATTAAACCCTAATCCCAATCTTGAAACAAAAAGAAAAACAAGTTCCATAACTGAAATATTCATACCAACAACACTGCAGTCCTTGAAAAATGGGTTCAACCATGACAATAACTTCATCTTCTGTAATTGGTCTAAGAGCATCAAGCATCCTTGCCAAGAATCAAATCAAATTCATTCCATTTTTGCTGAACTTATCAACTTGCATTGTCTATTTATCTTTGTACAATATCATGTAATAAAATTAATTCTCCTTTAATATAAAATTATAAGTTTCTTGCAATGGTTTTGGGGTTTTCAAATTTTTCCAAGATTTTCAAGTACAATTGTGAGGTGATTGGTTGCCATACATTTTCCACTTTTTGTACAGCTTTTTTATATTGTCAACTCAAGGATGTATATGGTATTTATATTCTCTAAAGTGACAAAAATGTCAAAAAATGACATGTAGTGCAATTTCCTCATAAATAACAAAATAACTACTGATTCTCTTTGTTATCATATATTCTCCATATTTAATAGAAATTACAATCTTAATCAAAATTAAAGTCAAAATCAATAATTAATTCCAACCACGTATGTAATGAAATATACAACTTTTTAACCACGTATTTCGCCTCTGTTTGGATTCCATTAAAATGAAAATTGAGAGAAATGTATTTTTGAATAGTAATTTTTTAAGAACGTGTAGTTAAAAAAGAAGGAAATTTTTTGAGTTTATGCGTAATATTATTTTATTGAAAAATGTGTGGTTGAAAAGAAGAAATGGAAAAATGCATTAAAATCAAAATAGAGCCCAAACAGGGTATTCATTAACTTTTATCAAAATCTGTTAAAAATTTAATTTTAATCTCTATTAAACACAGAGATGGATATAGGAGGCTGGGCTGTAGCCCCCCCCCCCAAAGGTCCAAAATTTTTCTTTCTTTGTAAGATATTTTTTTAATAACAGTTTTTCATATGTAAAAAAAAAAAAAAAAAATTCGCGTATTAGCCCGATTTGAAATTTTGTAGCCAGGTCTTGGATTCAATCCTGGATCCGTCCTTGATTAAATAAGGACACTATATTATGCATGTGTTTGGTTTAGATAAAAAATAAACTAGAGAGAAAAATGGAGAACAAATAAGAGAAGTCAATAGATTTGTGTGTATTATATTGAGATTCAAAGTGCTGTATTTATATGGAAAAATTAGAGATATAGTGATAATAAAAATTAGGGTAGAAGGGGTATAAATTATAATTGTCATTTATTTATAAACATATAATCTACAACACTTTCTATTGAATGACACATTATAAAATATTTGTTTCGTTAAAACTTTGTCAAGGAAACTAAATGAGGCAAAACTTGATCGAAGGAAAAAGAATACAGTTGCACCCCCTAATTTCAATAAACGAAAATTCTTGTATCAAGCAATCCATATCTTACATGTTAATATCTTCAATATTGCAATTTTTGGTAAAGTAGGTCTCATCTTGTCTAATATAATTTTCAAATAACAACGTCTTCTTACGAGATATTTATCAATATTTGATTACTGTAGTAATATGATGATTCAGAAAATAACTCTTATTGATCTCTTCCCGAGTCTTAACATATAAGAATATTATTTTGAGAGTAAATGTTTTATATGTTATGGACATTTCTTGCAGAAAGAATATGCCTCGTTAAAATCTTATACGAAAAATTCTAATGAAGAAAAAAAATAGTACGCTATAAAGTTGTCTCATTAAAAACTTCACTAAAAAAATCTAATGAGACAAAATCTCAGTAAAAGGAAAAAGAGTACAATCCGTATTTACTTTCCCTCATGATAATATATCACTTGAATTATGTTTCAAGTATATTAAATCATTCATGGATAACATTAATAGTCATACCAAATGAGTTGTCCACAAGGTATTTCAAATTTCATGCATCGTCAAGATAACAAGATAAGACTTGTGATTTCATCCACCACGATCTTTTGCAAAAATCATTATGCTAAGAGTCGTATATTACATATTACGACTTAATTTTTTATATTTCCATTTCGCATAAGTATACATCTTTTGGTGTTCGAACTTTAGATCCAAAAATATCATTTTCTTTAGTAAATCCAATTTGTTAGGATTGCATACAAATCGTTACTTCGATTGCTATATTTCAACGCATTTATTTCGATTCATCACTATATGATGAAGTATATTATGTACAAAAATGTTGTCGACAACTTTTTCTTTCTCAATTCTATTCTTTTCCATAATGACATAATTTATTGAAATATCTTAATTTTCAACATATCATGTACATGAATCTCTTTTAGGTTTTATATTTTTCTATGTTTAAATACTATAAAGAGTATATGCCTCCTTAATTCGACCACTATGCAATCATTATTTTTCTAATTTCTCCCTTTTCGATTGGAGATTTTTCATATTAGAATCAAATATTATCACGCTTCACGCGCGTCATAAATTTATCAAATATAATTAATTGTCCTCCATGACATTAAGTTGAATTTGAGCATTTAAAATTGGTGTGTAAGATATTGTTGATCTCTTTGATTAATAAATGCATTTTCATGAAATATCCTTCGAATTTTCAGCTCGAATTGTTTTTTACGAGGATTTAGATAATAATGTATTTGTACATTATTTTCAATTTTTTCATTCCTCTCCCTAATATTGAAAATTATTTAATCAAATTGACAATCAAAAATTATTTTATAAAATATCACACGTTTAGGATGAGAGTTTAAACTACGCATTTATTCTCAACATTCTTTACTTTTTTATCTCAATGCGATGTGGTTGATTAATTATATATATTGAACGTTTAACAAACAATAGTTTTAAACTATTTATCGACATCACAACTAACACTTGTTAAAATGTTGAGATTTAAAATCACTAGCATTAACAAGACATACCGTCGTGATTGTATAATTTGAAAATTATGCTCAAAATTTAACTTCTAAGCAGTAATTTCGCAAATCCAAATTGAGAACACTATGCAATCATTTTCGATCCAATTAATTTTTAGAAATATAGGAAATTTATGCCCTATTTAGCTAATGATGTTTAATGACCAATAATAGAGAGAACAAGTATCATATAGTAATTATTTGAATTGAAAAATCTTCTGATTGTTCATTAAATGTCGATTTGAATTTTTAATTTCACATCATTATTGATCAAATGAAAGTCTAATTGAACATGCCAAAAAATAAAATATAAAAGTTATTAAACTTATAGCTCAATACAATACTTATCAAAATGATCATTAGAGTTTAGCATAATGTACCAATTAAGAAACACTATTAAAAACCTCGCAGGTTTCTTTTTTATTTAGTGGTGAACAAATTACTAGTAATAGTAAGTTTATCACTAATTCATATCATACAATATTGACTCTTCCGGAGTCTATAAAAATAATATTATTTAGGGATATTGATATAAATAAACTTTGCTTTAATTAAAATTGCAATTCTCTAGGATCAATAAAATATTTATATTGAAACTTCTAAATTGTGATTCTTATAAAAACAACCACACAATATTCTTAAAAAATATTAGGAAATATAAAATTGTGCTTCTTTCATAGCAACACAATATTCTCCAGGAATATTGATTTTTGTATTAATTGATTCAAACAATTCTGCAATATTTCTCTGAAATAGTTAAATGCTCGAATCACGTTTCTTTCATAACAACAATAATAATGAGCTCTTCATGAATAATAACATATTATTTTTTTAAAGTAATACATTATGAAATGATTTTTTCTTCAAGAGTAAACATTATTTTGTTAGAATTTATATTATTATCTTTTCGAGAGCAAGTAAAATCTAACTATAATATTAATAAAAAATATAATTTACCACTTCGAGAGCACGTTATATTTTACTATTATTTTTAAGAGCAATATATCAATATTTTTTTAGAATATTAAAAATTATAATTCATACTCTTCAAAATCAAATAATATTCTTTTAGAATATTAATTATAATATTGTGCTATTTCAATAAGAACAACGTGATATATTATCAATTTAAATTTTATAAAGTAACGTGTAAAAATATTTAATCAGGTTAAAAATATTAATTACCATATAAACATGATGTGATATAAAAATGAATTATCAAAAATGCATTAGGAAAAGAAAAATCTTCATATAATTGACTAATTATTTCATCAACATATAAAAAATAACGAACTCGTGAATTAATTTTATTTCATTAATAATTAAATGTAATCTTTGCACATAATAAACCGGACAAAGCATAAAAAAGGGAATCATTGATTACGGCAGTAGAAAAAAAAGAAAAAGAAAAAAGCACAACTCGGTACACGTGAAATTTGTGTGAAGAATCATTATGGTCATCATGCATGTATAAATCAATATATATTTATAAAAATATTTAGAGCCTGTTTGAGTATTTTTTTAGGAAAATATATTTTAAAATAATATTTTGATGGATAACGTATGATTAATAAAGAAGAAAAAAATTTAATTTTTCGTGTAATATTATTTTATTGAAAAATGCGTGATTAATAATAAAATAGAGAAAAATATATTTTTATAATAATGGGGATCAAACAATAGCTTAATCTGCATATGAATGACCATTATGAGTGCAAAATTTATTTTAACACAATAATGATTACCATATGAATTAGTTGAGGATTATACCATTTTGCCAGGTGAATTTTGACATAAGGGTTGACAGAATCATATGTGGTGAAAAATGAATTGATGGAAAAGACTATTATTTTTTAAACAATTAAATGATAGAGCGACACATGATATTATGTCAATCGTTGTGTCAATGATTATGACATTGTAGCATGATTGAAATATTATTAACTTCACTAGAATTTGAAGAATTAAATTTTCTTACTGATAACGTGTTATAAACTAGAGAGAAAAAATGTAAACAAATAGAAGAAGTCAATAGATTTGTGTGTATTATATTGAAAACCAAAGCCTTATATTTATAGGATATAATTAGGGATACAATGGTAATAAAAATTAGAATTTTAGGGTATACTTATCATTTATTAATAAACATATAATTTACAACAATTTATTATTATTATTATTGACGGAATGTATAGTTAAAATATTGTGAAACTAATAAATTGTGTTGTTAAAATTGTGTTGTTAATTTTGATTTAATTTTTTACTGAAACCAAATGAAATTATATACGTAGTTAAGATTAATTGTTGTCTATTTTATTTTATTTTATTTATTCTTTTGTTAAAGTAAACCCTGGCTATATATGGCACAGTGTATCGAAAGAATCAAGCTACGCGTATAGATTTTTTTCATAGAATTGTTTCACATATTACACATGACAAAATATCATTATTATAAAAAAAAAAAAAAAAAAAAACAGATGAACAAATTGCTGCCACAGCAACACCACGTAGGAAACCTGTGAAACTTTCCCTCGGTAATAATCCGTATCGAAATGATACCATAAACCTCCATAGTTTCCCTTTATATTGGTCACCCGCCCAACATTATCATCACCTTGTCGGCCTCTTTTCACTCTCACTCTCTCTCTCTCGCTCTCTCTCTCACACACACGCACACACAAATAAGCCAAAGAACAATTGAACTTGTTATTTCATTATGTGTTGAAACCGGCATCTTCCCTTGATCATATCAATTCCAAGAATCACTCTCTCTTTCTCACGCATACAGGTATAAATCATAGAACAATTTCACACATACTTACACCTTGATCAACAAATTCTATTGTTTTTCGTCTATATTCAGTTTAAGACGATCATCATGAGACATGAAAAAGCAGTTGAGATCCTTCCTAGGACCAGTAGCTGCAAAAGTAACAACAAGATCATCCCAGCAAATTCATCTCTCAATCCTCAAACCTCTGAAGAATTTCACCAAGGCCTCCTTGTTCGGAGAATCTCAACCGCCGCCAGCCCCAGAGGCCGCACGGGATTCTCCGGACTTCTTCGATCACTCCTTCATATTATTTCATTTCCCACGATTCTCCCCACTTGCAGATGGCTTAATATTCAAACCCAATTCTCGATAACACCCTCGCTTGGCCGGAAAGTCACCGGGACCCTATTCGGGCACCGGAGAGGTCATGTGACCTTTTCCGTTCAAGATGACCCGAGATCGGAACCAGTTTTACTCGTTGAACTTGCAGTTTCTACATCAACCCTGGTGAAAGAGATGTCATCTGGGCTAGTAAGGATTGCCCTGGAGTGCGAGAAAAGCCAGCCGCCGTCTCGAGGCGGTCGGCCACCGGTGAGGCTTTTCAATGAACCAATGTGGACTATGTACTGTAATGGTAGGACATGCGGCTACGCTTTTTCACGCGCATGCACAGATTCCGACTGGCATGTGCTGAGCACCGTCCAGACCGTCTCCGTCGGTGCTGGAGTGATTCCGGTGGTGGATGACGGCCGGAAGAATGGTGCATCTGAAGGCGAGTTGCTTTACATGAGAGCTAGATTTGAGCGAGTTGTGGGGAACCGTGACTCGGAAGCTTTCTACATGTTGAACCCGGACGGCAAGGGAGGGCCGGAGCTCAGTATTTTCTTACTTAGAATATGAATAAATAAATAAATAAAAAATCAATCGCTTGGAATTTTTTTCATGAGAAATAGGCTTGTGTATAATTGCAATTTGGAAAAATAATAGTGTTTAGTTAGGGAGAGCTTGTATTTTTAGATCTATAATTTTACGACCATGTTGCTTTAATTATACTATTAATGTTACCTTTTACTTGATGTTCTTGGACATGATTATTAATTTCACAAACAAAAAATGTGAATGACTTTTACAAATGTTTTGATTTTGAGAAAGATTTGCGCATGGATGAAGGAATCAGAAAGTGACTACTATATTTTATGAAATAAAAAGTATTAACTTTGGAGGCGGTGGAGAGCTCCATTTGGGAAATTAAGTTACTTCATTTTAGCCCCTTTTGGCACCCATTAAAATTACGGTCAATTTTTTTTTTTTTTTTCTCTTCTTATCAACCACACATTTTTTAATAAAATAATATTATATATAATTCAAAAATAATTTTTTTTCTTTTTTAATTCCACATTCTTAAAAACAATATTATTCCAAAAATTATAATTTCAAATAATGAGGGCACAAGGCCTTAATTGATAAAACTAAGCACGGCACTTTCCCCCGAAATTACACCGTCACATCTAAAGAGTACAATTCAAAAAATAGGATTAAAATCTTGTTATCCAAAAATCAAGTGATAATTCTATACTTTAGTATTAATAATAATGCTATAATATTCCCCATGCACCCCAACCATAATCAATCAATTTTCCTCTCTTCTCTCTACATTTTATCTTCTCTCTATATCTCCATCTTATCTCTTCTTACTCTTTACAAAACACCACCATTGGAGGCTTCGTCGGCATGGAGCTTACTATGACACGACCCCGCCTCGAGTCATCCTAGTGGACCCAGACGTGGCGTGCGCCGATGATGAATTCCAGCTAGATGCTAGACCCACCATCAATGCCACATAAACTGTTCTATGACTGATTGACTATTCGTGGACTACAATATTTTTATTATAGAAATTTTGACAGGGTTTTCCCTAAATATTGGCAAAACCAACCTGAAAATCAACAAATATTCATAAAAACACCTACACCAAATATTTTGGAAGCCACCAATGCCACCACAACGTAAACAACATGAGACTAAACTAGATTGAGTACTTCTACTACCAAACATCATGTTCGCAAGCATGCATTACATCAATTTTACGACCCTTCGACTAAATGCATCTCAAAAAAATATTAGACCAAATGTTTAATAATATGAGTCCCCAAAATATAATACATACTATGAAATGATTAAGATCGTGCAACTAAATGATGGTTAATCAAGCTCTGGCTGCAGCAGGCTTTCCAAGTATCTCAAATTCAGCGGCCTCCTAAGAGGAAAAAACATGGTAAAAGATATGAGCTTATAACTCAGTGAGTGGATAATACGAAACACATACCTTTTTCAATTTATATGCATGTTTACTGAGAGATCTGATTATCTTCTTATGGCTTTAAGAAATCTAAATTCTGATCATTTGTTAAGAAATGAAATATGCTAAAATCATAAAATTCTTACTCTTTATTCAGAATAGCCAACCGTAAAATATGTCAAGTATAGATAATCTGGTATCAACAATAATCTGTGTAAAGTTGTCATTTCTGTAAGTTAAAATTGTATTTCTGTATTTGAATTCTATAATCTGAAAGGAACTATCATCTGATATTCGAAAATCTGTGAACCTACAACTGAATAAACATAATATAATATACTGAATAGTCACACCAATAAATACCCAATGAATAACCTTACTCATGTACAAAGTAATCTCGATGTACAAGGCAAAACCATTCAAATATGATAATCTGATAATCTAGTCATACGTACGCAGAGCTACCCCAAAGTCTAATTGCCCTAGTACACGGCCCATAGCCTATGTGTGTACGAGAGTGGGTCCCAAAGACCTCTAATAATCTGGTCATACAATGTGAAAACACATTCACGTCAGTGCAAAGAGGGTAAAATAACCATAGGAAGTCATACACTGTGGAAATATATTCACACCAGTGCAGACGGGGGTAAAATCACATGGGTACTTTCTGGTGGTTTTAAAATAACTTTTAATATGTTGAAACACGTAATAAGAATATAAAATTCTAGATGAATGATTTAAATGAACTGGATTTAACTTTAAAAGAATTAACTATAAAACTCATTAAATTCTCGAAATCATGCTATCAAATCGAATATATGAAATAATTAAGTTCCTGATATGATATAAATTCAATAATTATTCATTTCTGAAAAGTAAGCTTTTCCATTCACAGAGTATGTGCTACAAGCTAGACTGGCTGATAAACGTTTCCAATATGTTGGTCACCACCTGAAATACGATATGCATAACTAATTTAGCCATTGACGAACCAAGAAACCTTTAATATCGAATGCAATAATAATTAAACTGAACTTCTCAATACTTGACTAAATCTCCCAAATATATCACTTAATTCAATGAAACTAATTACACTTTCTAGTTCCTTCACTAGCATGCACTTTATCAAAATCATTTCCATTACAACCATAAAATAAGTATCCATTTCCATCTAAGGAAAAACTTGAAATCATACTTCCACCATTACTTTTACATCTTGTTCCATCAATACATTCTTTCAAGTGAGTATTTACCAACACAAGCATTTCCACAACCCAACTTCATTCAAGAACCCAAATTTTAAATTCTAGGGTTTGCCAAAAATGATATAACTTACTTTGAATCAAATGGAAGTTAACCTATCAACAAGCTTGAGCTAGAAATCACAATCTTTTTCTCCATTAAAAATTTTCGGACCATACAAAACCCTAGAAATCCAACATAAATAATCACTTATCTCTAGAAAAAAAGAGGTAAATCGAACTCAAGCTTAACCTTAACACTTATCCCTTTTTCCTTTTTTTTCCTTCCTTTTCTTCTCTCTTTTTCTCTTTTTCTTCTTCTCTGGCCGGTTTTCTATGTTCTTTGCGTGTGAGGTGAGGGAAATGAGAGAAATGGGTGTTGAAATGTCAAAGTAGTGGAGATTTTGCACCATAAGTCCCTTAACTACCAATGTTATACAAGTAAGTCCTCCACTTCAAATATAATGCATATAAAACTTTTATATATTTCCAATCATAAAATAAGTTATAAAAAAGTAATTTAGTCCAATTAAATCCTTATTGACACTTTGACAATTCCACCTTTGACTTTGACTAATTAAAATTGGGTTGTAATAATCTTACCTCCTTAAAAGAATTTCGTCCTCGAAATTCGATGGACACCTGACTAATCAGTGAATAGATGAGGATATTTCTCACGCATCTGGTCATCATTTTTCCATGTAGCCTCTTCTACTGTCTGATTCTTCCAAAGTACCTTGAGAAGTGAAATTGTCTGGTTTCGCTGAATTTGCACCTTTCTGTCAAGAATTCTCACTGGCTCTTCTATATAGGTCAAATTCTCCTTCAACTAAATTGACTGAGACTCTAGCACATGCGAAGCATCTACAATGTACTTGCGAAGCATAGAAACATGAAAAACATCATGGATCCTGGATAATTCATCTGGAAAATCTAATCGATAAGCAACTGGGCCAATCCGTTCAATAATCTGATAAGGTCCAATAAATCGTGGACTCAACTTTCCTCGCTTGTCAAATCTCAACACCTCTTTCCAAGGTGACATTTCAAAAACACCTTATCTCCAACTGCAAATTCAAGATCTTTCCTGCGCCTATCTGGATAACTTTTATGTCTGTCTTATGCTATTTTCAAAATTTCTCTAACCAATTTCACATTTTCTGAAGCCATTTGAACCAATTCAGGGCCTGCTAACTTTCTTTTACCAACTTCATCCCAACATATTGGCGTTCTGCACTTCCTACCATATAAAGCTTCAAAAGGAGCCATTTCTATACTAGAGTGGTAATTGTTATTGTAAGCAAACTCCATCAAAGACATATGAGTATCCCAGCTACCTTTGAACTTTAAAACACAAGCCCTCAACATATCCTCAAGAGTCTGTATGGTCCTTTCTGACTGGCCATCAGTTTGAGGATGAAAATATATACTAAAATGTAGTATAGTACCCATGGCTTCCTGCAAACTAGGCCATAATTTGGATGTAAAACGAGGATCTCTATCAGATACAATAGACACTGGAGCACCATATAAGCTAACTATCTCATCCACATACAACTTTTCTAACTTATTTAAAGAATAAGTAGCTTTGATCGGCAGAAACCTGGCAGTCTTAGTCAAACGATCGACAATAACCCAAACACCATCATGACCATTCTGAGTACGAGGAAGACCAAATAAAAAGTCCATAGAGATGTGCTCCCATTTCCATTCTGGAATAGGCAATGGCTGTAAAAGTCCTGCTGTTTTCTGATGATCAGGTTTTACCTGCTGATAGACCAGACACTTGGATACAAAATCTGCTATCTCTCTTTTCATACCCAGCCACCAGTAATGATCTCTCAATGTGTGATACATTTTAAAACTACTTGGATGTATAGCATAAGTAGAACTATGTGCCTTTTCTAAAATCTCCTTCTTCAATTCTGGAATATCTGGAACGCATAACCTATTACCCATAGCCAATGCACCATCATCTCTTATCACATAATCTGTTCTTAACCAAACACTCACTTCTGCTTTCAATATTCTTAATGTCAAGTCTTGAGATTGAGCTTTTATAACCTTATCAATCAAAGTAGGCCTTACCTGAAAATGTGCTAATACCGTCCCCGAAGTAGTAGCTGACAACTGAGCATGCAACTTCCTAAACTTACATAACAAAGCAGCATATACTACATTGGATTGAGAGGAAGAACTAGTCTTTCTGCTAAGAGCATTTGCAACCACATTAGCTTTCCCCGGATGGTAGTCAATATTACAATCATAATCTTTTATCAACTCTAACCATCTTCTTTGTCTCAAGTTCAGCTCTTTCTGATCAAAGATATACTTCAAACTCTTATGATCGGTAAATATTTGACATTTCTTACCATACAGAAAATGTCTCCAAATCTTCAATGCCAACACCACTGCAGCTAAATCCAAATCATGTGTTGGGTAGTTTAACTCCTGCTTCTTTAATTTTCTTGAAGCATAAGCTATAACTGTGTCACTCATTCAGGCGGATTTAAATCTAAGTCTCGGAGTTCTGGGTCTAGTCAGGGATCAGGCCATAGTCAGAGTTCTGTACAGCAGTCGGTGGGGAGTCATTCTCATGTTCAGGGTTCTGTACAGAGACTACATAGAACTAGACAGAATGAGGGTTCAGATCATCGTAGTTTTCCACAGTGCCAGTCTTGTGGGAGGTTTCATCCAGGCGAGTGCCTCAGAGGAGCTGGAGTTTGTTACCAGTGTGGTCAGATGGGACACATGAGGAAAGATTGTCCAGCCCGATCTCAGCCTATTGGAGCATCTCAGGTGCTATTGTCTCAGCCATGGATCAGTATGGGCAGACAGAGCCGGGATCAAAGAGCTACGACAGCAGGGTCGACAATGGGTGCACAACCTAGTGTGGCTGGGAGTAGTGCTTCTAGACAGAGAGCCCAGGCAGGTCGATCCAGGACTCAGGGCAAAGTGTTTGCTATGACCCAGCAGGAGGCAGAGGAGTCACCAGATGTGGTAGTGGGTATGTTATCTATTTTTAGTATAAATGCTCGTTGTTTGATTGATTCGGGTGCTACCCATTCCTTTATTTCTCATGCATTTGCTAGCTTTGCTGATAAGATGTCAGAGCCCTTAGACAGTGAATTGGTAGTAGCGACTCCCGTTGGGGATTCACTTTTAGCTAATCGGGTATACAGAGACTGTGGGATTAGAGTGAACGACCATGAGTTGAAAGCGGATCTAATTCCACTTGATATTCATGATTTTGATGTTATTTTGGGGATGGACTTTCTATCTAGGCATCGTGCTACAGTTGATTGTTTTCGCATGGAAGTGATATTTAATATCTGCCCTAGATGCTCGGAGAATGCTCAAAAAGGGTTGTCATGCATATTTAGCTCATGTGGTTGATACTCGGATCACTAAGCGGGAAATTGGTGATATA
Organism: Fraxinus excelsior; assembly: GCA_019097785.1. NCBI lineage: Eukaryota > Viridiplantae > Streptophyta > Magnoliopsida > Lamiales > Oleaceae > Fraxinus > Fraxinus excelsior. The sequence goes on along the minus strand of CM032626.1, from coordinate 25,493,094 downwards.
CCCGTGGTGCGAGATTTTCTTGATGTCTTTCCAGAAGACCTTCCGGGATTACCCCCAGACAGGGAGATTGAGTTCTCTATTGATTTGATCCCCGAGACAGCACCTATTTCACAATCACCTTATCGGATGGCTTCGAAAGAGTTAAAGGAATTAAAGGTGCAATTACAAGATTTGGTTGATAAGAGTTTCATTAGACCCAGTGTATCCCCATGGGGAGCGCCAGTTTTATTTGTGAAGAAGAAAGACGGCACTATGAGACTATGTATTGACTACCGGCAGTTAAATAAGGTGACTATTCGCAATAAGTACCCTTTACCCCGCATTGACGATTTATTTGATCAACTTCGAGGTGCCTCGGTATTTTCAAAGATTGATTTGCGTTCGGGGTATCATCAGCTCAGAATTAGAGACGTTGATGTACCAAAGACTGCTTTCAGGTCTCGATATGGCCATTATGAATTCTTGGTGATGCCGTTTGGACTAACTAATGCCCCGGCTGCATTTATGGACTTGATGAATAGGGTGCTTCACCCATATCTTGATAAGTTTGTGATTGTTTTTATTGATGATATATTGGTATACTCTCGCAGTCGTGATGAGCATGCGGAGCACTTGAAAGTTATTTTGCAGACTTTACGAGATAAGCAGTTGTATGCTAAGTTCAGCAAATGTGAATTTTGGCTGGATAAAGTGGTGTTTCTAGGCCATGTTATCTCTGCAGAAGGTATATATGTAGATCCGGTGAAAACAGAGGCTGTGAGGAGATGGGAACGTCCTACTAGAGTGACAGAGGTGCGGAGTTTCCTTGGTCTAGCAGGTTATTATCGTCGATTTATAGAGGGATTCTCTAAGATTGCCCTTCCCTTGACCAGTTTGACTCGGAAGGACTCCAAATTCGTGTGGACTGAGCATTGTGAGAAGAGTTTTCAGGAATTGAAGAATAGATTGGTTTCTGCTCCTGTACTTACTATTCCTTCACCAGGTGAAGAGTTTACAGTGTATAGTGATGCTTCACACCAAGGATTGGGTTGTGTGTTGATGCAAAATGGAAAGGTTATAGCTTACGCTTCAAGACAATTGAAGAAGCATGAGTTAAACTACCCAACACATGATTTGGAGTTAGCTGCAGTGGTGTTGGCATTGAAGATTTGGAGACATTATCTTTATGGTGAGAAATGTCAAATATTTACCGATCATAAGAGTTTGAAGTATATCTTTGATCAGAAAGAACTGAACTTGAGACAAAGAAGATGGTTAGAGTTGATAAAGGATTATGATTGTAAGATTGACTACCATCTGGGGAAAGCTAATGTGGTTGCAGATGCTCTTAGCAGAAAGACTAGTTCTTCCTCTCAATCCAATGCAGTATATGCTATTTTGTTGTGTGAGTTCAGGAAGTTGCATACTCAGTTGTCAGCTACTACTTCGGGGGCGGTATTAGCTCATTTTCAGGTAAGACCTACTTTGATTGATAATGTTATAAAAGCTCAATCTCAAGACTTGACATTAAGAATATTGAAGGCAGAAGTGAGTACTGGGTTAAGAACAGATTATGTGATAAGAGATGATGGTGCATTGGCTATGGGTAATAGATTATGCGTTCCAGATATTCCAGAATTGAAGAATGAGATCTTAGAAGAGGCACATAGTTCTGCTTATGCTATGCATCCAGGTAGTATTAAAATGTATCACACATTGAGAGATCATTATTGGTGGCTGGGTATGAAGAGAGAGATAGCCGATTTTGTATCCAAGTGTCTGGTCTGTCGCAGGTGAAGCCAGATCGTCAGAAAACAGCAGGACTTTTACAGCCATTGCCTATTCCAGAATGGAAGTGGGAGCACATTACTATGGACTTTTTATTTGGTCTTCCTCGTACTCAGAATGGTCATGATGGTGTTTGGGTTATTGTTGATCGTTTGACTAAGACTGCTAGGTTTCTGCCGATCAAAGCTACTTATTCTTTAAATAAGTTAGCAAAGTTGTATGTGGACGAGATAGTTAGCTTATATGGTGCTCCAGTGTCTATTGTTTCTGATAGAGATCCTCGTTTTACATCCAAATTTTGGCCTAGTTTGCAGGAAGCCATGGGTACTAAGCTACATTTCAGTACAGCTTTTCATCCTCAGACTGATGGCCAGTCAGAGAGGACTATTCAGACTCTTGAGGATATGTTGAGGGCTTGTGTTTTAGAGTTCAAGGGTAGCTGGGATACTCATCTGGCTTTGATGGAATTTGCTTATAATAACAGTTACCACTCCAGTATAGAAATGGCTCCTTTTGAAGCTTTATATGGTAGGAAGTGCAGAACACCAGTATTTTGGGATGAAGTTGGTGAAAGAAAGTTAGTAGGTCCTGAATTGGTTCAAATGGCTTCAGAAAATGTGAGATTGGTAAGAGAAAATTTGAAAAGAGCACAAGACAGACAGAAAAGTTATGCAGATAGGCGCAGGAAAGATCTTGAATTTGCAGTTGGAGATAAAGTATTTTTGAAATTGTCACCTTGGAAAGGAGTGTTGAGATTTGGCAAGCGAGGGAAGTTGAGTCCACGATTTATTGGACCTTACCAGATTACTGAACGGATTGGCCCGGTTGCATATCGATTGGATTTGCCCGATGAATTATCTAGGATTCATGATGTTTTTCATGTTTCTATGCTTCGCAAGTACATTGTAGATGTTTCTCATGTGCTAGAGTCTCAGCCAATTCAATTGAAGGAGAATTTGACCTATATAGAAGAGCCGGTGAGAATTCTTGACAGAAAGGTGCAAAGTCAGCGTAACCAGATAATTTCACTTGTCAAGGTACTTTGGAAGAATCAGACAGTAGAAGAGGCTACATGGGAGAATGAGGATCAGATGCGTGAGCAATATCCTCATCTATTCGCTGATTAGCCAGATGTCCATCGAATTTCGAGGACGAAATTCTTTTAAGGAGGTAAGATTGTTACAACCCATTTTTAGGTAGTCAAAGTCAAAGGTGGAATGGTCAAAGTCAATATCAATAAAGATTTAATTGGACTAAAATATTATTTGGGGTTAATTTTATTATTGGATATATGTGAAGGATTTAAATAGATTAGATTGGAAGTTGAAGACTTACTTATACACCATGGGAAGTATAAGGACTCAATGTGCAAAAATCTCTACAACCTTTGACATTTCAACCCTTTTTGTCTCATTCCTCTCTCACTCCCTCACACACAGAACCAGTTACGGGCAGAAGAGAAGAGAAGAAAGAAGAGAAAAAGGGGAAGAAAAAGGAAGAAAAGAAAGGAAAAAAGGGAAGGAAAGGAAGAAGAAAGAAGGTAAGAATTAATTTCTTCAAACTTTGGGTTCGATTTATTCATTTATTTTCATGAGGCCGAAATTAATTATGTTGATTTCTAGGGTTTATATGGTCCGAAAATTTCTAATGGGAGGAGAAAAGTTTGATTTCTAGCTCAAGTTTCGTATTTGGTTAGCTTCCCTTTTGATTCAAGGTAAGTTATATCAATTTTGGCAAACCCTAGAAATTCTAAATTGGGTATTTTGGAAAATTGTTGGAGAAATGATTATGTTGATATAATGCTCACTTGGAGGAATGTATTAATGGAACAAGGTGTCAAAGTTATGATGGAACTATGATTTCAAGTTTTCACTAAAGGGAAGATGGATATTTATTTTTATGGTTGTGATGGAAGTAATTTGATATATGGCAAGTTAGTAATGGAACTAGAAAGTGTAATTAGTTTCATTGGATTAAGTGATTTATGTTGGAGATTTAGTCATGTATTGAGGAAATTTAGTTTAATTACTATTACATTCGATATTAAAGGTCTTGGTTCGTCAGTGGCTAAATTGGCTATTTATATCATATTTCAGGTGGTGACGAACAAATTGGAAACGTCTATCAGCCAATCTAGCTTGTAGCTCGTACTCTGTGAGTGGAAAAACTTACTTTTCAGAAATAAATAATTATTGAATTTATATCATATTAGGAACTTAATTATTTCCCATATTCGATTTGACAGCATGATTTCGAGAATTTAATGGATTTTATAGTTAATTCTTTTAAGGTTAAATTCAGTTCATTTAAATTATTCATCTAGCATTTTATATTCAGATTACGTGTTTCAACATAATAAAAGTTATTTTAAAACCACCAGAAAGTACCCATGTGATTTTACCCCGGTCTGCACTGATGTGAATGTGTTTCCACAGTGTATGACCAGATTCAGTTATTTTACCCGCTCTGCACTGATGTGAATGTGTTTCCACAGTGTATGACCAGATTATCAGAGGTCTTTGGGACCCACTCTCGTACACATATAGGCTTTGGGCCGTGTACTAGGGTGCTTAGCCTTTGGGGCAGCTCTGCGTACGTATGACCAGTTTATCAGATTATCAGATTTGAATGGTTTTGCCTTGTACATCGAGATTTCTCTGTACATGTGCAAGGCTATTCATTGGGTACTTCTTGGTGTGACTATTAGTATATCACATTATGTTTATTCATATGTAGATTCACAGATTTCTGAATATCAGATGATAGTTCCTTTAAATTATAGAATTTAGCTTATTCAGATACAGAATTACGATTTTAACTTATAGAAATGACAGCTTTATACAGATTTTTGTTGACACCAGATTAGCTATACTTGGCATATTTTTCAGTTGGTTATGCTGCACAAAGAGTAAGAATATGTGATATTAGCATGTTTCAGTTATAAACAGATGATCAGAATTTAGTACTTCTTAAAGCTGTAAGAAATTAAATTAGAGTTTTCAGTAAATATTCATTAATGGAATAGTGCATGTAAATGCAATTTAGCCACTCACTGAGTTACAAGCTCACATCTTTTGTCATGTTTTCCTTATCAGGAGGCCGCTGAATTTGAGATACTTGGAAAGCCTGCTGCAGCCAGAGCCTGATTAACCACCATCTAGTTGCACGATTTTAATCATTTCATAGTATGTATTGTATTTTGGGGACTCATATTATAAAACTTTTGGTCTAATATTTTGTTGAGGCGCGTTTAGTCGAAAGGTTGTAAAACTTGATGTAATGCATTGTGGTTGCGTTGTGGTGGCATTGGTGGTTTCCACAATGTTTGGTGTAGGTGTTTTTATGAATATTTGTTGATTTTCAGGTTGGTTTTGTCCATATTTTAGGGGAAACCCTGTCAAAATTTTTATAAAAATATTATATTCCTTGATTAGTCAATTAGTCATAGAACAGTCTATGTGGCCTTGGTGGTGGGTCCAGCATCTAGCTGGAATTCATCATCGGCGCACGCCACGTCTGGGTCCACTAGGGTGACTCGAGGCGGGGTCGTGTCAATTGGTATCAGAGCATGGTTTTAGAGTTTGTAGCTAACATTGCATGTATCTGATGTTCATATATCATACATTACTGTAGGTGAGTCATGCGTGGTGGTGGCCGAACTCGCAGGCAGCGAAATCCAGTATCTCAAGCTCGTGATGCTCCTGAAGGAGGACATGTTGGAGGGGCCAGCGGGGCCGCAGAATCTGTTCACCAGTCACAGGTGCAACCTGACCCCATCGCTGACAGAGTAGTTGCAGCTATCGCTTCCCTTCTACCGAATACTGACGGGATAACTCTATTGAGAGAGCTATGAAGCTTGGGGCAAAATTTTTCATGGGTACATCAAATCCCGTTGATGCTGAACTCTGGATGAAAACCTTGGAGAGTATTTTTGATGTAATGGAATGTTCTGAGGAGAAGAAATTACGCCTTGCCGTATTTCTACTGAAGGGAGGAGCTGGTGATTGGTGGGCTTCGTTTCGAGGTCGATATCCGGATCCTAGTGCTATCACTTGGACGATTTTCAAGGATACTTTCTTTGAAACCTATTATCCTCCATTTTATCGTGATGCGAGACAAAATGAATTTTTAAGACTGGTACAGGGGTCTATGTCAGTTGCTGAGTATCATGTGAGGTTTGTAGAACTGTCTAAGTATGCCAGTGCATTGATCGCTGAGGAGAGGGATAGGTGCAGACGGTTTGAGCAAGGATTGAGAGCAGATATTCGGCCTATGGTTACTGCTCATGGGCATCATAATTTTGGTCTGTTGGTAGAGGCAGCGTTGAGGGTTGAGGCCGCCATTCGAGAGGGAGGTAATCAGGGAGCACAGATGACATTTCGAGGTGGTAACAGTCAGACATGACCTTCAGGAGAAAGGTCTAAGAAGAACATAAGGGGATTTTGGCCCGGTGTCACTCATTCAGGCGGATTTAAATCTAAGTCTCGGAGTTCCGGGTCTAGTCAGGGATCAGGCCATAGTCAGAGTTCTGTACAGCAGTCGGTGGGGAGTCATTCTCATGTTCAGGGTTCTGTACAGAGACTACAGAGAACTAGACAGAATGAGGGTTCAAATCATCGTAGTTTTCCACAGTGCCAGTCTTGTGGGAGGTTTCATCCAGGCGAGTGCCTCAGAGGAGCTGGACTTAGTATACAATTGTTTATCTCGCAAAGTCTGCGAAATAACTTTCAAGTGTTCGGCATGCTCATCATGACTCCGAGAATATACCAATATATCATCGATAAAAACGATCACACATTTGTCTAGATTGGGTGAAGCACCCTATTCATCAAGTCCATAAATGTAGCCGGGGCATTAGTTAATCTAAACGGCATCACCAAAAATTCATAATGGCCATATCGAGACCTGAAAGCAGTCTTTGGTACATCAACATCTCTAATTTCGAGCCGATGATACCCCGAGCGCAAATCAATCTTTGAAAATACCGAGACACCTTGAAGTTGATCAAACAAATCGTCAATGCGGGGTAGATGGTACTTATTGCGAACAGTCAACTGTCGGTAGTCAATACATAATCTCATTGTGACGTCTTTCTTCTTCCCAAATAAAACTGACGCTCCCCAAGGGGATACAATGGGTCTAATGAAACCCTTATCAACCAAATCTTGTAATTGCACCCTTCAACTCTTTAGGAGCCATCCGATAAGGTGATTGTGAAATATGTGCTGTCCCGGGGATTAAATCAATAGAGAACTCGATCTCCTTGTCTGAGGGTAATCCCGAAAGGTCTTCTGGAAAGACATCAAGAAAATATTGCACAACGGGTATATCGCCAATTTCCAGATTAGTGATCCGATTATCAATCACTTGAGCTAAATATGCATGACAACCTTTTTTGAGCATTCTCCGAGCATCTAATGCAGACATCACACAAGAAAGCAAAATTCTACGCTCTCCAGTGAGAACAATCTCAAGCTCTCTTGGACCTCTAAATACCACTTCCTTGCGAAAACAATCAATTGTAGTACGATGCCTAGATAGAAAGTCCATCCCCAAAATAATATCAAGTGGAATTAGATCCGATTTCAACTCATGGTCGTTCACCCTAATCCCACAATCTCTGTATACCAGATTAGGTAAACGTGAATCCCCAACGGGAGTCGCTACTACCAATTCACAGTCTAAAGGCCCTGATATCTTATCAGCATAACTAGCAAGTGCATGAGAAATAAAGGAATGTGTAGCACCCGAATCAATTAAACAACGAGCATTTATACCAAAAATAGATAACATACCCACTACCACATCTGGTGACTCCTCTACCTCCTGCTGGGTCATAGCAAACACTTTGCCCTGAGTCCTGGATCGACCTGCCTAGACTCCCTGTCTAGAAGCACTGCTCCCAGCAACACTAGGTTGTGCACCCCTTATCGACCCTGCTGACGTAGCTCTCTGATCCCAGTTCTGTCTTTCCATACTGATCCCTGGCTGAGACAATACTACCTGAGATGTTCCAATAGGTTGAGGTCGGGCTGGACAATCTTTCCTCATGTGTCCCATCTGACCACACTGGTAACAAACTCTTGCCCCTCTAGGGCACTCGCATGGATGAAATTTCTTACAAGACTGGCACTGTGGAAAGCTACGGTGATCAGAACCCTCATTCTGCCTCGCTCTCTGAAGTCTATGTGTAGAACCCTGAACATGAGAATGACTTCTCACCGACTGCTGTACAAAATTCTAACTATGGCCTGATCCCTGACTAGACCCAGAACTCCGAGACTTAGATTTAAACCCGCCTGAATTAGTGACACCCTGCCAAAATCCCTTTCTGCTTTTCTTAGACCTTTTTCCTGAAGGTCCTGTCTGACTGCTACCACATCGAAAGGTTATCTGCGCTCCCTGATTACTTCTCTCTCGAATGGCTGTCTCAACCCGTAGTGTTGCCTCTACCAACATACCAAAATTATGATGCCCATGAGCAATAACCATAGGCTGGATATCCGCTCTCAATCCTTACTCAAACTGTCTACACCTGTCCCTCTTCTCAGCAACCAATGCACTGGCATACTTGGACAGTTCTACAAACTTCACATGATATTCAACAACTGACATGGACCCCTGAACTAGTCTTAAAAGCTCATTTTGTTTCGCATCACGATAAAATGGAAGATAAGAGGTTTCATAGAAAGCTTCCCTAAAGATAGTCTAAGTGATAACACTAGGATCTGGATATCGACATCGAAACGAAGCCCACCAATCATCAGCTCTTCCCTTCAATAGAAATACAGCAAGACGTAATTTCTTATCTTCTAAACATTCCATTACATCAAATATACTCTCCAAGGTCTTCATCCAAAGTTCAACATCCATTAATAAAACATTCATCATTCATATATAATATCTAATATTATATACGCATATGTTTCAAGAATCTAGTAATAATTGTGTCTAAACTCATTTAGATAAATGGATATGAACTAAGTAAATAATTAATTAATCAAAATAATCAAATAAATTAATTAGAGGGTTAATTTAATCAAAATCAAATTTTAATTAAAAATCAAATTAGAGTCCAATTTCGATTCCACAATTATATGGCGAAATTATTTAATTAAAATCAAATTCTAATTAAATATCAAATTAGAGTTCAACTCTAATTCTTTAAGATATTTAGGACGAAACAATTTAATTAAAATCGAATTTTAATTAAATATCAAATTATAGTTCAACTTTAATTATAATTGAATTAATATTTTAATTTAGGATAAAACTCCTAAATAAAATAAAATTCAATTTACGATCAAAATTTAATATTTAAGTTAAATCCAATTTTAACGAAAATATAAAAAATCGTCAATTTTAAATAAAATTAAAATTTGGGTCAAACCCTTTTGAAATATTTTATAATTAAATCCAGACCATTTTGAAATTGCATTTGACTCCAATTTTAAAAATAAGAACACGTTCTTCAATTGCAAGATAAGTCCTATATTATAAAATTGCAACTAGACCATGTTTCTTTTAATTGCAGACAAGAGCCTCCAATTTTAAAAATTGCAATAGATGCCTCCATTCCTAAAATCATCACACCCGTCAGAAACCCTAATTCTTCTTGGTGGCGGGAGGCCGCGCTGCCCTTGCTACTGCAGCAACAGCTGCAGATGTCGCTGCAAGGTGGGGCACATCGTGCTACTACCCCTTGCAACTTGAGCCGCTGAGCGACTGTCTCCGTTGACCATTTTTTTTCGTCTCGACCCAAAATATGTTTTATTTCTCAAAAGCAGATTTTTGAAGATAAGAACAATTTTCAATATTGCTAGATTCAAGAATAACATGAACAATCAACTGTTGATAGTTCCAAGATGTAAAACAAATTCTAACAAGCACAAAGTAGGCTTTGGTACCATTGTTGATAACTTACTTAATATGCACAGCGACAAATAAAACAAGTCTTAATCCCATCAATGGTCTTCTTTGTGTTTTAAAAGAAACTGCGATAGAAATTGTATCTTTTGTAAATTCTGCAAACTTCTTTGCTGATCTTGAAACACGATCAATCACGATTTTCAATCCATATTATTCAACTGTCCAGCTTCCAATGGAAATCCACACAGGAAACAAGAATGAGAAAATTAGAGTTTCTATTTTCTTTTGTTAGCGAGAATAATAATAATAATTTGTGTTTTGTCCTTTTCTTAAACCCTAATGACTTATTAATATAAGTCCAAGTGGGCTTGACCAACTTTTTAAACTTAACCCAATCCAATATTTTATTAATCCAATTAATTAAATTTGATCCATAAACTAATTAATCCAATTAATTAATTTGAGCATATTAACAAACAACCCAATTAATTAATTATCTAACACTTGTTAATTAATTAATTGGTGAATCTCATTCTCGTGATTCTCCTTTTGTATGTGACGCATCAGGTTCATGATCACAGTGTCTAAAGATGTGAATTATTATTTTGAACTAATCAAAATCAATAAATTAAAATACCTATTTTTAATTTATCATCAATTCACGTATGTCGTCCCAAATTGATATTTAACAATGTATCAGTGCAATACATGTGACGAAAAATGTCATTTGATATGACAAAACCAAATTGTTCAATTAGCGTGAAACTATAATTATTTCGTCAATATGATCCGATCAATTACAAGATATGGATATGTGTCAATCTCAATTATCGATCATATCTTTTATCCCAGTATTACGTCAATATAAGTTGAAAACTCATTTTCGATTTATGAGTACACATTGACCAATGATTTTGTTATTAACTTAATTGAATGAAATGTACATCATAATCTCTTACTATCTAACATTGACAAATACTCTACTGATAATTCACAACCTTCATATGATTCTTGACATACTCGAACGATGTCGTATTAGTGACATTTGGCACAATAATATCCAACATCATCAAAGTATGACTATCCTCATATAAGACACTATGATGACCTCAAGTTAAATGACCAATTACACCACCGAACGTTAGAGATTAACCACTAATACTTAAGATAATTATCCATGTGGAATTTCTCCAGCGGGTTTCCAATATTTTGTTTTATAACAAAATATTCACATGTTCACTTAAATGTCATCATACTTTAACTCGTAAGATCAACTACTTACTTCACAAGTAAGAAATGTCACATATAATGGTCTATGCATAAAAATGATATTCGTATCTCATTATTACTTACGATCACGGATGATTTAAGATTTAATCATATATAATTTGTATCTCATAATCACAACTTCTTATGATTAGCAAATTACCATGACTTGAATCTACAGATTCTATTATTTAATTTATTAGAATATTATTCAATTAAGTAATAGGTCTTGCCATAAATATTAATCATTTATATATTAAAAGTGTTTATATCCAAAGTTGATTGAATTTAGGGTATAACACTTACACGAGCAACTCTCAGGAGTCAAATACATATAAAATCACATACATAATTCAAAGTTATAAATTTAAAATTGTTTATGCACAGTAGCCTTCATGTGCTTCAACCCTAAACCTTTTTAGTCACATAATTAAATCTTTCTTTTATATTCATCTGTAATTTGTACCACGTATGTGACATAATAATTCACAACCTAACAATGCAAAACTTGCCACTAACTCAACTAATTAAGGTGCGTGAACTTAGATATACATTCTAGTTTATAATTTTGTTTGTTTTCAGTAATCTTGGGATCTGGAAGACGTGGCTTAATGAAGTTCAATAAGTTTTTCCAAAAAATATTTAAGTCCACTTGTTGCCACTACACTATACTTTTGCTGCAAGATTATTATTATTATTTGAATGCGTGTAACATGTGGAGTGGTCCAACTCATTGTGTTTATTGTCCTTCCCCACCTGGTAAATATAATTGAGCAATTAAATGTTGTGTTTCATTACTGACAAAAAGGGGTCAATAAAGTTAATAAGATGAAATCTTATTACTGAATGATAATAAAAAAGCTACAAAAAGACTATATATAAAATGTAAAATCCTCTTAAAAAAAGGCTAAACTAGATAAGAATTATTTATCTAAACTAATAAAGAAATGCACGCATGTTTTACTGGTTATTGTACTTTTTTTTGGGGGATATATATTGCTTGATTTATTTTGTTAATTTGTGTTGAATATATTAATCATATATTCTAACTCTATCCACCTATATTTTTTTGTTAAGCAGTTCCAAGCCGAACACAAAGGAGAGTTGCAGTACTTGTCGAAATTCTTCAAACTTATGAGTTTTATGGATAATGATTGGCAAGTGGGAGAGGGATAAAAGTTGGAGAGCCGAATTGAAAGCTAGGCAGGAAGACATTTTGCCTTGTCACATGTTCTTTTAGCTTAAGTGGACACAAATCCCGCTCAAGGGGATTGAGCTAGCGAGATCTGCAAGATAACCCCGCTTGAGCTATTGTTACCCGAAATCTGAAAATTTGAATGTTGTATGAAAAGTTGCCTCCTTTTATGAAGGTTCACAGTCATTTGGGTTGTCTTAGGTTGAGAATTTACTTAATTATGCACAACGAAAAATAAAATAATTTCAATTCCCACCAAAAATCTTCTTTGTATTTAGTAAGAAATTGTGATATGAATTATACCTTTTATAGATTCTGTAAACTCTTTTGCTGATCTTAGAATACGAACAATCACGATCTGTAATATACAGTTGTCCAATTAATCAGTCTCCAATGAAAATTCACATAGGGAACAAAAATGAGAGAATTATGGTTTCTTTTTTCTTATGTTAGTAAGATAATGAATTGTGTTCCCTTATTTCTGAAACCATAATAGCTTATTAATATAAGAACAAGTGGCTTGACCCGTTTCTTAAACTTACCGTGTCCAATATTTAATTAATCTAGTTAATTAAATTTGGTCAATAAATAAATTAATTAAATTAAATATTTCGGGTCTATTAACATCAATTCACATTCGTTGTCCCAAATTGACATCAGCAATATGTTGGGGCAATACATGTGACGAAAAATGACTCGCGGTATTACAAAATAAATCTTATTCGTTTACCGTACAACTATAATTCTTTCGTCAATATGATCTGGTCAATTACGAATATGGATATGTGTCAATCTCAATTATCGATCATATCTTTCATCTCATTATTAAGTCAATGTAAATCGAAAACTCCTTTTCAACTTATGAGTACATCACAAAAGATATGACCGTTCTCATATAAGGCACTGTGACAACCTCAAATTGAATGACCAATTTCACTACCAAACATTAGAGATTAACCATTGACACTCAAATAGTTATCCATGTGGAATCTTCCTAGCGAGTCTCCAATGATTTGTTCTATAACAAAACATCCATGTGTTCATTTAAGTGTTATCACACTTTAGCTTGTGAGATCAGTTACTTATTTCACAAGTAAGAAATGCCACACGTGATAGTCTATTCATAATAACGATATCTGTATCTCGTTATTACTTACGACTACATATGATTTAAGATTCAGTCATATGTAATTTGTATCTCATAATCACAACTCATTGTGATTAATAAATTGCCAAAATTTGAATCTACGTGTTCTATTATTTAATTTATTAGAATATTAATTCAATTATATAATAGATCTATCATAAATGGAATGCATCAATTATATATTAAAAATGTTTATGATGCGAACCTACAAAACAATGGTAGCTACGGAACCCACACAAGATTGATTCAACCCAAGAAAGTTAAGAAAACAACGTTTAAGTTTGATTAAAAAATATTGAATCAAGAAACTAACATAATCGCCAACAATATGTTGATCCTGTGATTATAAGACTCAGGAATCTCACTCGATTTGTTTGAACGCCACAAAAAATAATCTTGATAATTCAATGAAGAATGAGAAGAAAGCAATATGCATTGTAGTAAAAATATCTCAAATTAAGTGTTTTACAATGAATATATTAGTCCTATTTATAGGAAACCCATAAAACCTAACTAGAAAACGAAATTAAATCTCAAAAGACATTAAAAAATATACCATACAAGAATTTTAACTAATAGAAGATTACGCAAATCTTAGAAAATTCGTTACCCAGTTTGTACTATGCGACCGCATAGGCTAATGGCATGCAGTCACATAGTTGTATCTTGAACCTTCAACTTTATTTCGGTAAGGGGATGTGCGGTCGCATAGTTGTCCATAACAACTTCCTTATCTGTTGCTTGAACCACGTCGATCAATCTGATTTTACATGAAACTAATTCCTTTGCTTGCTGTGATAGATATTTCATCCACTATTACTTGAACAAGCAATCCCATAGTTTCTTTGACCCACTTCGCTCATAACCTAGTCATAGGCCATTTCTCAACGATTAAGGGATCCTTGCCCGGACTTGCCATTGTATCGTGGATCATATCATCATCTTTCTCTTCGAAAGGATTTTACCTCGAATCAGTACATGCATCAAAGAGAGAAATGTTAGAGACATTAAAAATACAAATGATCATAAACGTACCTTAAAGATCCAAATTGTAGCCATTGGTTTCAATCTTTTCAATGATGTGGAATGGTCCATCTCCACTGGGATGTAATCTTGATCTCTTTTGCATTCAAACAATCACATTTATTACTTTTTTCACCTATTAATATTTGCATTCTACGTTGGCGCTTAAATGCACTAAGTACTTCTATATCTTGGTTTATGTTGCAAATTGGTGAAAACGGTGGAAAATGGAAGAAACAAGTGAAAATGGATCAAAATGGAAAAAAGTAAAAGTTCAAGGACTAAAGTACAAATACTATAAACTTTGTTTCCAACCTTGTGATGAAGATTTGAGAGTATTATAGGTCAATAGGATTAAGAAATGAGTCAAAGGGATGAAATATAGCCAAAACATTATCACATATCAACTTTCAAGCTGAAAAGTTTTGCATCAGTTTTCAGCCTCATATGGAGATCCGTTTTTGACATCGTAGATGATAGAATTGGAAGTTTACATCTGAAGAAGAGTTGTAGCCCTTTGAGTCAACTTTCCAAAACATCTTGAATCACCTCAATCGAACATCGGGAGAGGACGATACAAACAAATTACTAAAAGCTCTCCGGAAGGAAGAAATTATAACCATGCGATTGCATGGTTATAAACCCAGGAGACCACACAGAACCCTTCAGCGAATTCAAAGACTGAAATTCATTGTTCCATGCGACCACATGGGTTTGTACCTTGCGATCGCATAGGCCTAATTTTGGGCAGAATCTTCTATTTCCGGATTTTTGCTTAATCACTTATGAAAACTTTTTGGAATCGTTTTTCTCGACCTAAATTCGACCAGAAGAGGGAAAAATACCTCATTCTTCATCTCCTATCAATTTACTCTCAAGGTTGGATCAAGAACTCCATGGAAGGCTAGAGAAATTGGTGAAGTAAGGAAGGAACTCATTCGGTTCAGAGAATTCATGTCGTTTATTCATGCTATTTGGTATTTATTGTATTAAACACTTCTAGATCTGGATTTTCATCTTATGAGTTATTTGTGAAATTAGTTTAACATGTGTTAGAACTTTCATATAATCAATCATGTTTTTTTTTTCTGTCGAACGATCGAATCATGTGTTCAATTTCAATTCCCCTACTTTTATTGGTATGATTGCTTACTACTCTATGCTACATGTATATGGTTGATTAGTAATCTAATTTCAATAATTAATCGCGAAAATTGTGAAGAAAGTTTAGAATCTAGAAGTAAATTTATGAATATTATTGGTTTTGATTGCTAAACTCTCCGGTTAGAGTATCGGGATGAAAGTCTCTAATTGTGTCATCAATTTGAATAAACGATATTGAATGGCCCGAACTGAGTGAGGAAATTCCAAAGCTTCACTATCCTAATTACTGCATTTTATCTCATAATTTTGATATTGATTCACTTGATCAACAACCAAATCTTCCTACAAATTTGAAAGGATAAATCACCCCTTTTGGAAACTTTGACAACTTTTCCATCTCCTTGTAGATACGACACCCCAAAGCTATACTACAACACAGCGTAAATCTTTGGGCGTAATCACACCCAAACCCAATCACCTGATTCGAATACTTTATACATCTTCCTTTTGTTACCTTGAGATACATATAATTTAATCCCCCGCGTTCTATCTAAACTACCACTTACAATAATTGTTTAAGGAATTAAACCAAACAAAGTTAACGGATTTAAACCATAAACCATATCAAAATGTGTAAGAGAAGTAGTAGAAGATACTAAATTGGTTCCCAACATATTCCATAAATTCGAACCAAAATAGTTAAGGACTTTAAGATTAAAATATAAATTCTCATGTTTCAAATCACCAGCAATGCACCCCAAATGTCTATGATACTTAATTAATTTCTTGACTCATACTAGAATATCATTAACTAGTAATTGTTTGCCTATGAATGCATATGACAAATAACTTATTACTCTCATAGAAATATTGGATGCATTAATATGTGGAAAAGTACATGCCCCATATGAACTTATTACTACATGCTAGTCCATTATCTAATCTATGCATGAGGTATTGATTCTTTACCATGCCATAGTGGAATGTTTTTCCTTCAATGTTCATTAAATTCTCCACTTGTATCGAATCAATTGGATACTTAATGGGTGGTATCACACTAAATAAGTCTTTATGGAACGGGTGTTTGAATTCCTGCAATAAAGAAATATCCAATATGGGAAAGGATTTATTAGTTCTCACTAAAGCACTCTCAATCTCACATTTTTTCACGCATTGATTTTTATCTCCTCTCAATAGACTCTCTTTCTTCTCTCTTGTGGCTCTGCCCTTTTTTTTTAATCATAATTAGCCACCTCACTATTTTCTCTCCTACTATCTTTTCACATTTCTTTAGTTTTTTCCTCACCTTTCAATCTCAATTGGCCCTCATAGACCTGTTGTGGTATTAATGGTACAAGAGCAACAACCCTCCCATCTTTTACAAAGTTGTTAATATTCTTAAATTCTTCATGTTTAACCTTCTTATCATATTTCCTTGATCTTCCCAATAAAATGTGCCCAGCATGCATAGGAACCACATCACACATCACTTCATCACTATACTTCCCAATTGAGAATTCACCAAAACTCTCATATTCACTTTAACCTCTCCACATTCATCTAACCACAAAAATTTATAACCCTTAGGATGTTTTATCGTAGTCAATCCTAATTTCTCAATACGTGCAATACTAGCAATATTAGTACAACTACCCCCCATCAATAATCAAACTACATACCTTATTTTTGACATGGCATCTAGCATGAAAGATGTTTTCTTTTTGCTGCTCCACGTCATCCAATTTTATTTGTGTATTGAGAACATGCATCACTATAAGTAACTCACCTCCTAGCGGGTACTCTATTCCATCTCCTTCACTAGCATCCTTTAATGCGGGCATATCATCACCATCACTATCACCCACCACTTCTCTATTATCTCGTAAAATCATTGCCATTTTGTTTGGACATTGAGAAGCAATGTGCCATGATCCCAAACACTTAAAACATTTGATATCTCGTATCTTAGAAGGCTGGGAGTCCATTTTGGGTGTAATTTTGCTAACAACTTCCTCCTTTTCCCTTGGTGGTTCAGTCTTACTACTCGAAATAGCCCCATTACCTTTATTGTTATCCCACTTTGATTTTCAAGAAGAGTTCAAACCCGATGAATATCTAGCTATTCCCTTCTTCTTTAATTACCTTTCTACCTTCATAGCTACATTTAGCATCTCTTCCAACTCCAATAATGTTGCAACTCTACCACATTAGCTATATCCCTATTCAAACTATTCAAAAACTGGGTCGTGGGGGCCTCCCCATCCTCCTCAATATTTGCTCTAATAATAGAAATATCCATCTCCTTGTGATAATCCTCCACATTCCTAGAATCTTGGTAGAGACTTAGCAATTTGTTTGATGAAACTCCCTATAATAATGATTATGCACAAACATCTTTCTCATGATAGCCTTCAATTCTTCCCATGTATTAATAGGCCTCTCATGGTTCCTCCTCTTGTATGTTAATACTTGATCCTATCGAATGATAGCATAATCGGTAAATTCAAGCACCACAATCTTTACCTTTTTTTTCCTCCGAGTAGTTGTGGCATCAAATATTAATTCTTCTTTATTTTCCCACTCCCATTATGCCTTCGGATCACTCATTCCTTTGAATGAAGGAATTGTCATTTTGATATTATCCATACTTCTATTAACACCATCTCCAACAAGATATCTATCCCTCATTTCATGCATAACTCTTCTATCTCTCATTCTTCCTAACTCGACATCTGCTAATGCATCCTCATTAATATCACTATCTTCTTTCCATTCACCATCAAAATTCGCTCGATGATTCCGCCTTCCTTGCCTCCTTGCATTAGGAATATCTCTAGATAGCTCCCTATGTAAGTTAGCAAGCAATATGTCTTGCCGATCCAATCTGTCTCTCACATCCTCAAACAACATTTCCAGTCATCATATCACCTCATCCGACATGTTGACATGATTATTATTCCTGTTTGAAGTAGATTCGTCTCTATCCTACATGTATGCGCTCATGTATAACTCAAATTGAGATTTTCTCTCTATTATTCTCACCACTCGTCTTTTTTCACTCAATGCTTTCTTGTAAGTAATTTAAAGAACTAATTCTATCTCAATCAAAATTAATCATTTTAGAGTTTCAAACAAAGATTTGAATAATAAAAATTGACTCTAGAATGTTTCAAAAAGTAGGAATTGACGTTTTGAATGGACACTCAGAAAATATTCAAAGAAGGTGTTTCTTAAATCTGAATTGGACACTTTTGAATTGAGAATATTCTTTTTACTCAAACACAATAAAATTATATGTTTTTTTTTGGATAAGGTAAATGTATAATATCCAAAGCATGAAAGTAAAGTACAAGATCATATGGGCATACCCCAGAAAAACAAAACTAGAAATATATGCTTCCTAACACAAAAACAATAGCCTAGATTAGTGCTAATAACCTAGCCACAACAAATAAAAAATATCCATAGAAAAACCCCATGAGCGTTGGAACCATCTATTCTCATCAGATGGAACCAAGCCCCTACATAAATCCACTCGTGCACAAAAAAAAAAAAACAATGTCCCGAATAACAATAGACTCATGTTTTGGAGCCTTAACATGGGTTCTAGAATTATGCTCATGCCAAATAGTATAAATCGAAGCCACAAACATTAAACAAATGACTATGGAGCGCACTGATCTCCCACGAAACTGCTACATCTAAGAAAGAGTCTATATCCAACTTCCCCGAACCCAATACAGGTTATATTTAGCACGCACAGCATGCCAAACGCGCTCAGAAAAAGGGCAGGCAAAGAAGAGATGATCCAAATCCTCAACCGAACAACTACACAAAACACAATACATAGACTGTAACAAGCCAAAAGAAGAAGCTTTATATGTATATAGATGCCACCTCAGATTACTATCCAAAGGATAAATGCATGATGGGAAAAATACTTAGGGAACCATACAATATGATGTCAGGTCATCCTAGGGCGGCGAAGTCGAAGAGACTCCCAAGCACTCCGAACAGAGAAGACTTCGTCCACATTATACACCCATCGCAAGGCATCATCTCTAGTACTATCCGACCGAAAAGTATCAAGGGTACCTTGTATGAAGTCAAACAACGCTGGGGAACAAGCTGATGGCCGCCTCCAAGTATCACCCTTAACAATCTCTGCCACCTTAGCTTGTCTACTCAATCTAGAGTCATAAATGATCCTCTCACCAAAAATATTCTCTAAAGGGCCAAAGGATACAAATTAGCAAACCAAACGAAAGCAAGTCTACCATTACCAATTCTGAATTTCATTTTGTCCATCCATATACCCTAAAGTCCAAGAATCTTCCTCCAACTCCAAGAACAATCCCCAGGAAACATCAATTCCCAAACACTCATACCTCTAAGTAAGTAACATCGTGCTCATATAACCCAAAGAGAGGAGGCAGAATCCGTACAAAGGGACCAAAGGTGTTTTAACATGGAAGCCTTATTCCAAATCTCCATGTTCCGCAGACCTAAACCACCTTCCTCTTTAGGCATACAAATCTTTGCCCAAGCCACTTTAGTACCACCGGTGCCAACGACACAACCTTTCTACAAGAAATCCTGTAAAGTTGCCTCCACTTACTTGACCACAGCATTAGGTAAAATAAATACCGAAGACCAATAAACCTAAATAGAAAAAAGCACATACTTAATAAGTTATAACCTACCCATATAGGAGAGCACACGATAAGTCCAACGTTTAGCCCTAGCTATAATAAGATCCACCAATACCTTACAATTCAAAGTCCTCAATTTGGTAGAGAAAAGTGGAACACCAAGATAACATACTGGTAGCATGCCCTCTTTATACCCCAAAACATCAAGCAACAGATCCTTAAGATATGAAGAAATACTACTAGAAAATAGATTACTCTTTTCTGGATTAGGAATAAGACCCGAAAGTGCTTTGAATCGACCAAAGCACTCTTCAATGAGAGAAACAGAACCAACCTCAGCCCTACAAAAGACCATAAGATCATCAGCAAAACACAAGTGGGTGATCTTTTCCTTCTTATACCTCTATTGATATTTAAACTACTGCTTAGCAACCATCAATCCCATTAACTCTGAAAAGACCTCCATTGCCAAGACAAACAAATAAGGCGACAACGAATCTCCTTGTCTCAATCCTCTCCCACCAGCAAAGAAACCATGCAACTTTCCATTAATGGAAATCGAAAATCGAGTGGTAGTAACACACTCAGTAATCCACGTAACAACCTTCTTTGAAAAATCGAGCACCTTTAAGACTGTAAAGAGAAAATCCCAACGAACAGAACCATAGGCTTTCATGAGATCAACCTTAAGAGTACACCTAGGTAGTTCTCCATTGCGATGATAATTCCTTAATAACACTTGGGAAAGAAGGATATTATCGGTAATATGT
The DNA here is from genome assembly GCA_019097785.1 of Fraxinus excelsior. Taxonomy (NCBI): domain Eukaryota; kingdom Viridiplantae; phylum Streptophyta; class Magnoliopsida; order Lamiales; family Oleaceae; genus Fraxinus; species Fraxinus excelsior. The sequence goes on along the minus strand of CM032626.1, from coordinate 25,472,301 downwards.
CTTCCTTTAACAATAGCAGTTTTTTGAGATCCAACAATGTCGGGAAGCACCATCTTGACTATATTGGCAATAAGCCTAGCAACACATTTATAAATAGTATTGCAACAAGAGACAGGTCTAAAGTCTTTTACCTAAGAAGGATTTGGAACCTTAGGGACCAAGGCTATGGAAGTAGCATTAACTTACTTCAATAGATGCCCTGAGTCAAAGAAAGACTTGATGGCACATAGAACATCATTCCCCACAATACTCCACGCCCTCTTGAAGAAACCCGCATTAAAACCATCTTGCCCTAGAGCATTGTTATCTTTCAAAGATAACAAAACCTCCTTAATCTCCTCAAAGGACATATCTCTATCAAGGGTTTTGTTATTCACCTCTAGAATACTCTTAGGAATGACTCTTCTATGCAAGTCCACATCCAGACCCTTACTGCTAGGCTGCTGTCCAATAAGATTTTGATAAAATTCAATAATAACTTTACTAACATCATATGGCTCCTCCATTCTAGTACCACCATCTCTACAAATGGAAACCACCTTACTCTTACCATAGTGACTTTTCATAGCCTTAAAGAAGAAAACAGTACTCTAATCCCCTAAATTTAGCCACTTAACATGAGCTTTTTATCTTAAAAAGTCCTCATCAGCCCTACTCAACTCACCAAATTCCTTTTGTAGCCGAGTCTCCTCACTGTGTAGAGATGAATCCAAAGGTGAATGCTGAATCAAACACTGAACATGCTCTAAATCAGTCCTAACTCGAGTAAATATCCTAGGTAGACATGAAAAATTCTCCTTATTAAAATCCTTCAAGGCAAACTTCAACTTCTTCAACTTCGAACATAAAAAGTTACAAAACATAGAAGTTCCCACAACCACTTCACCCAAAATCTGAGACACCAAAGGGAAGAAATTCGGGTGATCCATCCAATAATCAAAGAAATGGAACGGAATATTCCTATGTGATAGCTCTGCAAGTTTCACAATCATAGGAAAATGATCTGACACACTAACACTAGAAGTAAGAAAAATAGCTTCCAATCCAAGAAACTCACCCTCCCACTTCGAATTTACCAAGACACGATCTAGCTTCTTGAGAGTAGGATTAGAGACATGCATATTAGACCATGTATATAAATAGCTATCAAACTTTAAATCATCCAAACCCACTATTGCCATGCAATTCCCAAGATCGCCTTGCCATGTTGGCCAAGAAGAAGAACTTCTTTCCACCTCTGAAGGGAAGATAATAGAATTGAAGTTTCCCATGACCACCCATGGAAAGTGTGCAAACCCTCCATGCTTAGCTACTAAATCAGCCAATAGATCAACACACTTAACTGGGATATTATCCCATATACCACTGACACCATACAATTCCATTTACCATTACATGTATTAACATGAACATGGATAGCTTGAGTTGAGCAACCCATAAGCAAAATATCCACATAATTTGGATTCCAACATACCCAAATTCTACCAAGCGGAGAACAATTATAATTAGTAATGACACTCCATGACGGGAAGATGGCACTTGCAACCTTATTTTTATTCATCTTCTTAACAATAGTTTCCACCAACCCACACAAAGAAAGCCTATAGGAAGTAATGAGGCTCTTTACTTCAGATTGTTTAAGGGGGTCATTTAGACTTCTGACATTCCAACATCCAAAAAATATAATTAAAGTCAAGGAGAGAACCACAACCTCAATATGCCTAATGCCATCTGCCTCCCTATGGGAGTTATGATTCTTGCCTTTCTTATGCTTACCCCCTAACCATTCTTCTTCTTCTAAAGTGAATCTATAGCTTTTGTTGCCAGCATGTTAGAATGATGATCAGAAGAATCACTATCATCCTCATTCAGAATGGCGAGTGGAGCTGGAGTCACTTCCTCTTCTTCCCCTAGTTCAGTAGTCTCATTAGGTATCATTTGTAATTCTAACGTAGGAGATACATTAGAATTCGAGGCCACTAGCTACTTATCAAGATCATTAGATGAAGATCCATAAGTTACCTTGAAAACCACCAACTTCTTATCAAGATCACTATGTAAAGATTGCTGATCAACCTCTTCCTGAACCTCCTTAGAATTATCTACCAAAGTATGAATGCCATCTTCTTTAATAAGAATAGCAACACCAGTATCAAATTGTGTGTTTTATAATGAATAGAATGAGTCCTATTAATAGAAAACCCATAAGACCTAGCTAGAAAATGGAATTAAGTCTCAAAAGATATAAAAAATATATCATACAAGAGTTTTAACTAAAATAGAAAATTACGCGAAATTTGAAAAATTCGCAACCCAGTTTGAACTATGCGGCTGCATAGGCTAATGACATACAGTTGCATAGTTGTATCTTGAACCTTCAACTTCGTTTCGATAAAGGGCTATGTAATCGCACCTCTAATGTAACTATGCGGTTGCATAGTTGTCCCAAACAGCTTCCTTGTCTGTTGCTTGAACCAGTTGATCCATCTAGTTTTTTCTTCTAAGCCTAACATAAAACTAGTTCCTTTTTGCTTGTTGTGATCGATGTTTCATTCATTGTTGCTTGAATAAGGAATCTCATAGCTTCTTTGACCTACTTCGCTTGCGACCTAGTCATAGGCCATTCCTTAACGATTAATGTATCCTTACCCGGACTTACCCTCATATCTTGGATCACATCAGTTTATATCTAAAGTTGATTAGACTCAAGACATAACACTTACAAACTCCAACTCCTACTAGATCTCACTTATGTATCTAATATCATAAGAGTCTATATGACAATCATGTTTATACCGTGACAACTCTTTGTCAATGGACCTATAAATTAATAACTCGTGGGAATTCGTTCTTTCTTTAAGTCATTTCATTGTATTATCTTTCCAATGAGATGATACCGTCTTAACATATGTTTGGAAAATTGATGAGACTTTAGTTCCTTCGCTTGTACTATGACTTCATTGTTATCACAATGCAAAATCATATGATCAACATAGTTAGGAACTACTTCATATTCATTGATGAACTTCTTGATCTAGACCACAATATTTGTTACTTCTAAAACAATGATGTAAAAGGTTTCTACTATTGAATTAAGGATTTTTTTTCCCGTTTGGAACCTTTATAACACACCGCTTTAGATTAAACCACTATCCTGAATGAGATTTGCTATCATTCTAGTTTGACTAGAAGTTAGCATCAGTGTATCCTTGAACTCTCAGTTCATTTTTTCATATAAAATTTTCTCAAGATTTTATCTATGTAAATTGGGATGAGTTAAGCAATTTTCTAAGTCTATCTCTATAGATCAAGTTACTTCTCCCATACATTTCATGAAGATATGATTTGACAACCAAATTTCAACGATTGAAGCATAAGGATGTTGTTTCCTATTAATATGTTGTCTACATATAATATTATGAATATAACAGCACTCTCACTATCTTCTTGTAAACACACAGATGATCTTCATTTTAGATGAAATCAAACTTTTTAATTTTCTCATCAAATCGAAACTTCCAGCTCCAAGAGACTTGGTTCAATCCACATATGGATTGATAAAGCTTACATTCCTTAAAAATATATTTGGATTCAAAACCTTTAAGTTGTGTCATGTACATTGTCTCTTGCAAGCTCGTGCTAAGGAATGCAATTTTGACATCCATTTGCCATAATTGGAAATATGATGAAGTCTTAAGAAGGATATTACTACCTTTCTCTTTGCTCTAGGATGTCCAAAATTTGTAATTATTCCTAATAAAGTGCATAACTGGAAGGAGAGTTTTTTCTCTACCCGCGGCAATTGAGGGTTTCAACCTTATGACCTCAACCCTTTTAGTTGGTATGCCTTGATTCTATGGTGAATACAGTAAATATTGATTCTCCATTTTCTTTTTTACTTCAACTCTAATATTATCTCACTTTGGTGTGTTGGTATAGGTAAACAACTGGGCCCCTTTGAGGTCAAGCTCTTATCAATCTTGTGCCTTAACATCACCTTTTAACGTGAGTTCTAAGGCTCACGAAGCTGAAAGATTATTTCATTCTTTAAACTCAAATTCTTACAACGTTGGCATTCAAACTACCATAGGAGAGTTTTAGCATTAAGATTTTTGTATATCATTTTCTTATTTTATTTTAAGACAGCTTCTGGCTTTGCCCCATTTTTTGTTTTGCGGATTGGTTTTAATGTGAACTCATTCGTAGCTTTCAAGTACTAGAAGATTTCAGCACCTTCTCTGCCCATAGATTTAAATTTCGAATGGACGAAGAGGGCTATCAATGTCCTTTCGTGTGTGGTCAAGGATACGACCACATAACCTTTTCACTCAAAGGGGTTTAGGGGATCGAAGTCCCCTATTGATGATTCCCCAGTTTAATGGTCTTTGCCTAAGGTATTATCCAAGGTACTATTCGGATACGACCTTTGGAAATCTCTCGCATTTGGTTAATTTGGAGAATTGTTTTTATTTGTCTCATTTCCTTAATATACTTTATTGATCCTTATGCATGGAATCACTTATTCTTTGTTAAAACTTTATTTATTCAAGCTCGCATTATATTATTCGTTTGGCGTTTAATCGTTTTGCATAAGTACATTTAATCAACTTACTAGTCACTGGTCGTTTGATTTTCCACAAGTGAACGAGATCGTGAACAAGTAATAAAGTGATGAATAGAGTGTCGAATCCACGAGGACTACGTATTTGATCGAGTTAAAATTAATTGCAACTTTAATCGAATAGCAAATAGATTTTGTAATTTGTTCTATACTAATACCTAAATTATCAATCAAACTAAATAAAATAAGTAAATGTGATTTTCAAATCATGAGATGCATTGCTAAGATGTCGAATCTCCTTTATTATTCCATTTTAGCGTAACAATTAAATTGACAAATTTGAAATCATTCATGTTGGTCAATGTTCCTAATTTAATTGAAATCATCTCTAGATAACGATCAAATCTATTCCCCTCATGTGATCATTCTATCTCTCGATGAAAGATACAAATATGATAAATGTATTAACAAGTACTAGAACATCCATATAAAGCATAGAGATATATCTCTATCCTTTATCGAACCATACAATGTTTATTATAATGTGCTTAAACCCTATTGTCTATCTCGATAACAATAAAATTCTCTAATAATTCAATTGGTGATCAAGCAATTGAAAAGAACAATAAAAACGATAATAAACATCCACAAATCAAATCAAATTAAAGTCAAAATAATTAATGAAGAACTGAAAATATCATAACAAGGGTTCATCTCATCTAGTAATGTATAAATTTAGCCTAGCATATTGAAATTACAAGAAATCATAAATAAGTGAAAAGATATAACTCGGATTGATGAACATGAATCTTGAAATCTTGAATCTCTTCAATGGTTTTTTGATGAATCTCTACTTGCGCCTTCTCTTCTTTGCCCAAAAATCAGATTTGAATCTTCACTTGATTGGATTTTTGCAAATTCCCTTCAATTCTCTCACAAGAATTATGAATTTTCCTCCTTTGATGATATTAATTGATGAATATTTCGAGTATAATATGTACATGAGAGCTCTCCCATATTTATTTTGCTGTTCTCTATTTGTAGGAGTCGAAAATTGGTTGAGAATCACGTCCAATTTGATTTCCAAAAGAGTTCTAATCGAATAAGGAAAGTTGTCTTCGCGAGCGGATTTTTTGGTCTCTGCACAGCAGTCAGTATTTTGGTCATAACATTCTCTTTCGATATCCGATTCATGAGATTAAAATTGTTTTGTAAAGATAACTCAAAGGGCTATAACTTTGATAGAAACATGATATTTCCAATTCGGACGTCTACTATGCCACAAATCAATTTCAATATTCGACTAGAAATTTGGAATATAACTTGTGCGATTGGAAATTGATGTTTATCATATTCCATTCCTTTTTGAATTCTAATTCCATCCAATTGTCTCATAAAAGTTTTTCAAGTATCATTTTTTTGTCCGAATCAACTATTGAGTATTTGCAATTTGGTCCTCTGACTTTTGATTTTGTCATTTTTTACCAAGTATCGCTTCTTTCTTTCGATTCCTTGTTCAACCAGAGTTTTAGCTATATAACACAAAATACAATAATTTAGGATATATTTTGTCAATAGAACTACAAAATATCGATATTTTAGCACCCTAAATAAGTGTATAAAATACACTTATCAAATACGCCCAAACTTAAACATTTGTTTGTCCTCAAACAAAATTATAACCTAAATAACAACAAACACACAAGCATACAAAATTATTTGGTTAGATAATCTAGTTTTTTATCTTAGTATTTGAAATTACAGTACTGAATCTACAAACTATTTCAAAGTCACAATACCAAACTAATATCCACTCTTCTAATGCAAAATTGAAGTGTGTGTGTGTGAAGAATTAAGTAGACAATCATGAATTTATAAGTTGCTTCAATTCCCGACCCCTCTGTGGTCAAATATATTCTTTCACCTCTCGTACGATTCACACACCCCCAAATTTGTTTTTTTTTTTTCACTCTTTTCCCAACGTGTAATCTAAGGTTGAATTTTTCATTACTATCCTTACACTCTCTAGTTCAGGTGGACTCTACTAATTGCAAGTCAACACATCAATAAACAAGGATTCTCCAATTATTTGATTGCTTCGACTTCCAAGATTTAATTAGGATAATTATCCTTCATCAAAAGTCAAATTCCCTTAAACAAGTGTTTGGAGCTCAAACCAAGGCATTCAGTGCTTTTTTCATGCATTTTTTTTTTCTGATTTTCAAATGTATTTTTTTTATATATATATTCTTTCCCTTAAACTTTCTAAATGACTCATGTAATGAGCTTTAGGCCAATGACTCCCAAATTAGATGATTTTAGGGCACCAGGTTTTAAACACCCTTACAGGCTTAATAACCCAAATCAAAAAGGCTTCGAAGAGAATTTTCACATTTTTTTATGATGCCTTAATCAGTGCAATGCCCCTCATCAAACACCTATTCAAGCAAACCAACCTCCAACTTAAGATTTTCATCAAATTTTATCTCATTAATCTAAGAAAATCCACACAAAAATTTCACACATGAAATCCATGTCCATATCCGTATCTTCCTACAACAGTAAAACCACTCCCAAAATGTGCTAAATTTGGTCTAAGAATAAGTAATTTATTATGCATTGGGTAAAGTATCTATGTTCAATCTATCAACTAATCCAACATATGAATCAACTCATAGCATCAAGATGTCTAACTTAACTCTAGTGCACGTATAATATCAAATTTTGCAAGGTTAAGTCTCAATCAGTCTAGCATGCATCTTATCCACAGTTCATAAATTAATACCAAATCTCAAATTTAATTATCATTGTCAGCCAAACTATCTAACCCACACAAACACACAGCCTAAAATAAGAATTTTTTTTATTTCTATTATATACTAAAGCAATAACGAAAAATAAACACACAAACACTCAAAAACATACATAAAGTAAAAACTCAAAGTTTTTCCCACCCCCAAACTTAAAACTGACATTGTCCTCAATGTTATAAAACATACGTAAGAATATAAGGGGACGAGGGAAGAAAAGGAAGAAGGTATCCCCAATTTTTTTTTCTGTTGACGGCATGAGACATTATGTGTTATGACTAGACAATCTTTTTCTATCATGTTTTTCCATTGGTTTGTGTTGGATTGAGTATTTCGCGATGTCATGTTCCTGCACACAGCGGTCAAATTAAACAATAAAGATCTAATAACTTAAAACATGTGTTACTTAGCCCAAACACTCGAAACAACCAACAATAAATGCAATGGCCAAAGGGAAAACAAGTCAATATGATGATACCATATAAATAAAAACATGCAAATAACTAATGCAACCTATTAATTAAAAATAAAATTACGTGCAATGAAATATGAAAAATAAAATAAATAGAAGGATAGGAAATTGGGTTGCCTCCCAACAAACGCTGAATTTATAGTCTTTAGCTAGACTTGACAGTCTGATCATGGTGGCTCATGCTAGGACCTTGTAACCTTACAGTCCTTGCAATTTCCAGCCTTGCATCATCTTTTTGCCCTTCAAACTTTGAACACTTTGTTCTTCTTTTGTGCACAGCTCTTTAGAGGTTTAGGTTTTGTATCATTTGATCCTTGTTGAACTTCTTTAGTAATAAACTTGGCTTCCTCCAGGACTAATGGTTGCTTGGATGGATTATGTAATTTAAAGATCTCTCGTGCGTCCTCAACCCTCACAATCAACTTGCCATTCTCCATGTCAATCAAAGTTGGTCGACCTAAGATAATTGGCATATCGTGGTCGTCTTCGAGGTCCATAACAAGGTTCGTCGAGAATATCAACTTCCCAACCTTGATGAGCATATCCTCAATCTTGCCCCATGGGTATCTGATATTCCTATCTGTCAATTGCAGCATTACATTCGATCCTTGGATTTCTCTAACTCCTAGTCTCTTAAAAGTAGATAAAGACATTAAATTTACACTTGCACCTGTATTACATAAAGCATTAAAATGGAATTCTTTGCCTAGTGAAATAGGTAAATTGAAACTCCCTTGGTCCTTGAGTTTTGGTGGCAATTTATTTTGTAGCCTTGCACTGCTCTCCTCGGTTAATGCCACTTCTTTCCAATCTGGAAGCTTTCTTTTCTTAGATATCATATCCTTCAGGAACTGTGCATACATCGGGATCTGTCATATAGCATCGATGAATGAGATATTGATGTGGAGCTTTTTCAGCATATTTAGGAACTTTTCGAATTGATCATCAAACCCTTTCTTTTGCAATCTCTGAGGAAATGGGATAGGAGGTACATAAGGTTTAATAGGAATTGTTTCATTAACCTTTAGATCATCTGATGCTCTTTCTTGTTCCCCGTTCTGATCGGGCTCTTCCGAATTTTCTTCAACCGTGGTAGGTACTTTCTCCTGTGTAGCAACGTGTTTCTTTACATTTATCTCGGGCAGCTATACCCTACTGCGAGTAGGGATGGGCAAAAACCCGCCCAACCCGATCAACTCGCCCGACCCAACCCAACCCGACCAGGTTGGGTCGGTTTTTGCCATTTTTTTCTTGGGTTGGGTTGGTTTGCAAGGTTAAGTTGGTCGGGTTGGGTCGGGTTGTGGGTTAACCCATCCAACCCGAACCGTTAATTAAAAAATTAAAAAACTTTGCCAAACTAAAACAGAATAAAAGTGCTCTACCCGGTCAAAAAAAAGTGGTTGACAAAAATAAATCCTAACATATCTTCCATCATCTCTCTCACGTGGCGGGCGTCGTCTCACCAAATCATCAACATTGGTTGTGATTTTGGATGAGATCTCTCTTCCAGTACATCTCTCTTTAACGAAATATATTAATGTTGCTTGAAATTTTGTACTTTGGTGACTTTAATGTTTGTTGATAGGTCGTCACAACTCTCAACCTAACCCGACCAACCCAACCCAACCCGATCAACATTTGGTTGGGTTGGGTTTCAATCTTTACATGGGTTGGATTGTGTTGAATTTATGCCAAACCGACAATGTTGGGTTGGGTATGGGTTGGGGGAAAAACCGACCCAACCCAACGTACGCTCACCCCTAACTGCGAGTGGTGATGGCCTTAATCTGCTCTTCCTCTATAACCTTTACTGTCATTACCTGTTGTTTGGGATTTATCTCAGTGTCACTAGGCAGTGCTCCTAGTGGTCTTTTTGAAAGTGCTTTTGCTAATTGTCCCATGTGATTTTCCAAGTTCTTGATGGCAGCTCCATGAACTTGCAAGGTTTTGTCTGTTCTTTGCATGTGTTGAGTAGATATCTCAGCCAATTTAGTCACAAGGTCTTCTAATGAAGACTTCTTATCAGGTTGCTGGAAACTTGGTGGTACAATCTGAGCCTCCTGATTATTGTTCCATGCGAAATTGGGATGATATCTCCACCCTGGATTGTATGTATTTGAATAGGGATTATTTTGCTGCCTTTGAAAGTTTTGTGTGTAGTTAACATCTTCCACTAATTGGACAAATGGACTACCCATAGTACAATCTACGCTTTCATGGTTCTTTCCACAATGGTTACATATTGGTCCCACTGTCTGAGTTACATTCAACTGTTCCACTTTTCGAGCTAGAGCTACCGTTGTGCTGAGATGGCTGTTAATTGATCCACCTCATGTATCCCAGCTACTTTCTGCACACATTCTCTCTGTTGGCCACAGTGCATTGGTGACTGGTGACTGCCAAGTCCTCCATAATTTGATTGACTTGACCCTCTGTTCTCTTCGTAATCGATCCAGCGCAAGCGGAGTCAACATTAGCTCTGCTTGTCGAATTTAGCCCAATGTAGAAATATTGCACTTAGAGCCATTTTTGTAGTCCATGTTGTGAGCACTGGCGGAGCAATCCTTTGTATCTTTCCCAAGCTTTATAGTAGCACTCCGAGTCAAGTTGAAAAAATGTAGTGATTTCATCCCTTAATCTGGTAATTCGTTTTGGTGGGAAGTATTTGTTCAGGAATTTTTGACTTAGGCTGTTCCAACTAGTGATGCTTTGAGGGAAAATGTATCCAACCATTCCCTAGCTGAATCTCTCAAAGTGTATGGAAAGAGCCTTATCCTGATTGCTCGCTTGAAACACCTGGATATTCGATGGTAGCACACATGTCCAAGAATCTTGATATATGGGCATTGTGATTTTTAGTAGGTCTCCTAAAGAAATGTCATGCATTCTGGAACATGTTGATCACATCCTTAGGTGGAAGTTTGCCTGACCAAACGCCGGATATACTATGTTGAATTAGCTTTCCACGACCGGTGGGACCATGTACTCTCCCATCAACCTTGCATTTTCGTTGGCTGAAACTTCCTGTGGTTGCTCTACTCTCATATTAGCCCTGATGGCTATTTGATTCGGATTTTCTTCAACCATGTTTTTCTCTTTATATTTTTGGTGTGTTTCCACCTGTTGTCTTTTTCGAATGTTGAATGTTCGTTCGATCTCCGGGTCAAATTGAGCAAGATCACCAGTTCTCGAACTTCGCATACACATTTTTGAAAAAGTAAGCAGAAACAAAATAATATTTTTTTTATATAAAACGAAACTATAAAAAAATAAAATTCAGATTAAAATTAAAATTAACTTAACGTATAAAAAACAGTAGTCCCCGACAACGGCGCCAAAAACTTGGTCGTTTGATTTCCCGCAAGTGAACGAGATCATGAACAAGTAATAAAGTGATGAATAGAGTGTCGAACCTACGAGGACTACGTATTTGATTGAGTTAAAATTAATTGCAACTTTAATTGAATAGCAAATAGATTTTGTAATTTGTTCTATACTAATACCTAAATTATCAATTTAACCAAAGAAAATAAGTAAACGTATTTTTCAAATCTTGAGATGCATTGCTAAGATGTCGAATCCCCCTTATTATTCCATTTTTAGCGTAACAATTAAATTGACAAATTTAAAATCATTCATGTTGGTCAATGTTCCTAATTTAATTGAAAGCATCTCTCGATAGCGATCGAATCTATTCCCCTCATGTGATCCTTCTATCTCTCGATGAAAGATGCAAACATGATAAATGCATTAACAAGTACAAGAACATCTATTGAAACCATATAAAGCATAGATGTATATCTCTATCCTCTATCGAACTTTATAATGTTTATTATAATGTGCTTAAACCCTATTATCTATCTCGATAACAATAAAATTCACTAACAATTCAATTGGTGATTAGGCAATTGAAAAGAACAATAAAAACGATAATAAACATCCACAAATCAAATCAAAATTAAAGTCAAAATAATTAATTAAGAATTGAAAATATCATAACAAGGGTTCATCTCATCCTAACAATGTATAAATTTAGTCTAACATATTGAAATTACAAGAAATCATATATAAGTGAAAAGATATAACCCGGATTGATGAACATGAATCTTGAAATCTTGAGTCTCATCAATGGTTTCTTGATGAATCTCTATTTGCGCCTTCTCTTCTTTGCCCAAAAATCAGATTTGAATATTTACTTGATTGGATTTTTGCAAATTCCCTTCAATTCTCTAACAAGAATTATGAATTTTCCTCATTTGATGATATTAATTGATGAATATTCGAGTATAATATGTACATGGGAGCTCTCCCATACGTATTTTGCTGTTCTCTATTTGTAGGAGTCGAAAATTAGTTGAGAATCATGTCCAATTTGATTTCCAAAAGAGTTCTAATCGAATAAGGAAAGTTGTCTTCGCGAGCGGATTTTTTGGTCTCTGCATAGCAGTCAGTATTTTCGCCATAACGTTCTCTTCCGATATCCGATTGATGAGATTAAAAGTGTGTTGTAAAGATAACTCAAAGGGCTATAACATTGATAGAAATATGATATTTCCAATTCGGACGTCTACTATGCCAAAAATCGGTTTCAATCTTCAACTAGAAATTTGGAATATAATTTGTGCGATTGGAAATTGATGTTTATCATATTCCACTCCTTTTTGAATTCTAATTCCATCCAATTGTCTAATAAAAATCTTGCAATTTGGTCATCTGACTTTGGATTTTTCCATTTTTCACCATTTTTCGCTTCTTTCTTTCGATTCATTGTTCAACCATTAAGTTTTACCTATATAACACAAAATACAATAATGTAGGATATATTTTGTCAATAGAACTACAAAATATCTATATTTTAGCACCCTAAATAAGTGTATAAAATACACTTATCAGTCACAACTTCGGATATATTTTTTTTTCTAAACAAGGATTTCAAGCATGTCTATCTTGTTTTCTACCATCAGTGTTGTTTAACTATTAGAGCTTTTGAGGCTACTTTTCTCCATGCACCGAGATAACATTCTCGCGCAGCCGTTTGATTATCTTTGACACTAGCTATTCCTTTCAAAGTTTTAAATTTCATGCATATATGATGAATGCATCTGCTTTAGGACGGTCTCTCTAGGATCCTGTTATAAGTGAACATGATGTCCGTGATCAGAAAGTCCATATACTCCTAAAATATAGTTGGCTCTTCCCTCAACTCAATTGTCAAAGTAATCTATTCCCTTGGGACCAAATATTAACTAGTCAAACCATACAAGAGTTTATCCATGGGTACCCACAGGCGATCAACCTACATCTGATCAAAATCTCTTTTAAATAGAATATTTATAGAGCTACCATTATCCACCAACACACGGTTAAGGCCATTGGAGCTATTACAGCTCGGGCTATCAATGCATCACAGTGGGAATATATGATTTCCTATTCATCATAATTATTATACGTAATTAAATTTAAAAGTGATGGTGTTTTAGGATTACCTCAAATCCAAAAATTCTTTACTGTTGGCTTTTTAGCTGCTTGGGCATAGTTTCTCTGTGTGTTCATCATCTCTTAGTCGATGTAAGGTCCCCTAATTTTAGTATGAATTTCTCTCGTTACTGTTGGCGATGACTCTACATGTCTTGGCCTACCTTTTCGACCTCACTCCCTAGCACTTGGGTAAGAAGGCTTTCGAGTTTCAGACCTTTTGCATGTCCTCCATTACTGGCTTTGCAAACTTACCATCTTAAGTACTTCAAAGCACTCATCCGTATCATGGTACCTGGTATGATGAATTTTGCAGAGCTTTGCCTTTTAATTTTTAGGGGATGGATGTGCTTCGCTTACAAATTAAGAGAATGTTGGAGAGATCGCATGCACTTTGCCCTTAGGCTCTTCAAAATACAGGTACTATTGTTTCGGAAGTATGGATGCACATTTTGAGGTTTTTTCCTAGAGAGCTCGACCTTTCTCTATCTTCTCCCGATTTTTAATGGTATCTTCCACTTGATTTGATGTTGTATTAGACATTTAGACTTACTAGTTGATGATATGAGGTTCGATTTTTGTTGTGGATATCTAGTCAAAAAAGAGTTTCCATTAACAAACCATTCTACAAAGTGTCCCTAGCCTTTTCATTTGATGTGGTCTCGCAGATGATCAATGTAGCACTAAATCGTGCGAAGTAACTTTTAAAGGACTTTCCTTTCCTGCCTCATATCGTTCAACTTCACCATCGGTGCCTGTCCCATTCTGCTTTTAGCAAACACTCCCAAAAATGTTTGCTTCAACTGTGGTCAACTCCTGATTGAGCCTAATGGCAGCTTACTATATTACAGTTTAGCAAATCCATCCAATGTGCTTCAGCCCTATTTGCGTCATGTATTCACATAGATGGTACATCCGATCACCCTTTCCACTATATTTTACCATTACATGATGGATAAAATTATTCAAAATTGGCTCTTCCTTTAGAATAACAGGTGCTCATCGTCATCATCCAGCTCATATGATCTTCCAGGTCGGTCTTCATATTCCTCATATAGAGGAGTGTTATATGTAAATGTTGATTACTCTTTTTGTTCTACAACCCTCACGATAATACCGTTGGTTATACTTTTTGTCATGAGAGTTTACCTTTTCTTAGCCTCTTTAGGGTGAGCTTATTCATACGCCTCTCCTTTCGCTTGCTTTCTGGCATACTATCACATATTTTTTTATACATGTAGGTTGCTGTGTTTTCACAGAAAAAGGTGGTAATAAGCTCAACCTCATTCTCGTTGGATTCAACTTGTAAACTCGCTCTCAAATTTTCAAACTTTGTACGTAGAGATGCATTATTTGCTGTTAGTACCTTGAGGCTTTCAACCATCTCTTGTATACATTTTGCTGCGGACATCTTTTTTCGTAGGCGACGACGGTGAGCAGGAAAAACGTCGGCCTATAATTTTGTCAGTGTTTCTTTCCTCTATCTCTTCGGATTTGCGTCACTATTAACCTGATCATCCCTGTGTTCTTCCAACACTTTACTTCCTCTAGATTTACTTTTGTTTGGCTCGTTGTTTGTATATTTCAAGGATTTCTCAACTTCAATAGATAGATTCATGGTTTTCTTTGCTCAGATACCCCCGGACGTCACCAATTTGTTGACTACAAAATTACAATCAACAAATTTATCTTACCTAACGAGGATTTTCTCCTTCTATTCTCTCTAGTTTTGATGTTCAAATAGAACTAAGAGGGAAATGACTATTTGTGAGAAAGATATTTGAGTTTGCATGCCTTCCTCATCTTAGGCGGGAATATTTTAGATTTTTTAGAGGTTTCGGGGATAATTAGGTCATTGTAGAAAGTAACAGGTGGTGGTCGTTTAGTGGCGCATTGATAACTGATTGTGCATTGCATTCATGTGTAATGCAACATCTACGTATCTTGTGTTAATTGGTTTAGATGTCATGCTTTAAATACTTACCCACGTGTGTTTTAATCACTACTTCTGTCGCCTGGAAATGGGGATGGTTCGCCCCCTTTCTTCAACCAGCCTTATATGTTTTAGCTACCCTGTCGTATTTTTAGACTTCACCTAAAAGTGGCGTGAGTTCACAAGATAATTTTCTTGATTCAACAATTGGAATCCAATCAAGAGCAAGTTTCATTTTCCCTTATACAAAGCATGGGTGTCTACTGTTTCTTAATTATCTTTTCTATGTACTTTTATGTAGGTTTTGAAACCTCCTCATTACTTTCCTATATAATGGGCTCTCTTTTAAATTAAATACAAGTTAGTATTTAGATGCATACTGCATTGAATTCTTCACATATATTAAATTAAAGTAAATATTTTTATGTGATGTGCTTAATGTCTACATATTATATACCTATGTATGATTTAAAGTATTGAATGCAGACTACAAATTTATAATAAATTACTTTATTTGATAATTTTTTAACAATAAATCATTGAATTTGTATAAGATTCATTTTAATTGTTGTTTCTCTTGAACAAGCATGACATAATAATAATAATAATAATAATAATAATTATTATTATTATTATTATTATTATTATTATTATTATTATTATTGAAAATACGAAATTCGACCCAAACTACACTTAGAGGGGGGTCAATATGTGTAAATGCAAAATTAAAAATTGTAATTAACCACCAACAAATCACTAATTAATTATCTCTAGATGGTTAAGCATACAATCAAATTACCCTATGTTTGAAATATTGCAGAATATGAAAACAGTAAATAACACGCGGAGTGTTCACGGAGGAACCCCAATTGGGTAAAAACTTTGGGCACTTTGCTAGTCAAAATCCACTATAAACGATCGAACTTACAGTTCGCTAGACAAGACGACTACACGAATTTTCTGACCTCCTGAATGAAGTTAATACAGTCATCTTGGATTGCGTGCCTCACAATAACTCATGACTGAGATTCTGACAGCTCTCCTGGATTACATGTCCCTGCACCAACTCCTGATTGCAATCTGACAGCCCTCATGGATTGCATGCTCCTGTACCAACTTCTTGACTGTAATATCAAAGCCCTCCTAGATTCTATAACCCCTGACTTTGTGGATTCGTCTATCTCTTGTAGATTCTTGAAGAACTTCGTGTTCCTCAGTAAGCTTAGTATTTGGATTAACTGGAACTTATACTTTCTTCGCAAAGTATAATCAAATCAATGAAGGTTAAAGTCTCTCGATAAATTGGAAAATGAAAAGATGAAGCTATCAAGTTCTCTCTATGTTTCAATCTTAGAATTTTCGTTTATGGAATTCTGGTATTTATATGATAGGGTTAGGGTTGAATGGGCTGGATAAAAGCAATTAAAAAAATTCCCGGCTAACATGTCGCTCGAGCGAGGACCCGGTGATAGTCTAGTGAAAATGTTTCTGCTTCTGTTTCTGTCGCTCGAGCAAAGTCCTAGCGACAGTCTAGCGAAATTGCGGCATTATTTTTCTTTCTTTTCCATTCTCGAACCCTAAACCTTATATAACACAAATTCCATTTTTGCAGCTAACTTCTTGACTTATACAACATATTAATTTTAGTCAATTTTGTTCACAGACTTGTCAATTACATAAAATACCTAACAACAACAACAACAACAACAAGAATAATAATAATAATAATAATAATAATAATAATAATAATAATAATAATAATAATAATAATAATAATAATCGCTCTGGAAGAGTATGGCTTGCAATTTTAATTTTTCAAAAAAATATTGACTTATTGTTCTTGTAGAAGCAATAAAATATAACGTGCTTTAGAAGTAGCAAAATGTCTCAAAAAATATATTATATATGTAATTTCGAATTAGTGTTTATGCAAGAAGGAAAATATATAACTCATGTCATGTTGACATTAATTATTTTAATCTTTTTTTCGAAATTAATATTATTGTCTTTTTGTTTCTTTGTGTGGTTACTCAAATGGAAAACATCACAAAACTCGAGTTCGTTACACTTAATCCATTAGGCAAAAAATATTTTCCATGAATTCTTGATGCAGAGGTTCATCTTATCTCAAAGGATCTTAGAGAGATAATAAAAGAAGAAAATCAAGAAATTTCTATAGGATCGTGCAAAAGTACGTATCTTCATACATCACCATCTCCATGATTGAAAAGACCCGAAAAATTATAAAAAAATTATAGAATATAATAATTTTGCTCTAATTTGTTTTTTTTTTTTTGAAGTTGAGGGACTAAAGTGAAATAGTATTAATTTCAATTTTATTTGGGCCAAATGATTGGATTTTGATAAAAATGAGTTTTAGTATACCAATATTATGCTCGTTGAGTAGTTCATATTAAATGACGCACCATGGACTCGAGAATAATTTAATTCAGATAAGTTAAGTCAAATATATTGACTTTTAAAGAAATTTTCATTTATTAGTATTTTTATTAAATTGGAATTTGGATAAGAGAGAGCCACGTGTTTTCTTTGATAGATACAATCAATCTTTTCTTTTTATTTAATTAGTAAATAGATAGAGTTCCAACATTGTCAAGTACTATGAAATTAATTACTACTGGAGCAGGATTGATATGTGTAGTCATTCTTATCCCTAGTTACACATGATTGCCTTACAAGTTGACTAGGAAACCCTTTATTTAGTACAATGCAAATTCTATCAATGTGAAACCAAATTCCATGGTTCCACATATCATAATAGGATTGGTTAATAAGCATAATTATGATACTAGCATAACCTATAAAGTGAAATATGTTCCAATCCAATTCTACTTATAATGTACCACCCCAATTCAAATTGCACCAATCCTAAAATTGTGAACACCCTATTTGTGGCTATAAATACTGTAAGAGTGTCAGCTTAATTACCACAGAAAATATATACACATGACAGAGAGGCGAAGAGAAGGCATAGAAGGAAGAAAAAGGGGATTTCACACGCAAGACATTTATTTAATTTTCAAATCTATCAAAGTAAGATACTGGTGTGCTATCGCAGGTACCCAAAAGTAATACCTTAACTTCAAAAACTAATGTAGTAGTGGAAGTGAGGGTCGATCCCACGAAGAGTGTGTAATTTATTATTTTATGCTTCGTACAATGATTAGGGAGTTTTTGTATGCAAATAATTATAAGTGACGCAATAAATAACAATGAAAATTAAATTAATGAAAACAATCAAAAGACTAACATTGGTCTAAGTCAATATCCACCTTCGAAAATCCACAATTGATCATAGATGCAAGGATAATTCAATTCATATTTTGAATATTCATCGTTAGAATTATTTTCATATCTCTCCTTATTTTTAGTTAGTTAGAAATCAGCGTTCTAATTAACCCTAATTATTAAATAACCCCAGATCAACGCTCAAGATTCAATTTAATAATAGCTTTACACAATAGAGAAATCGATGAACTAGATAACACAAATACCAGCGGTTGCATTCAATCTATTTAAACATTTTTCTTAAGATTTAATAACCTCTATCGCAGAAAATTATCAAATCCTAGTGCTTCATAAGTTAAATGAATCAAACAATTGTGGATTTGATATTTAACTTAGCGGTAGATTGCAACGAATAATAAACTAGTAGGCCTCCTAGCAATTAAACATACCAATCTTGGAAATAAGTGCAGAAGAATATTCAATACTAAAAAACATGAATTAAATTAAGAAAAACCATTTAGATCTCACAATATGTGGTTCCGAGACTTCAATCTTCTTTGACCAAGTGTAAAAGTTTAGTTACAATTCATGAATCTAAAATAAAAATAGAGAAGAATAAAGTTGGGAGGCGTTCTATATGTTTTGGTTCTGTTCTAGGATTTTAAAATATGTATTTATAATTATTTCCATAGGTAGTTGACTTAAATTCGGAAACTAGGATTTTTCCCCGATTTAGCCTGGGCGGGTGCCCAGTACAAAATGGGGCGGTCGCCCGGGCTATTTTTTCTCTGTTAATGACTTTGATGGTTAGGCGATCACCTAACAAATATAACTGGGCAACTTGGGAGGTTGCCCGGGCTTACAGTATTTTGGTCATATCTTTCAACACCAATGTCCGATTGTGACGATTCAAGATGCGTTGAAAAACTAACTCAAAGGGCTACAACTTTTTTTTAGAGACTACCTTCAAATTCGATCGTTTTCCATGCCAAGATCTGGTCTCAATATGAGGTTGAAAACCGGTGCAACATTTTCAGTTTGAAAGTTGATATGATAATGTTTTGGTTATATTTCATCCCTTTGACTCTCGAATCTTCATCACAAGGTTAGAAACATGTTTAGAATATTTACACTTTAGTCCATGAACTATCACTTTCTTCCATTTTGGTCACTTTTCACTTATTTCTTCCAAATTACGCCATATCCATAGAATTGCCGCCTAAATCAAAATATTAGCGTAATTAGTATATTTTGGCACAAAATAAACATACGAGCGCATAAAATAAGGAGGGAAAAATATGCATTTTACATTCCTATCAATTCCCCTACACTTAGCTTTTGCTCGTCCTCGGGCAAAACTCAAATTTAATTCCCTAAAAACACCAGGTCATAATGCTAAGAACATAGAACGATCAAGTTTTTTCAAAACACATAAAATATCATGAATAAACATTCTACACAACTCATAATCAATTAGCAAGCATTTTTATATGAAGGTGGAGTAAACTAAACATGTAGACCCTCACGGATATAAACACTCAACTCTCGTGTGTTTAAAATGGTAAGTGTTTCGTTCAAATTCATTCCAATGGAAATGTTCTACCATATGCTTGCATATCTTCTCATTCGCCACCACTTAGATCATATGCTTTACAAGAATCATAAGGACTTTTCAAAGGTTGTAATGTGGCTTATGATCAAGGTGGGAAATATTTGGGTATGTGACTCAAGAGTCATCGAAACTAGTAGAGTAAAGATAAATAGATTTAACTCAAATATATACACAAGACATGTAAACCAACCAATCCACATGATAGCTTCATCATTTTTACATCGTCCCACACAAATCGAACTCTTTCTTGAGATGTAGGAAGAGTTATGGATATAGATCTTTTTCACATTAAAATCACTCTCCTTCATCACTTATTTTTTTCTTTCTTTTTTTTCTTTTCTTGAATCATTCATTTTTTTCCTTCTTCTTCTTGCGTTTTTCTTACACAACGTAAACTCTAAATTATACACCAATACTGGAACTCCCTGAATTGACATGGAAAATTTGTTCCAATTCACCAATAATAGCACTACCATATATCTTGACACCCCACACTTATTTTTTTGCATACCCACACTTCTCATGATATTCAACAATACTCCACTAGCTCTTAGGCTTGGGTAAATATATTATTTTTCCAGTTTAAAGCTTGTAATGTGAGTTTATACAAAGAAAAGACAATAAGGCTCAAAGGGGCACAGCAATGAAAAATTCAACTATAAGGTCGGCTATTTGGCTAATGAAACTCATTTATGTAACAAAGATGATCTTAATCATGTTCGTGCATATATGTGCGATCTTAAAGAGAATCAAGGCAAGTTCTAGAGAAACAAAACTATTGAAGAATATCACACATGAAAAAGAAAAATGAGACTATTATGAATGCATCAGTCAAAAGGCTCAAAAATCTCACCGGCTTTTGTCTACAGAATTTAGTGACTATCATTCTCAAAGAAAATAACTCCACTAATCAACTCTAAGTTGAAGGATTATTCATTCAATCATGTTATGAGTTCTTTAGAAGCCTAATTAATTCTAGCAAATAACATACACAACAAAAAATCTTTTAACCTCAACTCCTCTTTTTGAAAAATCATGCAATTTTTTTTAAAGAAAATTAACTCACTCAATCTAAATGCAACCTAAATCTAAATCCCTCCCCTACACTTAAAACTTGCATTGTCCTCAATGTAAGGTGCAATGCAAATAAAAGGACAAAGATAAAAATAAAAATACAAAAATAAAAAGGGAAAATGAACGAACTCCCATTGGGTTGCCTCCCAAGCAGCGTCTTTGTTTATTGTATTTGGCTCGACTTAAAGTTTCCTTATTTAGCCTGGGTCTATCATGGTTGGCTTCGATCTTCCTTGCGGTGCACTAAGTCCATTGGGAATGATAATTAGCAGTGTTCCTCCACTTCCATAGAATAAATACTTATAGTGATTGAGGTGAGGCTTCAAATCTGGAATGGAAGTCTGCAAAACAGAAAGTAGAGGTTTCTCATTAGAAACTGGTAATATAAAACCAAAACTCTTACCTGACTCTGGAAGATCATTTAATGCTGCCACAATTCTTTGTAACTCAGTATTTAAGGTGAGCTCCTCTTTTTCTTTCCCAAGATACTCAATAAATCCGAAAACATTATGTGCTAATTGATCAATCACATCAATAAAATGAACATGATTATTATTATACTGATGTTTCATAGAGATATCAAGTGTAATAGTTTTATCATCAAATTCCATGGTTAATGTGCCATTATGAAAGTCCATTTTAGTTTTAGATGTCCTTAAGAATGGTCTTCCTAACAAGATAGGGGTCGTATGATTACTATTGCCTATGTCAAGCACATAAAAACCAGCAGGAAAAACCAACTTATTAACATTCACGAGAACATCATCAACTACCCCCTTAAGATAGGCATTAGATTTTTCAGCTAGTTGAATTATCACATCAATTTTATTTAAAGGTCAAAGTTTTAAGGAAGTGTATACAGAATATGACATGACATTAATAGATGCTCCTGAATCTAACATGGTCTTCTCAAACTTAGTGTCGCCTATCATGCAAGGGATAGTGAACATATCTGGATCCGTGCACTTTGCAGGAAGTTTTTCTTGAATTATTATAGATACATGTTCTCCAACTTTTACCATTTCAATTTCAATTTCCTTTTACTCATACACAATTGTTTAAAAAATTTAGCATAACGAGACACTTATTTAAAAATATCTAAAAGTGGAATATTTACCTCACATTTACTAAAAATTTCATGCAGCTCATCATGATTTCGTTCATATTTTCTAGATCCTACTAAAGTTTGAGGAAAATGGGGTATTGGTTTATAATCAGAGAGGGTAAAAACTTACGCTCAGTCATCTCAGTATCATTGGTGACAGTCTTGTTTGCAATATCTTTTTCTTCATCTTCTTGCTCCAACGGCTTAGGGAATGGCTTTATCGGAATCTCAACCTCTTCACCATTTATCATGATGATTGCGCTCGTATTTTCTTTTGGATTCACCATTGTTTGAGATGGTAGTTTCCCCGAACTTTGCACCTCTAGCCGACTGACCGCATTAGCTACTTGACCCATTTGATTCTCCAAACATTGAATGTTAGTCCTGGTCTCCTTTATGTAGGTGAAGACGTTTATAGAAGTATAGGATGAGAAGTTGCTCACTAATCTGATGATAGGGACAACTTGCACACAATTTCTTGAACCGCTCCCAGTACTCATGTAGAGATTCCCTGTGATCTTATCTGACACCACAAATTTCTTTCCTAATATTTGCTGCCCTTGAAACTGGAAAATATTCTTCTAAAAATAATATTTGCATTCTATTCCATGTGGTAATGCTTCCCAATGGTAGATAGTAGAGTCAATCTTTAGCCGAATCCTTCAAAGAAAATGGAAAGGCTCTCAATTTAATCTGTTCTTCAGTAATTCCAGTGGGTTTCATACTCATGCAGACCACATGAAACTCTTTCAGATGTTTATGAGGATCTTCACCTGCAAGATCATGAAAAGTAGGCAAAATGTGTATTAGTTCATATTTGAGCTCAAATGTAGTAGTAGCATCTAAAACAAGAAAAGTTATGCATAAAGGTTGTTGATTCAATGTAGGGGCTGTAAGCTCCTTCAAAGTCCTATTTTCGACCATTGTTCTTTCTCCTTCAAACTCAAAATTACAAGTAAATTGATTGTTGAGATTGAGATTGCTTTCTTCAAGATTTTATTGGATGTTACTCCTTAACCTGCACAAAGTTCTCTCAATTTCTGGATCATACTGCAAATCACTTTGATTAGAAGATCAAGTTGCGGACATAAACAAACAGAACAAATTAAAAAAAAAATTAAAAATTAGATTAAAAAAGACAAATAAAATTATATGCTAAAATTTCTGAAAACAATAAAATACCTAAAAACCTTGAAAATTATAAATTTTTTTCTTTTTCAAAAATAAAATAAACAACTAAGAAACACAAAAATAAATTAACACTCCCCGACAACGGTGCTAAAATTTCGTGTGCTGTCGCAGGCACCCAAAAGTAATACCTTAACCTCCAAAACTAATATAGTAGTGATAGTAAGGGTTGATCCCATGAAGAGAGTGTAATTCAGTATTTTATATTTCGTACAATAATTGGGGGGGTTTTGTATGCAAATAATTATAAGTGATGCAATAAATAACAATGAAAATTAAATTAATGAAAACAATCAAAAGACTAACAATGGTCCAAGTCAATATCCACTTTCGAAAATCCACAATTGATCATATGTGTAAGGATAATTCAATTCATATTTTGAATATTCACCGTTGGAATTATTTTCATATCTCTCCTTATTTTTAGTTAGTTAGAAATCAACCATAATTATTAAATAACTCCATACCAGCGCTCAATATTCATTTTAATAACAACTTTACACAATAGAGAAACCGATGAACTAGATAACAAAAACACCAGCGGTTGCATTCAATTTATTTAAAAATTCTTCTTAAAATTTAATAATCTCTATCGCAGAAAATCATCAAATCTTAGTGTTTCACAAGTTAAAAGAATCAAACAATTATGGATTTGATATTTAACTTAGCTGTATATTGCAATGAATAATAAACTAGTAGGCCTCCTAGCAATTAAACATAACAATCATGGAAGTAAGTTCAAAAGAATATTCAATACTGAAAAACATGAATTAAATTAAGAAACCCTATTTAGATATTACAATATGTGGTTCTGAGACTTCAATATCCTTCGACCAAATGTAAAAGTTTAGTTACAATTCATGAATCTAAGAGAAAAATAGAGAAGAATAAAGTTGGGAGGCGTTCTGTACATTCTGGTTCTGTTCAAAGGTTTTAAAATATGTATTTATAGTTGTTTCCATAGGTAGTTGACTTAAATTCGAAAACCAAATTTTTCTCCAATTTGGCTTGGGCGAGTGCCCATTACAAAATGGGGCGGTTTCCCAGACTATTTGTTTCTCTGTTAATCACTCTGATGGTTAGGCGAGCGCCCAATAAATATAATTGGGCAACTTGGGCGGTTGTCCAGGCTTACAATATTTGGTCATATCTTTCAACACTAATATCCAATTGAGACGATTCAAGATGCGTTGAAAAGTTAACTCAAAGGGCTACAACTCCTTTTCAGAGACTATCTTCAAATTCGATCATTTTTCATATGAAAATCTGGTCTCAATATGAGGCTAAACATCGGTGCAACATTTTCAACTTGAAAGTTGATATGTGATAAAGTTTTGGCTATATTTCATCCCTTTGACTCATATCTTCATCCAATTGACATCTAACACTCTCAAATTTTCATCACAGGGTTAGAAACAAGTTTAGAATATTTGCACTTTAGTCCCTGAACTATCAATTTCTTCCATTTTGGTCACTTTTCACTTATTTCTTCCAAATTACACCATATCCATAGAATTGCCGCCTAAATCAAAATATGACTATAATGATTACATTTTGGTACAAAATAAACATACGAGTGCATAAAATAAAGAGGAAAAAATATGCATTTTACATTCCTATCAAATACTTAATGTGCAAGTGATTTGTTTCATTATACTTTTATGTATTCAATTAAATATGAATGAATTGTCAGTGGACATTTGAATTCAACCTAACGAAATATGAACTCTACTTTGTTCTTTATAACGAAATGTGTAATCTTTCGGGAACTCAAAATACTAATGATGGGTGTCTTGCTTGATCATCGATATACTGCATAAAAATGTGTTATGAAATGTCTATTTTATTGTTATATAACTATTTATGAAAACTACACGTATATTACTTATACTTTTAAATACTCATTCTTATAATAATTTTATAGGTTAGTTCGAGTCGATGACA
Source organism: Fraxinus excelsior (assembly GCA_019097785.1). Classification (NCBI taxonomy): domain Eukaryota; kingdom Viridiplantae; phylum Streptophyta; class Magnoliopsida; order Lamiales; family Oleaceae; genus Fraxinus; species Fraxinus excelsior. Next base: position 25,446,878 of record CM032626.1, on the reverse strand, counting down.
TTTGTGGTAGGATGGTGATTCGGGCTGCCAAGTGGATCGAAGGAAGAATAAACATTAAGTTTTTATGTCTTTCAATTTATTAGTTAATCTAATTTGTTCAAATACATGTTATTTAATTAGTTCGGTGATATGTTTTTTTAGATATGATTTCCATGTTTTTGTTTAATTTGATGTATATTCCAGTTATTATTTTTATATTTAAAAAATGATTCTATCGTTCCGCATTTAACGTAACAAAAAATGAATTTTTGGTAACACTATAAAATTTATAAAAAATTGGGGTGTTACAATGATGGATTGAAAATCAAATACATCACTATCAAGGATCCTCAAGTTTTTTTGGAAAAAATTGACCGAAGGATTTTGTCACTAGAGGATTTTAGTTCTTCCCAAAGCTCACTATGAATGGATGCACATTCGCTTGCAAGATTTTAAAACTATTAGTGAGTACAATTCTGAAATATTTAGAATATGTTAAAAAATAATTTTGTGTGGAGAAAAAAAATCACTAATTAAGATATATTGGAGAAAACGTTTTTCACATTTCATGTCTCGAATGTGATACTCCAATGGCAATATTGTGAGCATGATTTTAAAAAGTACTCAAAACTCATATTTTGTTTTCTTGTAGCTGAACAAAACAATAAATCACTGATGAAAAATTATTTGTTAGGCCCAATTGATTCGGCACCATTGTTTGAAACAAGTGGTATTACATTACGTGAAGTAAACACAATATCAAGACAAGGATGTAGATGTGGACGTGGACATAGGTGTGGACATGGATAAAATCATGGACGAAATTACCAACAAAACTATCAACAATAAGGTGACAATTTTAAAAAGCATAAAGCAAATGAAAATGACAAATACAAAAAGGAGCACGAAGAAATTTACTTCAGATGTGGAATGAAAGGGTATTGGTCACGTACTTGTCGTATGGAGAAACATCTTGTAGATCTCTACCAAAAATTAATCAAAGTAAAAGAAATAATGGAGGCAAATTTTGCTGATTATGATGGTCCAATTGATGTGACTCATTTAGATGTTTCTGATTTTTTTTCGTAATTCAAATGATACTTTTAACCATTTGATGGGGTGATGTAATGGAAGATATAAATTAGTTTATTTTCCATGTTTTAGTATTTCCCTTAGTTTTAGAAGTTAGTTTGAGGTACGTTTTTATTTTCCTTAAAATTTGAAACTTTAATCAGCTCGCTTATTTCATAGTGGATTAAAATAACTAATTGTGTTTACTAATTTTAATTATAAATTCAATTTTTTAAAAACAATTATTTGGTTATATTTATATATTTAGGATGAATTGTCAAGATGTGCATTTAGTTAATAGTATAACTACGTATATTATTCTTCAAGATAAAAAGTGTTTTTTAGAATTAGCATTAGTAGAAAATAATGTTAATACGATATTAGGGGCATCGAATACCGTTTTAAGGTTTTGAAAGAGCTTGTATTGTGTTATCAAATAATACAAAATTATATATAGACAATGCACTTTATCCCAACAAAGAATTTGCTCAATTTTAAAGATATTCGTTGTAATGGATGTCATATTAAGACAATATAAGAAAATATTATAAAATATATTTGCATAACTTCTTTTGTATCTAGTTGGTAGAAGATAAAAGAAATCCCCATTCGACATGTATTATACGTTTATAAAAATATTGAATTAAACATTATCACGAAACCCGAAGCTATTGACCCAAAAAGGTTTATACTTTGATATTATCGACTTGGACATTTATGAGCTATAATGATGCACTGAATGATCAAAAACTCACATGGACATCCTTTAAAGAACTAGAAGAATATTTTACCTAATAATTATCCATGTATTGCTTGTTTGTAACACAATTAGTCATTATACCTTCCACTACAAAGGTCAATGTTGAATCTTCAACTTTATTGAAAAAAAAATCCATGGAGATATATGTGGGTGAATCCACTTACCATGTGGGCCATTTTGTACTTTATGGTCTTAATTGATTTTTTTTTTTTTCACTAGATAGTCCCATGTTTGCATGCCTCTCAATAGGAATGTAACTTTTGCTAGACTATTTACTCAAATCATATAATTGCGAGCTCAGTTTCTTGATTACTCGATCAAGACAACTCATCTTGATAATGATGGCAAGCTTAGATCACATGAATTTAATAAGTATTTTACGTCAATTGGGATTGTCATTGAATATTCGATGGCTCATGTCCATACACAAAATAGATTAGCAGAGTCAATTTTCAAATCTCCACAATTAACTTCTAGACCATTATCCATGTAAACAAAACTCCAAACTTCGATTTGGCGTCATGCCATCTTGCATGTTGCATCATTGGCTCTTATAAGATCAACTACTGATTATTAACATTAACCTTTGCAACTTGCATGTGGTCACGAACCTAATATTTCTCATTTAAGAGTTTTCTATTGTGCTGTCTAAGTCCTAATTTCACCTCCACAACGTACTAAAATGGGTCTCCAACGAAATTCTGGAATTTATATTGATTTTGATTCACTATCTCTTACTAGGTATCTCGAATCTTTAACAATTGATTTGCTTACTGTACATTTTACAGATTGTCATTCTAATTAAATGATTTTCCTAACTTTGAGAGAGGCAAAACTATATCTTGAAAAAGAAAGTAGTTTTTTTTTTTGGAATGAAATACTCTATCGCATTTTGATCCTCGTAATTATAAATATGAGCCAGAGATTGAAAAAATTATTCACTTGTAAAGAGTTGAAAATCAATTACCTGATATATTTATTGACACAAGAAAAGTGACTAAGTCATATGTACCTTCATAAAATACTCCAACACAAATTGATGTCCATGTAGAACAATTTGCTGTAATAAATGAATTTCAAATATGCCAAAAGTGCGATCAACGAGTCGGTGCTAAATACTCTCTACCTCAAAAGAGAAAAATACAAGAAAAAACAACCAACACTTAACATGAAATTATATTAGAAAATATTGATAATCAAATATTGAAAATCTAATTCATGCAAAATAAAAAAATGTCCAAAAATAATTAAATTTAAATAAATTATTTGTTATCTCTTAAATTGTGGGAACGAAATAATATTATTATAGATAATATTTTCACACTTAACATGGCTCTTGATATTTTGCAAAATGAGGATCCTAACCATTGTTTATTAAAGATTGTTAATATAGAAATGATTGGCCAAATTAGAAAGAATGCATGCACGCGGAATTAAATCTTTTAGAGAAAAGAAAAGTGTTTGTACATATAGTTCAAATTCTTGAAAATATAATATTTGTTGGATATAAATGAATTATTGTGAAGAAGAGAAATGAAAACAATAAAAGCACATAATATAAGGCACGACTTGTGGCCCAAGGTTTTTCACATAGACATGAAATTGATTATGAAAAAACATATTCTTTCGTATTGGACAACATCACTTTTAGATTTTTTATTAGTTTGACCGTGTCATAAAGGCTCGACATGCACCTTATGAATGTAGTAACTGCTTATCTATATGGTTCACTTAATAATGACCTAAATGTGAAAATCTCCAATGGACTTAAAATGCTAGAGACAAATAATACATGCCCCCAAAATTATATTCTCAATTAAATTGCAAAAATCATTATATGGATTAAAGCAATATAAATGCATGTGATATAATTGCTTTGGCAAATAATTTTTGAAGGGATGTTATAAAATTGACGATGTCTGTAAATGTGTTTTCATAAAGAAAATAAATATTAGATTTGCAATTGTGACTATTTACGTTAATTATTTAAACCGTATTGAAACTTTTGGAGATTTTAACAAAACTGTAGATTATTTGAAAAATGAATTTGAGATGAAAGATTTGGGAAAAACATATTTTGTCTTGGTTTGCGAATTGAATATTTTTCAGAAGAATTATATGTTTATCAATCTCAATATATAGAAAAAGTCTTAAAAGATTTTTATATAGATAAAACACATCCATTGTTATCACCTATAGTTGTTCAATCATTTGATATGAAAAAAAGATACATTTCACCCATTTGAAGATGGAGAAAAAGTTCTTGTTCCTGAAGTATCATATGTTAGTGCAATTGGGGGCATTAAACTATCTTGAAAATTGAACTCGACCCCAAAATAGTTTTTTTTTTCCGTCAATCTCCTTGCAATATATAATTCTACGCCAACTCAAAGACATTAGAATGACGTCAAACATATTTTTCGTTATCTAAGAGGTATTATTGATTTGAAATTATTTTATTCACAAAAGTTGAGATTTTCTTTAGTGGGATATACGGATGCATGTTAATTCTCTGATCTACATAAAGCTAAATCACAAATAGGATATTTACACCCATGGAAGAATAGCTATATCATGGATATCAGTAAAATAAACCTTGACAACAACATTTTCAAATCATTCTAAAGTTATTGCAATCTATGAAGCAAGTCGAAAATGTTTATGATTGAGAAATATGACCCATCATCTAAGTATCATGCAGATTAATTTCAACAAAAGATAGTCCAACAATTTTGTATGAAGATAATACACTTGTATTTCATAACTCAATGGAGATTATATTAAATGAGAAATAACAAAAGCATATTTTTTTCAAATTCTTTCATATGTATTCAGAAGACTAGTGATATCAATGTTCAACAAATCTACTCTAGTGATAATGTGGTTGGCTTATTCACAAAAAACATTATCGACATCTACATTCAAGAAATTGGTACACGAGATAGGAATGCATCAACTAAATCAATATCAGGGAGAGTACATGTACACTTTTTTTTTTTTGCTTAAGTATTATCCCATTTAGTTTTTCTAATAAAGTTTTAATAAGTCATCATTTATGTTTCATACTTCAAAAAAATAACTGTACTTTTTTTCCTTTATTTGATATTTTTGTTCTACTGAATTTTTATCAAACAACGTTCAAACGAGACAAGTATTTTGTAATGCATCATTCAAGGACAGTGTTGTCAATTATATGTTTATTGGTGAATGGACATTATATTCTTGCAACCTTAGTTGTTATGATTATTTTATCACTTGCAGCCCTAATTCTTCCTTATAAATATTGGGGTTCTGTTGACTTCTATACTTTATTCTCTTTTTCTTTCTATTTTATCAAAGCACACAATAAATTAAAGATTGTAACAGAAAAAAAATGTGGATTTATATGTTAAATAAACTTTTCATAACACAAGGATCACAATATATGATATGAAAACATAATCTCCACGCAGTATCTATAAGGTAAATAAGGTATTTATTCAATTAAAATACAAGATATAGTTCTAAAATCAAGAACATACTATATTGTGAAACTTTTATAACAACATATATTGTGACTGAATTAGGAAATATAATTTCTTTACAATATTCTATCGAGGAGCACTATCACAATATATATTTTACATAAAAAAAATTATATTGAAATGTATATTATCTTAGTATGCACATGTCAATCTCAAACATTTCATAAATAAAGACAAGTGCAATAAGAAAACACAATTCCGTGCATATCATCAAGGAAAAAATATTAATTAATATTCTTCCATATAAGCTCTAAATTGTCTCAATACTCAGTTAAATGTGGAGACATTTTCAGAACTTTTTGTTAAAGGACAGAGAGAGAAAAAGAAGAAATTAGAGAATTCAATAGACTTGTGTGTATTACATTGAGAATCAAAGTCTCATATTTACATGGAAGAATTAGGGATATTGTGATAATAAAAACTATGAATGCAGGGGTATAATTGTCGTTCACTAATAATCAGATTATTTACAACACTATCACTTGAATGACACATTACAAAATATGTGCTTCGGTAAAACCTTGTTTGATAAAAACTCAATGGAACAAAAATATCAAATGAAAGAAAAAATATAGTTATTTTGGAGTATTAAAAATAAATATTGCCTCATTAAATCTTTACCATGAAAATCTAATAGTATAAAACCTAAGCGATTGAAAAAGAATACAGCTATTACCCCTGACACTGATCACTAGAAGTCTTTGAATTGATGCATTTCGATCTCGTGGACCAAATTTTTAAATGTAGACGTTGACAGTACTTTTGTGAATAAATCAGTCATATTATCACTTGAGCAAATTTGTTGAATATCAATGTAGTCATTCTTCTAAAACTCGTATGTATGAAATAATTTTGAAGAAATATGATCCGTCTTGTTGCATTTGATATAGCCTCCTTTGAATCATGTAATACAAGCTACATTATCTTTATACAAAACTGTTGGACTATCTTTTGTTGAAGTATGTTTCATACTGTCTTGTCATAGCCTTCAAACATTATCACTTTCATGTAAGATTTTATCAACCTTTCGGACTGCACGAAAAAAAAAAACTTCAAGTTTTTATAGTAAAATTCAAATTTACTAGGATTGTGTCCTTAACATGGATAATCATTACTTCACTTCAACGAATTTATTTCAATTCCTCTCTATTTATAATATGAAGCAATACATCACGTGCAAAAGTGTTGTCCCCAACTTTTTCTTTTTTGATTCTACTTTTTTTGTTAATAATGACATAATTTATTGAGATATATCTACTTTCAATATTTCATATTGGAATTTTCATTTTACTAACTAAGTTTGACCTTACGTGTGGAATTATACTAATTAAAGCAACAAGTTACTTTTAAATAGGTTCTAGATGGTTAAACAAACAATTCAATTATCCTAAGTTGAATTACCACAGTTTGTAATAAGAAAGCAGCAAATAACACAATGTTTGATGATGGAAAAACCCAACTGGGTAAAAACTTTGGAACCAAACCAGTTACATCCACTATAGACAATGTGGGCTACAGTTCAATTTCAAACTAGTTCCACTAGATGTTGTAAACCCTACAACTCCAAGATCTACTGCTCATTCCAGCCTTGCGATCTACTACCATAGATACTATCCAGTTATCCCACTAGACTTCCTAATCTACCTCCTGTAGCTTCCAAGTTATGTTGTACTCACAAACTGACAATCTTCTCCCAAGGTATGCTGTAGCAGTCTCACGATCTTCTGCACACGTCTTTTCTAAGTGGATATCCAAGAATTACCTATTCATGTTCTTCTTTATGTGCTTGTAGTCCAACCTCTCTCAAACTCCAGAAACTTTTGAAGTCCAACTAAGAAAGTACCTTCTTATGACCAATAAGAAGTGTGTGGTGTTTTGGTTTAAGGAATTGATATTTTTCCCAACAGGTGGTTGTACGATCTCAAGAATCAAATGATAGAATCAATGTAAGAATATTTTGGATCTTCAAAGGATGATAGGAAGAAGTAATATAATGAACAATCACACCAAAAGTCGTCCAATGGTTTGGGTATTTATAGGAGAGGGGAATTATGTTGGATGGGCCGGGAAATTTTGTTTAAAATCTCGAATTAGGATTTTTCGAAACAACCTGTCATTTGAGCAAAACCTCGACTATAGGCGAGCGAGGGTCGGGCGACAAGCGAGTGACAGCCATTCTATTTTAGTCGCTCGAGCAGTGTCCAGGCGATAGACCAACGATAATACGACATCATGTTTCTCCTTTTTTCATGCTTGAACCCTAAACTTCAAAACCCCAATTTATAAAAATTTCACCATAGGTCCTTGACTTTTACAATACGTTACAAATTAGTCCGTTTGTCCACAGAATCGCCAATACTAAAAACCTAACACATATACTTGAACTTTTTCTAGGGTTTTATAATTAGTTGTGTCTATATGTTCTCCAAGAATATACGCCTCCTAAATTAGACGTTAATCTCTTTCTTTAGTAAATGTATCTAAGTGAATTGATTTTCGAACTTTAGGTTCAAATTGTCTTTTGCGAGGATCTAGATAATATAATGACGCAATTGTACATTATTTTTAACTTCTTAATTCCTCCCACTAATGATGAGAGAGTTTTCCAATCAAATGACAATTATCTAATCACATTATAAAAATCATCCCTTAGGATTTAAGATATTGTATAAGAGTTTAAACTACGTATTTATTCTAAACATTCTTTACTTTCCAACATAGTGCATTATGGTGTATCAATTATACATATATTGCAATATCAAAATATTTAATTGAAAAAATTAGACTCTGACCATAAGCCGCATTTAGTGGAGAAAACTTTGATGTTGGCATGATGCTAATAGCGTTCCAATGGAAAGCACTTTGTTCTAATAGTAATTATTTATAAATTAATTTGGATGTATTTAACAAATAATAGTGTTTAAGTCATTTATTACAATCCCAACTAACACTTATTAAAATGTTGATATTTAGGCTCGCTATCAATAATAAGATACACCGTTTTGATTGTATAATTTGAAAGTTATGCTCATAATTTAACTTTTAAGAAGCAATTTCACAAACTTTAGGTTGCAAATATCATGTAGTCATCTAGTAAATATATCAAAACTATTAGATATAAATAATATCTACATGATCAACGTGGAGGGTGACGGGACACCATATATTACCCTAAATAATTTTTAAAAATATAGGTATTTAGTCGAACTTTTGCTATTGATGGTTGATGATTAACTCAATAAAAAGAACTAGCATCAAAATAGGAAATTATTGGACTGAAGTTAATATTTATTCAAATCTTCATTTTGCATAATTGTTTATCGGTGATGGGCTAATTGGTCATACCAAAATATAAAACTTTTTTGAGTCAATGAACTTGAGGTTCGTGATACATATTGTAGCAAATATCTTTAAAACTAAGCAATTTTTTTTAATTTATTAGAATAAAGTGTATAATTAATATATAATTCTGTATTATTTGATAAAATAATACAAGTTCTTCTATAGCCTTTAACGGTATTCGATACACATGATATCGTCTGCTAATTTTAAGTTCAAAAAATACTTTTTTTTTTATCTTGAAATATAGTATACATAGATGTACTATCAACTAAATAGGTATAAGAATGAATGTCTACCTGACATGAATTGTATAAACTTCTTCAGGGATAAATACAAAAACATAATTTACATATTGATATATTTTTCGAAACATGTGCTGCTTTCAGAGCACTTTGTATTTTGAAAATTAGAATTCATGCTATTCATGAGTAAATAATATTCTTTTGGAATAGTAGTCATAATCTTGTGCTGTTTCAGGAGAAACAACAAACTATTTGTAATAGATACATCTATTAGTAATATTCTTCTTGAATATTAATTAAAATGTTGTGTTACTTTAGGAGCAATAACATTATAGATTATCAATTTAAAGTTTATAAAAGAAAGTCTAAAAAAATTAATCAAGTTAAAAATATTAATTACCATACAAACAATATATAAATTTATATATAAAAATTAGGCAATAGCCTTTCCTTCCTTGTCGGGGATATTGGCTTGGGTGGTGGGGGTAGATTGGTTTGATTGACTTTGCTTTCTTTGAACCTTGTCAATGATCGAACTCAAAGATATGAAATGAGTGCCATTTGATGAGTATGCATTAGGAAAAAAATTCTTTGGAATCAAATAACTCTTTAAGATATACGCCTGGTACAAAAATGGTAGATTCCAATTTGGTGTTAGTCCATTAAAGATCAATTTGCTTTCAATAGCTAGCTGATGTCAAATTTCTGAGAAATCAAATAACTCTTTAAGATAACTTATCAAATCTCATGCATATCTTACGAGAATTCCACGTATACAAAAGTTAAGAGCAGAATTAATGTGGCAGAATCAAAAGCAGAATTGATTACAAATAAACAAATATTGAATTCGTGAATTCATTGCCACATAATCACGAGGCGGAATATTATAAAATATTATAATATTTACAATAATTTTCAAATTTTGTGATTTTTCTTTTCCAATTATAAAATATTTATCAAAGTTTTATTTCAAGACTTGATTTTTAAGTCGTGTTTTATTTAAAAATAAATCGTTGAAATTTGATCTGCTGTAAAATAAAATTCAAAGAAATCAACACGAAATTTTAATTAAGAAAGCCAATAAGATTATGTAAGAAAATCATTTTTACATTATTTTTCTTTACAAGCATATCAAAAGAACAACCCATAACAAAAACCTTTATCCATGTTTGTTTGCGAGGAATGAATAGCACTTGGATAATAATAAGAAAGAAAAACAAGCAAAAATTTTGTCCATTATACTGCGCACTACTTTGTACCAAACGTGCACTTGAAGAAATAATGGGAAAGTGGAACATAATTTTGAAATAGACCATAGTAGTTGCAACCAGTACCTTAAAACAGCATTTCCCATAGCCGAACACACAAGGGTACAGCCATGTTTAAAGAAAAAAAAATGAACTTCTAATTTTCCTATTTTCACTTGTTATTTGTATAGAGAAGCCTTGAAATGTAACTGGAATGGTCGAGTTCATTTACAAAACTGTATAATTTTGAACAATAGATTCAAATTATAGGAGAGAGAGACAAAAAATAGTCGACAGCTTAAAGATAAACTTGTTTGCTTGTTATAAAGCTTATGATCTTTCTTCATTTGTTGTTTATTTTGTAGGCAAAAACTGAATGCGTTCATTGGATAGGGGTTGAAGAGAAAAATGAAATTAAAATGAAGGGATGGAAGGTAGTCTTGAAAGGAATGACATACCCCAAACTTGAGGTATTTTTTTCCATGGTTGCTTCTTTTCTTATTTCTTCTTTGAGTAAAAAATTGATCTTCAGGTTTGTTTCTTTACATTTTATCTATTCGGGATTTTTCCTATACGACATATTTTTGGAATCATATATCGTATATTGAAGTTTAAGAATAACTAAACTTCTTGAGTGATGTACAATTTTATTATTATCTTTGCCTTTTACTTCAAATTGCATTATAGGTTCTTGATATCCTGCTTTTAATTTGGTCAATATCATCTCACAGTTGGCTCTTTTGTTGTGCAAGTATCTTCGTGATTCCTACGCGGGGTATTTACAAGCTATCGAAGTATAATTTTACGTTTCAAATGAATATTTCATTACTTTGAAGTGCTATCTTGTTATTATGTTTGCAGTGAATTGAAATACTATTGTTGTGGCTACTGTACAGCGCTTATTAGCTGTTGAAAATGTAGACAGTAATAATTCAATCTGAATCTATTGAAAAATCAATGTCTCGAATGTGCATTATCCGACTTCACGTCTTGCTTTTTCATCTTTGTGCTTTTGCTTTGTGTTATCCTCAGTTGAGCCAAATAGAATCAATTTTTTAAAGCAAACACCACTAGTGTGGCTGTTTTATATCATAATAAAAAGAAATACAAGAAAAGGAGTGCATATACCTGACCTCAAGCAAATGACAAAATGCAACAAAATATCTCAAAGTGAATGAAAGCAACAGTAAATAAAATGAATACAATGAATAAGTGTAAACAACTCAAGGATACTCGCGGGGGTGAACCCTCATGTAATACATAGAATGGGTCGTGCTTCGGTCTGAAGTATGTCCTGATCATAGAAGTCTAAGTGTCAAGGTCGCTCATTGGTGAAGGGCCCCATATGGGAAAGGGGCCCGTCTGGGCATAATGGCCGCTTGGGGGATGGTCCATCATGTGTCGGAGGGAATGAAGGTGCATCAGGTCTTATCGTACTCGTAGCTATAGCATCCAATGAACACCTAATTGATGAGTCTGAACTACTGGCTGAAGGTACGTCTCCCTCGGTGTTCTCCATGCAATCTCCCAGACCTATACCCTTCATATAACTCTGAATATGTGCCTTCACCTTATCCTGAGTTGGAACCATGATGATAGCAATAGGTAAAGGTAAACAAAGTCGTAACCTCGGAGAAGAGGGACTTTGGTCTTCCACCAAAAAAGCTGAGGTCCAAGTCCTCGATAACAAATCTTATGGCAGATCCAACCTTCATATGATGCTTTTTCTTGAAGGATTGATCAACATAAGCTTGATGGCTGACTGTTCTATACTAATCTCTGCTAGCATCCTCTTTGCAAGGGCTTGAGGTAATGTCAAGAGAGGAAGTACCTCAATGAGAGCCTTTGGGGTAGGCTCAATAACTAAAGGGATATTGTTGGGAGATTTACATCAATTTCCTTTCTTTCTATTAACCCGCAGGACCTTTTGTTGTTCAAAAGATTATTGGCAAACAAGAAAAATAAAGAATATAACGCACAAATTTAAATGGACCGTCAAAGCTTTTCACTATATGAAAATTGTTACAACCATATAGAATTTATCACTCACCCAAATCAATCCCAAAGTAAATCAAAAGAAAAAAAAACGACGACAAGCAGCCCCCTCTTTTTTTGTCTGCCCGCCTGTGTCTATGTATATTCCAGCAAAGCAATTACCAGCCTGAGAAGAAAGAATCACAACCTTTGTATGTGTATATATTAAACTATAGCCACCAATGTTGACTCCAAGAAAGTGACTTATTCTCTACTCCTTTCCTTTGCTTCTATACGCACACACAACCGCCACTTTTCTTTTATTTTATTTTCACCCAGGTCACACCCCAAAAATAATGGAATACTTCCATTATTTATAGAACCAAATAACCAAGTAGAAGAGTTTAATTAAGCCTCAAATAATGACTCCAAAGTTGACTATAAATTGGAAACCAAATTCTAACAGGATTCTACACTCAACTTCAATTAGAAATATTCTATATAATAAACATCTTTTATTATTTGCAATAGAAATCTTCCAACTTTTGACTTTTGAGGCAATTACCTAACAACCTCCAACTTACCGAAAACGAGTTAAGATCTTGCCATCTTTTCTACAACTTTGAATAACAATACTTTGGAAAAACCAGGTAAGCTTTTGACACACTCTGACGATCATATACGCCACCATATGAGTATAACCACTCAAAATAACCTTCGAGCATTTCATTGGCTACATGTCGAAACAACCATGCTGATAGTTATGGTGCAACTCTCCTACTGACTTTCCCAGGGAGCTCATCAGCCATCAACACTAAAACACCACCACATACCTACACACCTTGCATCAAATGTCAGTCAATGCTATGCGCATATATGCTGATCCGTGCCAATAAGAACACATCCTCTATCATGGCAACTGACGACATTCCATGAGGATGTTCCCATATTACTTTATAGCATATCAAGCGCGTCCTCATCCGCCAGGAGAGACGCATTGTCTGTTCTCAAGCAGTTAGCCGACCCCGCTCTACCTTTTGGACAATTTCTCTTCACGTGACCAGTCTGACCGCAGTTCCAACAAGTTACTTTCTTTTTCATGGAGTTGCCCCTCTTCCCCTTTTCAGTCACAAGCGCCGCATTGTCAGAAGGAATATTCTGACCGCCTAACCTCCTTTCTTCTGAGATCAATTTGTTTGTCACTTCTGCGAAACTCACAGTTTCCTTCCCATACATCAAGATTGACTTGATGTGTTCATAGGTAGACAGAAGAGACCAGATGAGACGTAATGCATTATCCTCATCATCTATCTTTACTCCAATAGCCTCTAGTTCTGAAACAATCCCGTTGAGAGAACTCAAATGGTCTGAGATTTTCGTACCTATCTCCATGTGCAATAAATGAAATTGCTCCTTCAGGTACAGTCGATTTGAGATGTTCTTCGTTTGATATAGTTCTTCTAACTTTTCCCACAGTTTCTTTGCAGAAGATATTCCGTGAATGTTTGCAAGAACATTTTTAGCCAGACAGAGACGTATCGTGCTTGCAGCCTTCAAATCCAATTCCTCTCATTTGTCATCGCTCATACTAGGTTCAGCTTCCTTGTTAGAACTCTGGGTTGGTTTTGCTTTCAAAGCCTTGTGCAGTCCAGCTTGAATTAATAAATCCCTGACTTGTACTTGCCACAAGCCAAAATTGATTCTCCCGTCAAATTTCTCAATGTCATATTTCAATGACATATTTTTCTGTTGCTCCAACACTCTAAACCACCTGACTCTCTAATACTACTTGTTGGGAGATTTACACCAATTTCCTTTCTTTCTATTAACCCGCGGGACCTTTTGTTGTTCAAAAGATTATTGGCAAACAAGAAAAATAAAGAATACAACGCACAAATTTAAATGGACCGTCAAAGCTTTTCACTATATGAAAATTGTTACAACCATATAGAATTTATCACTCACCCAAATCAATCCCAAAGTAAATCAAAAGAAAAAACAAAACGACGACAAGCAGCCCCCTCTTTTCTTGTCTGCCCGCCTGTGTCTATGTATATTCCAGCAAAACAATTACCAGCCTGAGAAGAAAGAACCACAACCTTTGTATGTGTATATATTAAACTATAGCCACCAATGTTGACTCCAAGAAAGTGACTTATTCTCTACTCCTTTCCTTTGCTTCTATACGCACACACAGCCGCCACTTTTCTTTTCACCCAGGTCACACCCCAAAAATAATGGAATACTTCCATTATTTATAGGACCAAATAACTAAGTAGAAGAATTTAATTAAACCTCAAATAATGACTCCAAAATCGACTATAAATTGGAGACCAAATTCTAACAGGATTCTACACTCAACTTCAATTAGAAGTCTTCTATATAATAAACATCTTTTATTATTTACAATAGAAGTCTTCTAACTTTTGACTTTTGAGGCAATTACCTAACAGATATGTGGTGGAGCCTCTATAGGAACAACTGGTAATATCTCTGTAACAACTGTAATGGGAGTCAAAGTAGGCATTGCAGAATCAAATTGTTACTTATCATTCAGCAGGTAACATTTTTGTCCATGAGATACAACAGAACACCTGTTGCTATTGTTGTTGTAGATCATCTTGAAAATGGTATTTCGATATATTCCATTGAATGTGAAAATTACAATTTATAGATTATAGACCTAGTAAATTAGGAAACTATATACAAAAAATTAGGAAAATAATTGTTCTTAACTTAAAGGATTATCCTTAAATTATGGAATTTCTATAACTGCACAATCTCTATTATAAGTACAAGTCTCAACATTTCCTCCCAAGTTGGTGCATAGATGTCACACATGCCCAAATTGTTTAAGAACTTTGAGAACACTCAATTTGATGTTGCTCTAGTAAGAATGTCAACCAATTTCTCTTGAGATCGAATCTTAGGTAATTCGACAATTTTTTATCCATTTTTTCCTTAATGAGAAATTTGCCTACTTCGACATGTTTAGTACAATCATGTTGAACTGGGTTATGGTCAATATCACATGTTGCTTTAGTGCAATCATGTTGAACTGAGTTATATGCAATATTACATGTTGCTTTATTATCCACAGTATAGTTGATCTCGCTAGATTGATAGCCCAAATCTTGCAAGAGAAGTTTTAACCACAAAGTTCAAGGGTCGTACCTTTGAATTCGGCTTCTGCATTTGAACGAGCAACAACAATCTGTTTCTTTCTTCTCCATGTGATGAGGTTACCATCTACAAAGGTAAAGTAACTAGAAGTAGATCATCTATCATCTATGGCTCCAGCCCAGTCGAATTTTTCGTAAACAAAATTCCTTTTCCAGGACCAGTCTTCAAATACCTCAAAATTCACATTACTACATTCATATATCGTTCTCCAAGATTACACATAAACTGACTGACTCAATGCATAGGCCTGATTTGATCTTGTTTGTGCTAGGTACTTCAATCTTCCTACAAGTCTTTGATATCTAACCTTATGAGTTGGTACTTAATTGGACTCTATACACAACTTCAAACCTTCTACTGGTGTATCTGTTGATTGACATATGGACATACCAATTTCTTGTAGTAAATCTAAGGCGTACTTTCTTTAGGACAGAAATATCCCTTTATTTGATCGAGACACTTCTATTCTAATAAAATGTTTCAACTGCCAAAGATTTTTCATTTTGAATTCTCTGAACAAGTAGTTTTGTAGGGCCTTCATTTCTTAAGATCATTCCTTGTAACTACCGTGTCATCCATCCACATATACAATAAGTGCAATAATCTTACCTTGTCACTTTTTCAACAGTAAAGTGTTGTTTGAATTGCTCTGATGATAGCCAAAGGCTATTGTAGACTTAGTGAACCTTCTAAACCATGCTCTCGAGATTGCTTCAGCTCGTACAATGATTTCTTCGACGTGCACACCTTCAAACTCGACCTTTCCTGTATCATATACCCAGGTGGGAAATCCATGTAGACTTCTTCAGATAATTCACCATGCAAAAAAGTGTTCTTTACATTGAACTATTGCAATGGCCAATCCAAGTTTTCAACTAAAGATAATAACACCCGAACTATGTTGATTTTGGCTACAGGTACAATTGTCTCGATGTAATCAATCTTATAGGTGTGAATGTAACCTTTTTCTTTTAGTCTTGCATTAAATCGTTCAACAATGCCATCAGTATTGTACTTGTACATCGTAAATCCATCAACATCCAACTAGTTTCTTTCTTGGTGGAGGATCAACGAGTTCCCATGTTTCATTTTTTTGCAAAGATTTCATCTCATCGCTCATTACTACTTTCTACCTAAGATTACCTAAGGCTTTCTGCACGCTTGTTAGGAATAGATACAATTGATAATTGATTTACAAATGACATATTTGACTCTGACAACCGATGGTTAGATGCATATTGACTCATAGGAAACTTAACTTTACTAGAAAGTTATAGGTTTAGGAATACCTCTCGTGTGACACACTGGTAATTATTTTTTGAGTGGTTTAGACACTAATTATGAACATCGTTACCAGGCAATTAATTGGTCAGGTATATTAGTTATGAGGGGCTCGAATTAGAGAGAGGTAGAGTTTCGAGAAGAAGCTATATCTTCAGTCTTTTGGCGCTTGTCACCACTTTTATCTAAAGTTATATCATTTATATCCAAGTTGCTCACATTCTTACTGAAATCAAGGTATTTTTCATCGTTTGAAGTGTGATAATTATAGTCTTGAAAATTTAGAGTCTGAGATTCCCTCTTATACTCCCCCTGAAGTTTAGGTTCCGAGGAAAAATATATTGACTTTTCATGAAAAAACATTTCCGTTGTGATAAACATGACTCAAGTTGGAGGGTGATAACATATGTATCCCTTTTTATTGGTAGTATAACCTACAAAAACACATTGCAATGCTCGAGGTATAGGCTCTTCATAAACTCAAGTAAAACACTCCTATATTATCGTTATATACATTAGAAACTTGAGATGATTATTTAGATTTAAAGTATTAATTCCTGTAAAACAATTTTAGTTTCTAGATATATTCTAATTGTTTTTTTCTTCCACATAAATCTTGTGCTCTTGTATAATTCATTATTTTTTTATATTGTTCTTATTTTCTCGTCTTTATTATTTGACCCGATTCTCAACATTATGCTGTATAAACCAAGTAATTTTTAAGATCCATTCTTAATGGTAGTCTATTCACACCACATTTTTACAAAAATTGATTCACAGACCTCTCTAAAAAAAAATTGACAACTGGACGTTCGACTTTTCTTCTTTCAAAAAATTCTCACCTTGTCCGAGCTTGAATGTAGCGCCCCGAGTTCCGTTAACCCGGATTGCCACGTCATTGTCTTTTGCCCTAATTTTTAATAATCAAATTTGCGGAAATAACCTAATTTTAAAAAAATCACATCACATTCGTAACGGTAAATATTGTTGGCAACAAGACTGATTTAGATAATTTAGAATAATCGTTTTAAAATTCAAATCTCATGTTTTTGGAATAAACGAAATTACAAAATACGTTAATAGTTTTTCAAATGCGGAAATTTCGAAAGTAAATATCTACAACTTCCAATTTTATGCCACCACTGTCCATCACATCCGACCATCTCTTAGATCTGCAAATATTGTTTAAAATAACGGAATGAGTATTTCGAAGAAATACTCAGTAGACTCATCGCCGATAATTAATTTACAGAATAATTGAACACATACTTATGCAATATATAACGTGACATCATCATAATCATATTTGACTCATTTTCTTGAAAATCATAGGCTCTTTGAAAACATAGGGTGTGGGTAGTCTCGTCTCGTGCATTTAAACACATAAGTTATGCATAACATTCTCATCTTATCTCATAAGAGATTCTCGTCTTTCTCATGCATTAAAGCATATAAGTTATGGCAAGCATAACAACATCATATATCTCATATGACATATTCTCATCTCATGCATTAAAGCATATAAATTACGTAAATTCACATAAGACATGCAATTATAATTTAAATTAGTTAATGGAGGCGAGTCTACATCAATAATCTCGAGTTACGTGCAAAAATGAAGCTGAAAGTGATCTCAAACTCTTAATCGTCCATACGTTTCGTCTAGCCAAAATGGAAAATAAGTTTTGAATTAGTATTTCGAAATTTCAAAGTTTTAACGTGATAAAATAAAGTTTAAGGGTTTAATTGAAAATTTGTGAAATTGAAATAAATAGCTTAAAATGATAAAATAAAGTTTAGGGGCTCAATTGGAAATTTATTAAAACTGGAAATAAAAATTTAAGGGCTGAAATAACAACTTTTGAAAGTTATGGACTAAACTGTAAATATAATAAAGTTGAAAATAGAACTAAAGGGCTGAAATTGCACCTTTTATACATTAAGGACTTAATTGAGAATATGCTGAAACTGAAAATAAAATATTAAGGACTGAAATAATAATTTCTAAACTTGAGGACTAAATTGAAATTAATTAAAATTGAAAATAGGAGTTTAAGTACTGAAACAGTGACTTTTAAAGATTTTGGGACTAAATTGAAAGTTTTATGAAACTGTAATTTAAATACATAAAACTTAAAAACTGAAAATGAAATTTTCTAAACTACGGGACTAAAATAAATGACTTTTAAATCTAGGGGCTAAAATGGAAATTTCTAAAACTTAAAATAAATATACTAAACTAAAACAAAATAAAAATAAAAACAATCAAAATCATTCTCTCTCTCTCTCTCTCTCTCTCTCTCTCTCTCTCTCTCGTTTTTCAGAGAGCCTTTCCCTGATTCCATCACCACCGACCGGCTGGTCGGTGGCAGCGCCACCACCTGAGGTGGCGCCGGCGATCAGGTAAGTGGGGTGGGTTTTGGCGCACAACCGAAGGTTACCCGAGGCTTGGGGTTCGATTTTTCTTGGGTTTCTTGGTGGGATTTGAGCTAAAAATGGATTGGGGATCAAGGTGAGTAAATGGGTTTTGTGATTTCTTGATTTTTGGGATTGAAATGGGGTTGGTGTGGCGGTGCAGTCGGGTTTTTTGCTCATTTTGGTGGTCAGTTTTGAGCTTTTTGGCTGTGGTGGTGGTTTGAGTGTTGGCAGTAAGTTGGGGTTCGATTTTGGGCTATTGGCCGTGAGTTGGTGGAGGTCACGATTTTGGGTTGTTGGTGGCTTGGGGTGGGCGTTGGTGGCGGGTTTTTGGCAGTCGGTTTTTGAGCTATGTTGGTGGTTGTTGTATTCGGTTTTTGGACTTGATTTGGGGAGATGGTGTGAGTTTGCAGTTTGGTGGCTCGATTGGGTTGAGGTTTGGTGGTTCGGTTTCGTGACTGTGGGTTTTGAGGTGAGGGCAGTTTGTCTTGAGGTTGATGGTGTTGGTGTTGGTGGTGTTGCAGTGAGTTGAGGCTGGTTTGAGCAGCTATGTAGTGGTGTTGGTGATCTCGATTTTAGTGGCTGTGTGGAGTTGTTGCTTAGGCCGTGGAGATGGTGGTTGAGTTGGTGGATTTGGCTCGGTTTGGTGTGTTGTTGGGGGTTGGTTCCTTGCAGTTGGATTTGCAGCTTGGGGAGCTCACTGTTGATGCTAGAAATTGATGTTCTAGCATCTATGGTGAAATTACAATGAGAGGATTGAGGGGGAGAGACTTACCAAAAATTGATGTTATGTAAGTGTGAGGAGAAGGAGAATGAGGGTGTATGAATAGTAGAAAATTAGGGCACAAACTTCTAGATAGGTAATTGGGCCAAGAAATTGGATTTTAGGGGTTTTCTAATTGGACCTAAGGTAATTGGGCCAAGAAATTGGACTTTAGGGGTTTTCTAATTGGACCTAAGGTAATTGGGCTAAAATAAATAATTGGAAAAATTCATAAATAATGTGTTTACTTTACACCAAATCAAAAATCAGATTTATAGTTTGAAAATTCAAAAATCAGGTTTTTTTTTTAATTTATGAAATAATAAATTATTAAATCAATTTATTATTAAATATTTAATTCTAATATAATATAATTAACCCATACCACTTCGGGCTTTTTTTCCGGCGACCATTCCGACCACCACTCTTCTCCGACGATCATTTCGAATTCCAATGACTGCTTCGATTCCGGCAATTATTTCGGTTACTATTTCATGTGACCATTCTGGTCACATATTTACAAGTTACGGTCACAGTTTAAAAATTTTATAGGTCACAATTATTTCGTTAGTCACAAATTTCAAATTAGTTGGTCACAGATCAAAATTTATAGGTCACACAGTCACAGATTCTCAAATTAATTGGTCATAGATTTTTTATGGTCATAGATTTTTTATGGTCACAGATTATATAATTTTTTTGGTCACATGTAACAAAATAGTTGGTCACAGATTATATTTTTAGTCAAATTTTGGTCACATGCTCCAAATAGTGGGTCACATACAACCGCCACTTGAGACCCCCTCACCTCGGCACCACCACAACAGCACCAATGCCACACCACCACTCCACGGAGCCACCACCAACAAAACTGTCATCACCCAAACGCCATGACAACTAGTAGTAAGACCATCAATTCCAAAACCACCAGATCTACCACTACAGTTATATACTCGCCACACAAAACACCACCATCACCAAGATCCACCAACACCACAGCCGCTACATGGTTTGTCCCACTCCACCACCGCGGCCTGGCCACCACCAACAACCACAACTGCCAATTAATTTTTTCGAATCTGATCTACAACAACCACAACCAGATCACATCCCATGTGCCATCTCACACACACAAAACCGCCACACTGTCGACCACCACACAATAGATGAATCAAAAACTAAAAGTGAACGCTACTGCTACACCGCACCCACTATCGACCAACACACAAAACTATACAGCACCTTGGCGAAGATGTGGGGCAATCGCCGGAGCTTCATTTGCCCGCAGACGTTCGCCTGACAGATAGTTGATGCTATGTTGTACTGCAGAGTGATCGGGACCGGATGAACCTTCATAACGGAGCTATTTCAAGAAATTTGGATCAAAGGAGGGAAAACCCAGATTGAGCAGTGAGCACCACTGCGTCTGCTGGTGGTGCTGTCGCGGGTTTCAATTCGACGAGATCTGTTACGAACGCCACTGCCAGATTCGACCATCGACGTTGCAAGCGATGCTCGGAGGCGTCGCAGTGAGAACCGTCGCCCTCCGTTGTGGTTTCGTCGGCGGCGGGAAGAGAGAGAGAGAGAGGTGACGGGAAGAGACCAGAAGAGAGAGAAATAGGGTGATGAGAGTGGTATTTGATTTTTAGGGTTTGTGGTTGAAATTTGTATATATAATATTTAATATTTAAAATGTCAAATACCTGAGTTTTGATTAAAAAACTTCTCCACCTGATTTTTTTAACTTGAAACTTTAAATACCGGTTTTTATGTAATTTTCCCATAAATAATTTCAATGTTGGACTTATTTTAATTGGATTATAAATATTGGACTTTAATAAATTTGACTTTAAAATAATTGGGCTTCATAAGATATATATTTTACTTAAGGGAACAATACAAAAATCAGGTTTTTAAGTATCACCATTTCAAAATTAAGGATAGATTGTTTTAAATTTCAAAATTTAGGTTTTCATTAAAATTTATTTATAATTTAATTAATTAATTATATATTTTATTAATAAATATATAAAGGTCACATATCTATACAATTTGGTCACAATTCACAAAATGTATAGGTTACAGTTAGTTCAACAATCACAAATTAAAAATTTAAAAGTCACAATTTGTTTATCGGTCACAAATCACAAAATTTATAAGTCACACAACTTACTTTATGGTCACAAAACATCGAATTAAAGGTCACAGATTTTTCTTATTGATCACAACTCGATTAGTACTTAATAAATTATAAGTCACAGTCACAATTTTAATTTTTAGGTCACACATTATTAATTTGTCAAGAATTAACTAATTATTGGTCACAATCAACCAAATCCACGTCCATCTCATCCCACCTACGACGATGTCACGACACCGCACACAACATCGCACACATCCAACAGCAACGAACCACTGCTACGATCGCGACGACCACCTCACCAACACCGTCATACTCACTGCAACCTCATGGCCTCGCCTAAAATCACGATAAACACCACAAAAAATCAGATCTAATATCATCAGCCACAGTACCCACCTCTGTTTCTCACATCGCCGATTTTTGCTATTAAAAATACCACCATTCAGCACTGCCCCATTTCTTCTCAACAGCATTGACGCCCTATTTCTTCTCAAAAACCTTAATGCCCGTTGATGCACAAGGAGCAACACTAAATGCAGACGTGTGAGCACTTGAGCACACCTGTGAGTGCAACCGCAGCGTCGAACGCCTCTGTGCACGGTGCTGCGATTTCTAGTGAATGGATGGATGTCGTGAATGGGATGGGAATAAAGAGAGAAGGGATAATGGCGAGGAGTGAAGGGGAGAGAAAATATTGAAATAGGGTTAAGGGTTTTTGCTGTAGGTGTGGAATGTGGGGGTGGGTTGGTATATTTTATAATATTATTATTAATATAAATAATTAAATTATTACCTGATTTGTGAATAGTTAAACCTCATCCCTGATTTTAGAATAGTGATATTTAAAAGCAGGGTATGGTGTAATTTCCTATTTACTTAATTCTACTAAATCTTGGATTTTAAAAATAAAATAACAAGAAATTAATACTTTAAACTTATTTGGAAATGAATTCGATTTGAAATAATTTAAGTTTGATTATAACGGCTAGACGAACGCGTTTTCATTTTAACGTTAGAGTTTAAAGTTTAGCAACACGTTTTTCGAAAAATAATTTTATTTTATTTAAAAGTTATCGGTCGCTACATTGAAGGTAAATTCTCATCAACTCTTTTTATTTAATAAATTATAAATAATAATGTTATTTTTCATTTAAATTGATTTTTATTTTTTAGCAGTTCGAAGATTGAAATTCTCTCCAATATTAATCAGGTTGAATTGTTCCTTGATTATTTGTGAATTTGATCGTTTATGAATTTTAATATTTTAATCAGTCCATTAGGAAGTATATGCGCTGACATGAAAAAAATAAAAAAAAGTCAAGTGTAAATCCAATCGCAAGCAAGAGCAATGGGAAAAATTCTCACTATTAATAATAATAACAAGATGGCAAAATTTCCGCAAAAGATTTAGTTGGTGAAGAATTTCAAACTGAAGAGGTTTAATATGAAAAAAAAAAATATGGATGAAGACCACGATAATTTAGTTGATAATGAGTTCACGTTTAAGCTCTATTTTTTAAAAGTTTATTTTTCTTCAAACTTATTTTCAATCATACAATCTCCCAATAAAATAATTTTACACCTAAATTCACAAAATTTTCTGACTTTTTAAACATATATTGTACAAACAATTACTATTCTAAAATATTCTAACCCAAAAAATGAAGTTCAAACAAACCTTGAATATACGAACATGGGCAAGAAAATTTAGGAGACGAATGAACAACACGAATGATTACTTTGGACATCACCGATCCAAGAAATTGGAAAATCATCGGTCAGAATTTAGTAGACATGTTAGTAAATCTTCCTAGTGAGATTGTTTTTAATTTTCATACAGATTTATAAAATAGGAATTTTTATTATGATTTGAGATTCTATCTTAAAATGACAACCTTTTTAAAAGGAATAATCAAAACTCTTATATATTGGTCCATATTTCGATTATTGGCCGACGTAAGATTTATTCCTTGACATACAATTACAATATGGTGATTCGTCGTTTGAACAGATTATTCTTGAAATTTGTGTGTTCGTTAGAGTTTTATTTTGATTAAATTACTCGTTTAAACTTAAAGGCTTCTAGTAACATGAAGACTTGAAATTCCATTTTAAAATGTCAACTTTATTAAGAAAAGTAGTACAAACATTTGTATATTGGTCTATATTTCGATAATTAGTCGAGGCGGAATCCTATAATAATTCTCTTGTATATATTGCACTCGTCATTTATCAAATTAATGGTAAGAAGAGTAATAGAGAATAAATGGTCTATTGGGTTTCATTTGATAAAATATTTTGCTTTTGTTGCAAGCAATTTGAGCAAGAAGGAAACAATATTCAACTAGATAATGAAGGAATAATTGACTAGAAAAATCTTAATTCTAGGCTTAAAAGTCATAAAACAAATAATGTGCACACAATGACATGAGAAGATTGATTGGATTGGAAAGGCTATTAGAGAGTAATTTAACAATTCATAAAGCTAGACCAAATCAAATCAACAAAGAAAGAGAACACTGGAAGAAGTGTTTGTGATAATAATTTCGGTTGTAGCTTTCTTAATAAGAATAATTTGCCATTTCGTGGAAATAATGAGAAAATTTATGAAGAAGATAATGGGAATTTTGTAGATTTAACTAAAATGATCGCTCAATTTCTTCCAATAATAGAACAACACTTTCAACCCTTATTTGGTGGGGGATTAAAATTAGATTTTTAATATATATTTTTTATAGAAATTGATGAAATGTGTGGTCAAAAAGTTGTCTGGCCCATAAAATATATGGTTGAAATAAATTGTCAACTTTGATTCAGATTAAAATCTAGATTTTAATTAGTACCTAACAAGGGCCCATTGTATTCAAGTGAAGAAATCGCTGTAATTATCATAGTCATAAAACTCAAAGTGAGATTATACTCATGTTGGTAGGAGAGATAAAAATTATAATCATTGGAAAAGTTAGTCATGAAGGACAAACGCTCTTATAATACGATATATAGATATCTCAGCAAATTCAACTCAGGTAGAAGAGCTCTTTTTGGGATTTCTCAAGGTAAAGGATACATTAGATTAAGGACTGATTGGTGAATTCAATAGATTTGTTACAAACACTTGAACTTGATATAGATGACTTAAGAGGTCAAAGCTATTATAATGATTTTAATATGAACGAGAAGCATTAAGGCGGACGTAATAAAGTTCTAGAGTCTGTTTGGTACGGCTTAAAATCCAATTAAAATTGAAAATATGACCGTTATTGGGTCACACCCGTCTAATAAAAGTCAACAGTAATGACTATATTTTCAATTTTAATCTCTACCACACACCATTCTAGAAATAAATTCTAGGACTTTTTACATACCTATGGTTGTTGTAGTCTTAATCTTGCATCATGTGACATGTCAAATTCTTGTATCACTACATCAAAAAAAAAAACATTTTGCAGTGGCCAAAAAATGTTGCGGTAGATCTTTTACAGCGTTTTAGCATATGTTGCGAAGGTCGGTGTTGCCATTGAGTGAAAACTTTTTTACAGCGTTTATTCATCGTTGCGAAAAACCTTTTTGCATCGTTTTTAAAACGTTACGGTAGATCCTTTTGCAACGTTTTTTCAACGTTACGGTAGATTTTTATTTTATTTTTTTTAGGTTATATATGGTAATTGATCAAGAAAATTGAAAATGACACTTTGTGAACAAATTTTGGAATTGCATAAAAATTAATGATTTCATTACAAATTATTGAATCAATACAACATTTGGATTTCCTGAGCATAGCTCATAAGATTTGGTCTTTCCATTCCAAATATGCATGGGATAACTTTGTTATCAAATGTCTAAAACGTGCAACAACTTCCTTAAACAAGTGATGGCAACAATTGAACTCGTGCCTTTTGCATGCTCGAATAACATGTTAAATCAGCCCATAAAGGTTGTGCTACTTATTTCTACACGTGGTACTTCAAATTCAGTGTGGGTTGTAACATGCTTGGCGAAAACTTCGAACTTTTGGCCTTAAAACTTTGCCGCTTACCCACCATCAACAACAAATTCATTGAACCTACAGGCAGATAAATATACCTTAAAATAGATGCATGAATAAAGACAATAATCCATTAGAGTACTCAAATGTGTCAAAACATAACATCAAATCCATATGCAGAGAAAATGAAGAACGAAACAATTCTAAGGTTATACAGGCAATGGACGTGAATTATCACAAAATAACATTAGAAATTCACGCGACACTAAAAATTCCAAGAGAGAATGTTCAAAAATCAATTGATAGAGCCCCACCACAAAGGCCATGAGGCTTAGCCTTGAGACGTAAGCCTAAATAAATAGAGGTGTAAACTTGGACAAATGGAACATAAGGCATAAGCTCTAGAGTTGTTTAATGGAAGTCTCATGTGGGGCAGCATAAGCCTCAGACAAGTTTCTAAAGCAATGATATCGATAACACGCTTAAGAGCAAATTTAAAAACCTTATAGACACATAGATACTCTTACAGTGTTTGCAACATGGAAGGGTGACAGAGAACTGAAGGGAGTTAAGGCAATGTGATAGATATGAAGAAATGTTAACCTTCTCATTGCAATGTGTACATTCTCTCAAAAATCTAATGCATCCAAAATTTCAACCACATTCCCCCATACAATATCACATTAGAGATATGTGCAACAAATTTCAATGATACATAAACACTAATATCCTTCACAATTAAATGAATATTTCCCAGCAGAATTATACTAAAAAATGACAAGAATCAAATTATTATGTAGAATCTACCATCTCATTTAGAGTCATCAAATAGCTTTCCCACTATCTTCAGCAATCCCCATTATACATATAACATATCCTAATCAATTAGTCAATAGAAAGGGTATAAATGAGTACAAGGAACTATTAACAAAATTCAAATGCTAATTGAGCCATAAGAGATTCCTTGAATGAAACCAAGGCCCAGGTAAATACATAGCACAGTTCCAAACTGAAATTTCAATCAATGACCAGAAAGTAGCACTCACTTCAAATAAGTTAAAATTGAAATTTTAGAACAGATCTTAAGCTAAAAGAAAATAAAAATAGAAAATAAGAACATTCCGACCATGTGCAGCAAGAAAAATATTTGGCTAGCATGCATGAAATTGGATATATTTGGGGGATCAAACGAGCATCTTTAGAATGCACTCTTTGTAAACTACCTCCCACAAGAGCAATAAAACAAGTACAATCATTTTCTTAAACCTAAATATAGAAAATCGGTACTAATTTGATATCCATAACAAGGGCATGTAGAAAATCTAAACCACAGACAAAGCCAGTCTTTCATTTAAACAAAACATGATTATTATCATCACTAGTATCATTTTTTTTTTAGAATCGCAAGCCTGTGGCCAAGTAAAAAGGAAAAAAAATCTTGGACCAAGTACCGGTCTTTACTGTAGTGTGAAGAGTTCATTGAGCTCTTCCGGCTATGTAGAAGCGCAAGTGGAGTGACAGACCCATATGCAATTCTTCGCCATTGCGCGTTGGTGATTTCTCCTCCTTCCATATTGGTTAGTTTTGTTGGATAAAATAATAATAAAGTGCAGAAATAACTTATCAATAGATCGAGTCTCGTGACAGCACGATGTCCTAAAGCGAAATTGTCCGTCGATAACTGCTGCGACCTCCGTGGACAATCACCTCCAGGATACAACGATCAAATAAACCAATTGTTCAGCAATCACAAAAGGTTTTCAGAACTCTCAAGTGTACTCCAGAAAATATGAAAAGACAATTTGAGTATAATATTTTACTGTATATATGAAGAGACAATTTCGTTTTTGATGTTGTGTTTTTCTAATACCCAAAAATGTGTTTATATAGGCATAAAGAGATGTAACTTCTTCCACCATGATCTAGCATTAAGTTGTAGATGTAATGGCCTATGGTAATGGATATTAAAACTGGGCAGTTAAAACAGTCATATTTTACTGGCTAGTTGACCCATTAAATAATTTCGAAAATAATTAAAAAATAATAATTATTTTATTCGAATCAAAGACTTTTTGATATAATGCGTGAGGCGTGGCTCGAACCCCTGACCTCCCACACAAATTCCACGTTTTTACCAGTTGAGCACTTTATCTTAATTAATTATTTCTTTCACATATTATATTTATTGTATAAATATATAACAAGTTTCACTTCTACCACTTCTCCGCCAGTTTAGTGCTTAGAAACGGCTTCGAACTAAATGAGCGAGACGTGGAGCGTGTTGCCACGAGCCAAAGAGATCGAAACGCGGGCAAGTAGAGGAGTGAGACCATGGTGCCGGAGAGGGTAAACTCTGGGGGTTTGCAAGTCGGAGGAATGGGGAACAATGGAGAGGGCGGAGTCGTTGGAACTTGGCCGGGCATTTCGCCGGTGTCCTCACTGCGAGAGTTTTGGGATTCAAAATGCTAGGGTTTTGAGAGGGTTCTGAATAATGGGTATTTGTAAACCTAAAATTTCGGGCGGGTTGAATTAACTCGATCCACAATTAAAAAAATTGGTCAAACCCAATTCGCCTAACCCCTTACTTTTCGCAACATTTATTAAACGTTGCTAAAAGAATCTTTGGCCACGTTTAATAAACGTTGCAAAAAGTACATTTCGCAACATATACTTTTTGCAACGTTTATTAAACACTGCAAAAAGTTGATCTTCTACAACGTTTAGTAAACGTTACAAAAAATCAAACTTTTCGCAACATTCGATAAACGTTGCGAAAGACATTTTTTGCAATGTTTATTTATAAAATGTTGCTAAAACTCCATTATATTAACTAATATCGACATTCACTTACTAAAATGTTGCGATAGACTCCTTTAGCAACAGTTAACTACCGAATGTTGTCTTTTATGTGTTGTGAATGTTCATTTTTGGCGTAGTGTATATAGTCTAGATTTGTTTTTAAAATTTTACAATGCTAATATATATAATATTTTCATCTTCTATAAAGCAATATAAAGTTTTGCAAGATAGTGTGAAGGTCTAACAGTTGAGCAATTATAACAAAGACGTTGGAAAGATCCATTTGAAAGTATTAAAGCAATAGATCCCAATCTCTACAAATAAAACTTGCTTTTAACTACTTGATGGAAATATGTTATGACCCTAATGCTAAAAGTGACATTATAGATTTTGAGTTCTTATTTGGAATCGTTGTTTGGTATTATTGTTTGCTGTTCATGAGTATGCAAAGCGAAGCTATGGTTATTGATGTTACTATTAGTCACTTGAAAACACTCATTTCTATTTTTCAATTTTAAAGAGAAATTGGATTTGAATCTAAACATTATTATTGCTAAAGAAATTACTGCTCAAATGAAAATTGAACCTACATTTCGTAAAAAGCAATTGATTAGTAGAAAGAAGTAACTTTGACAAAAAATATCAATGAGGAGATAACACACTCAGTTGAGGTGAAGAATATTTTAGAGATGATTATTTCTTATATATAATTGATCAAGCCCCCCCCCCCCCCCCCCCCCCCCCTATTTTTTGTAGGTTTGAACATCTTAAAATATATGTCTTTTGAATTTCTATTAATGTTTTGCAGATGGTGAAGGGTTGAAGCATTCATATAAGCTTGAAGATTTTTTGAAGCATTGCATGATTTTGATATTGATAAGCAATAGTTATTTTTGGAGCTCAATATTGTGAAATATTTATAGAAAAGAGCCAAAATGGCAATTGATATTGATAGGCAAGAGTTATTTTCATAACTCAAAAATCATGAGATGTTTACCTAAAGAGACGAGGAAGGCAATTAAAGGTGTTGAACAATTTAAAGAGGATGGATTTTTATTTTCCAAATGTATGAATTGTTAATAGGATACTGTGATGAGAAGTTTCTCAAAATTAAAGTTGATATAATTTTAGTTTCGATCAACAATATCACATGACAGATTGAAAGATTGGCGAAGGTATCGAATGAAAAATGTGCATTAGAGCAGATTGGTTGAAATAGTTTAATTATTGATTTTTTTTTTTATCTCAAGATGTTAGAAGAGTAAATTTAAAGTGAAGTTTAGAAAGTTATAAATTATTACTATTTTGATTTTGAATGTTTTCATTTAGTAAAGAATTGTGTTTATGGTTATTATATATATAGTTTGAACCCTCAAAATCTCAAGGACGATCTTGCTTGACGGGTATGCAACTTACAATGCGACTAGCTTTTGAGAAATGCTTGTAATACAAAGACTCATTTTCCGTGACACGGTGGCTTATATACTGTACCAATCAATTTTTATTTTTGCACTGAAATGTGGATTTAAGATTCTCAATAGGTCATACAACTAATCTCACTCAATTGCAAATTACATCATTACACACTTAAATGCTGAGCCTCCAAAGTTGAATATCCACCGCAGATAGAGTTGATTGATGCATTCTCCACAACAGATTTTCAACATAATTTTGAATTTTACTCACATGGGAGTGGGCCACATGTGAGTAAAATTTTTGATATAATCGCAAAAATTCAAGCATATATCTATTCATCCGTGAGGTAGATCAACATCTGTTTCTCCGATTAAATCATTCTCATACTGGTCACAATTTCATATAACAATTCTTGTTCTCGAAAATTATAGAAAGAACAAAGGGGTCTGTGCCACAACTACATTATTCACATTTGACAAGTCTACAATTTTGGACACAATAACAAACAAATAATGAACATATTGCTAAGTCACCGCTTTATGGCCATGGATTTCCAAGTGTGAACCGACTATAGTGGGTAAGACAAAGATAGACATTGTGTTCATATTTTATACATGTAAATATAGAAAAAGGAAAAAGGGTTTTGGATTGGTAGTCAAGAAAGTTCAGCTACCCAACCAAATTAAGAAACTTCCAAATATTCACGTTAATATTGTGTATTACACGCTCTTAACTTTGACCTTTTCATGTTGTTATTTTTTTATTTTTTATCGTTTGTCCTTTGCAACGTACTGTAGTCATGGTTTGTATTATATTTTGATGGCACAAGACATTTTTGCATAATATTTGACCTTTACCCATTCATGAGTCATAATAATTTATAATTCTTTTAAGTTTATATGATGACAAAAATTAAGTAACACGACTCAATCAACTACTAGAATATAACATGTCACGGCGAATAAAGAAATGTGAATATTTTTACGAGAAAAATAAAGAGGAAAAGTTGTGGAAGGAACAGAACAAAGAACAGATAATTTGGACGTTTTGCCAAATTCATTTTCCCAGAAATTTAATGGGTGACTTTGATTCTTCACTCCATAGTGCTACTTTTTTGGAGCTTTTTTCCAGACAGTTATTTTTTACTTCTTCTTTTAAAACCACGAGACTTGGTAACTGAAGTAAAAATGAAAATACTCTATTGCGCGTTTAATTTCACTAACAATCTTGTCGGTATATGCTTATATAAATATTCGAAAGTTGGAATTGCAACGATGATAATTATTATAAAAAGACTTGACATAAAAATCTTTTTAAATCAAGTGGGTTCAACATGATGTCGAAATAAACAAAGGCATTAGATTCAAATATTACCATTACTGATTTATTAAAAATTATGCACGTGTAAAGATCTAATGGAAAAAGTGAATTTCGTCTGCATGTGAAAAACTATTGAAGATGAAATTTAAATTATATATACATGTAGTATTCTCTAACGCCCTAAACTTTTAGAATTCTGCTAGGTGTACAGAAACTGAACACCACAGAAACACACTAGACTACACAAAAGAAGGTGGGCCCACCATTTTTTGCAATATTTAAATACGCGGTGAGGATCATTATTTTAGTATATTCTGACCAATTTCTGTTGCTTCTTCTCTTGTACAAATGGAAAAAGCCAAACTTTTATAAAAATTATTTCAACAATTTTATAATTGGAAATGAAAATGGAGTGTTATGTCTAGGGAAGTGTCAAATCCGTCCACGTAATTTTACATAATTTTCAAAAATATCGTTTCTTGGCATTATGAACTTGTTTGAATATCATTTGTTTGGATGATGGATTTTGTAATATTGATTTTTTGAGAATGTGTAGTTAAAAAGTAGAAAAAAAAAATGAATTTATATGTATCATTATTTTATTGAGACAATATATGATTGAAATAAATTCGATAAAAAATTAATTTTTAAAGAATGTGCTTAGATAGAACTTAGATCCCGTTCGGTAGGGATTAAAATCCAATTAAAATTGAAAATATGGCCTTTATTGGGATTCACTCGTCTAATAAAAGTCAACAATAACGACTAATTTTTCAATTTTAATCCGATTTTAATCTCTATAGAACGACCTTTAATATAGATTTTATGTTCTCTCAGTTCACCATTAATCTTTTATTGCACGCGCCAAATCTTGGGAGTGCGTTGTGTCTTGTCAAAGAAAAAATGATAAGACAAAAGAAAAGAAGTAAAATTCAACAAAAGTCAGTTGGGGATAAGAAAAATCCAAAGTAATAGATCATATGGAAAGACAAAATCAAACTTAAGAATGAAAAGAAAGAAATTTTGGACAGTGGAATTAGCACGTTAGTGTCATATTTTAGAAATAAATAAGAATTTGGAAGGGTTAATTTCACAAAGGGTCACTGAAGTTACCTGAAAATTTCAAAACGGTCACTGAAGTTTCAAAGTTTCAGAAACGGTCACTGAAGTTTGAAATTTCTTTCAAAACGGTCACTGAATTTTCAGATTTTTTGGCCAAGTTTGAGGTAATTTTTCGGCAACTTCCGACCACCAAAACCGCCGATTTCGGATACCGTTGGAAAGCCCACGATGTCTTCTTCAATTACCACCAAAAATCTCCCCAAAACTCCAAGTGATTCGGCCGGAATAAACCCACGAAGTCGGCAACCGAAAATTATAAAAATCAACCCAGATTTTCAGATTTTTGGGGCAAGTTTGAGGCAATGTTTCGGCAACTTCTGACCACCAAAACTGTCGATTTCAGATACCGTTGGAAATACCACGATGTCCTCTTCAATTACCACTAAAAATCTCCCAAAAACCCCAAGTGATTCGACCGGAATAAACCCACGAAGTCAGCTACCCAAACTAGGTAGATTTTCAGACTTTT
Source organism: Fraxinus excelsior (assembly GCA_019097785.1). Lineage (NCBI taxonomy): Eukaryota > Viridiplantae > Streptophyta > Magnoliopsida > Lamiales > Oleaceae > Fraxinus > Fraxinus excelsior. Next base: position 25,413,843 of record CM032626.1, on the reverse strand, counting down.
TTGCCCAGTTTGGGTAGCTGACTTCGTGGGTTTATTTCGGCCAATTCACTTGGAGTTTTGAGAAGATTTTTGATGGTAATTGAAGAGGAGATTGTGGGCTTTCCAACGGTATCTGAAATCGACGGTTTTAGTGGTCGGAAGTTGCCGAAAAATTGCCTCAAACTTGCCCAAAAAATCTGAAAATCTGGGCAAATTTTCACAATTTTCGGTTGCCGACTTCGTGTGTTTATTCTGGCCGATTCACTTGGAGTTTTGGGGAGATTTTTGGTGGTAATTGAAGAGGACATTGTGGGCTTTCCAACGGTATCCGAAATCGACGATTTTGGTGGTCGGAAGTTGCCGAAAAATTGTCTCAAACTTGGCCAAAAAATCTGAAAATTCAGTGACCGTTTTGAAAGAAATTTCAAACTTCGGTGACCGTTTCTGAAACTTTGAAACTTCAGTGACCATTTTAAAATTTTCAGGTAACTTCAGTGACCATTTGTGAAATTAACCCGAATTTGGAAAGAAGCAGCACACCAACATTAATTAAAATATCAATTTCTTTCGAGAAATATCAAGACAATTCAATTCTCTTACAAATTGTCGTGGCAATCCACAAATATTACACTCATGCGATTGGTCAACCAATTTCATTTTCTTCTGTCCTTGTCACCGTTCAATCTATAATAGAACGTCGACGTTAATGACTTTGAAAAAATAATCGTGTGAATTGGTTTAGCATATTTCTCCAAGATTATTCTGATAATTATATATTGGTTATAAAATAATTTCAATGTATTACATCTATAGAGCCATGTTTGTACTTGATTGGTAGAATTTTATTTAAGGTTGCTACAAGTACAAAATGAGTTACAAAAGGGTGTCCAAAATTGTCAAATGGCGGCCCCGACGGGCGCCCCCAATAGGGGCCGCAATTTGACAATTTTGGACATCATTTTGTACCCCATTTTGTACACCAAGAATTATCTTTTTATTTAGGACTTTGCTATATGTATAGAAAATTTGTATATATAGCTTGAAACAACATAAAATCATGTCAATGGACACTAGCTATGTCAATGAGCCGAGCCGAAAAAAAAAAGTTCGGATTCGCCTCGAGCTTTTTTATACCGAGCTTTTTTGGGCCCGAGCAAAGCTCGACCAAAAAAATGAGGCTCGGCTCGAGCCTTAGCGGATGGGGCCGAGCCGGCCTGGGTTTTTTTTTTTTTTTTTTTTAATATCAAATCTAAATTTTTTACTTAAAAAATTTAAAATTTGTACGATTTATACGTATTATAAATTAAATAAAAAAACTCGGGCTCAACTCAAGCTTTTCTGTGCCGAGCTTTTTTGGGCCCGCTCAGTTAAAAAAAATGAAGCTCAGCCCAAGCCTCGACTTGTTGTGACTGAGCCTGAGCCGAGCCCAAGCAAGTCGAGCTTTTTTGCCATTCTTAATGGGCACTGTCCAAAAAATGCATTGTTGATAACAAATGCAATGATGCCAACACTACATCCGACACTTGTACATGTAGCAAAATTGTTTTATTTATTTAATAATGTTAAATGTATATTCTTTTTCTTAACATCAAATTTGACATTGTCTTTGTTTTTTTTTTTGTTTTTTTGTTTTTTTTAATGTGGAGGTGAAATTTTTATTTTTTAAACTGTCCAATAATATATTATCACGTGACAAAATATAAATAATAATATAAAAGAGGATTTACCCGTAGAATAATTGTCATTTATTTATGCATGCTAGACTTACCCATTTGAATTGTACCAAGTAACTTTGACTAGTGAATGTTAGGTCACAACTTGATGGAAGGATAATTCTTTGGCCAGTATATTACGTTTTTATTTGCTAATATAAATAGATAGAATATTTTGCTAACTTTGAACACATATAGATGTAGATAGTATACGTATTGTATATACTATTTGAAAGAGTTTTTCTGTAACAGAAATGTTCTACTACTTACAATGAGAAGTCTTATTTTACTTACTTAGAAAGAACCTTACTTACGATTCCCACATTTAGAGAGAACTGCAAATAAGATTCTCACATGAATAAGTGAACAGTCTTATTTTACTTACTTGGAAAGAACCTTACTTACAATTTTGTTCTTTGTAGTCTCTCTCACTTTGTCTCTCCTAGAAGACAAACACCAATTAACAATTAATATAAATAGTAGTATATTTTGCTACATTTCAGAATATGACTTGCAATTTCAAACAGTAAGAACGATATGCATAACCATTAACAACAAAATACATAAACATCAAGAACATAATGCATAAACAATTTCAGAATTCGGAATAAGGATAATGGAAGCGAGAACTAGGCTCTCTGTTCTTAAAACGTTTTTACAACGATCACAATTACAGAAGTAGCACCACGACCCGAGCTCATGCCGGGCCGAGCCGGCCGGTCGACGGTGACGGCGCGCGTGTGGCCTTGGATTAGTCTAGACATTGTCTAAGACTCCCCATTTTCAAAGACTATTGGTACCCCTTGGGATCCAAACTCATTTCCAAACTTGAAGTTTATTAAGTGGTTCAAGGTTGTGTTTGCAACCTATGTGGGATTGGAACAGTTTTCTAATTTTTTCCCAATTATTCCTCTTATTTATTGTCCAACTTTCAACCATAATTTCTCATTCATATTGAAAATGGTTTTTCACAATTAAATATTCTACACTCATTTACTAGGAACGTAGAATTTAATTAAACATTAATTTCGATAAATCGGACATTGGGTCCTACTTAAAATTGTGGTCAAAGTTGACCCACTTCTGACACCATTTCCAACCGTAGACGTATGTATGTAGATACAGCACGTATACTGTATATATTATTTGAGAGAGTTTTTTTTGTAATCTCTCTCTCATTTTCTCTCTCCTAGTCCTAGCATATAAGAGGCGGTGAAGATGCGTTTCCAGCGTTTCTTTGGTTAGAGAGAGAAAAGAGAAAAAGAAAGGCAAAGCTCTTGTTGCATTTCTCATGAATTGTGGAGTCGTGTTGGGTTTTTATTGCTGGGATTGGGAGTTTCTAACTGCCCTTCTTCTCTTCTCCGCCTCTTCCCACCTCCACTTCTCATTTTAATTCCTTCCTTCTAGTTAATTTAGTCAAGAAAAACACACACAGACACAAAAGAAAATAGCTGTCATCTTTATCGATTTATTTTCCATTTCTCCTCGAAAAATTACTGTATATATAATATGGAGTCTGAAAGTGAAAAGGGGTTGCTGGAATATGTGAGGAAATCCTCGCCGCCACCTTTTCTGTTGAAAACTTACATGCTGGTGGAGGATCCGACCACCGATGAAGTGATTTCGTGGAACGAAAACGGGACGGGTTTTATAGTGCGGCAGCCGGCGGAGTTTGCCAGAGATTTGCTTCCGACACTCTTCAAGCACAGCAACTTTTCCAGCTTTGTGAGGCAGCTCAATACTTACGTATGTGCCTAAAAGTCTCTCTATTCAAATGCAAATTTTTATTTCACACCCAAAAATAAAAATGAATAAGACAGTCTTGAGGTTAATCATTTGTAATCATCTCATGGTTATTATAATTTACTCTAATTAACTTGTTTTGTTTTTCTTGTTATTTAGAAAATTAAAATTAAAGAACAAAATAGTGGTTTTAATCTTTGTAAATATAACAAGTAAATTCCTTTTTCTATTATATTTTATTAATTGAAAATTGTTGGTGAAGGTGTGCAATTTGTGGTGACTTTATCTAAGATTATGATTAAGTGCAGACCCCATTTTTATAAAGCAAAAAGGGAACAAAAAATGAAGCAGTCATTTATCATTAGATTACAAATGAAATAATAATAATAATAATATACCATTCATCAAATGATATAAACATGGTCAAACTGTAAAATATCAGATAAAAAAAAAAAAAAAAAATCAATTACATCCTTAAATCAAATAGTTTGACTTGATTTTTGTTCTTTATATTCTTCTCCTTACTTTCTTGATTGCCCATAAGAATTGAAGTTGAAATGTTTACTTTTGATTATATATTTGGAAGGATCGTTTATAAATAGACACGCCTTAGGCACATATAAAAAAAAAAACATATATTTGACACGTTAGGTGTAATGAATTAATATTACTGATTACTAGAATTATTTTATTTAGTACTTTGAAAAGTGTCAAACATGAATGTTATTTATCAACTGTGATGTACAGGGTTTCCGAAAAGTTGCAACGAGTCGATGGGAATTCAGCAACGACATGTTTCGCAAGGGAGAAAAAGATCAACTCTGTGAAATTCGTAGAAGAAAGGCATGGTCCAACAAGCCACAACCCAATGTACAAGTTCGGATTGCACCCAAAGATCAACCAGATGAAGATCAAAGGTCATCATCAACTTCATCTTCATCAGAGTACACCACCCTCGTCGATGAAAACAAAAGGCTGAAGAATGAAAATGGAGTCCTAAGCACCGAGCTTTCCGTCATGAAGAAGAAATGCAAGGACCTTCTTGATCTGGTGGCCATCTATGGAGGAAACTCTAAAAATGAAGATGAAGAAGAAGAAAACAGAAAAGATGACGTTGGACCAATGCTTTTTGGGGTTAGATTGGAAATTCAAGGGGAGATGGAGAAGAAGAGAAAAAGAGCAGATAACGTTTGTGAAAGTTCAAGGCTTTTTCTGTCACAGTCATGCAAATAAATAATTTTATGCAAAAAAAAAGCATGCCATTTAAAATCGAATGGACTGCTGCTAAGTTGTTCAAGAAAATCTTATAGTCCTATAATGATCTGTAAAGACAGTTCAGTAATATGGCAATAAATTGTGTATTATCAATTTTCTTCTAGCTCACAAAAATTGGGAAAGCAGTATAATAATTAATTGACATTAGTGTCAACCTGAAAGTTTATTGCCATAACTTATATTAGAACTGGAATTACAAGGTTAAGAGAGATGACGACAATAACATGTGGGCAAATGTTACAGTTTCCATAAATATATGATTAAAATTTGAAGTTTGACAAGTTGAAAATGTAATAAAAGATGAAAAGAGTAATTTAAGTAAGTAAAGGTAGATTATTTTGGTACTCAAAATCGTCGTTTTCAATCATCTTCTAGTTTTAAAAAAAAATTCGAAACCCCCGGGAGGGGGGCCCACCCCCCGTTTTTTCGCCCCCCCCCCCCCCCCAACTAAAAATCCTGGGTACGTCTCTCGGTAGATTGAATTCTTTCTTTGAATATTTATAAGATAGAACTGACTTTCTTGAACTACAAAATCGAATATTCTGCAAGAAAGTTTATTAATTAGAGTAATCTTTGAAAGATTAATCAAAAATCAAATTCTTTTTAGTTTCGTATAAACTGTATATTTGCACACATCTTACATAAAAAATAAAAATCTGATCTTTTTGTAATATAGAAAAAGCAACACAAAGAAAATAAGAAAAGTCTAGGTCTTCTCTGGAGAAAAAAAAAATAAAAAAATTCTTCTTTTTTAAAATGGGCTTTAATCTTATGAAACACGCTTCTCATGTTTGAGTGGGTCAAATCTAAGTGTGTTGGGAAAGTTCTTCGATTCAACTGACTTGTGGAGATATAGTCATACCTAACTCCATGAAAGGAAACTTCATGAATAAGAATAATGCTACTCAAAACAGGGAAATGATACTTTTTTTTTTTTTTTTTTTCAAACTGTTCAATGATGTTGCATCATGTGTCCTCTTATTTTTAACTATGTCATTGAATCTACTTGTGTGATATGATTGCACGAATAATGATGCGTGAACAGGGTCACGTCACCCTGTACGTGCCAATCTCGTCTCCATTGACACGTACAAGGTCGATGCGGCCCGTACGTGTAGCACCGTTCAAACTTCATAGGGTGATTATGCAATTTATATCGAGCTTTCTAACCCTCGGGTTGTGGATGGCCAGGTTCAATGAACTTTATCATGTATTATAATTTTTATTCATGCTAATGTCAAAATCTTGAAATTGAAATCAAAACATCGTAACATTAGGTTCATCATCATCCTAGTGACTAAAAATGCAGTCGGTCGTCATAAAGTAACCGAACCCATGATGGAACATTGAGACATCATATGGAATCCATATTTTAATTGTAGAAAGAAAAAGGGAAAGTCAACTCATGAATTTCTTCAATAATTATTGAACAATCTCCGTGTATATTCTTCTTCTATTTTGCCTAAAATCCAAACAATAATCTTCAATTTGTGTGGAGGATTGTGTTATTGTCTCGTGCTTCTTGTTTTCTCTCTAATGAATGATAACTCCCCTTTTCAGTCTCTAAGGTTATAAACGAGCTTGAATTGTATTCCGTGTTGTCAAATTAGGAAACAATTTTTTTGCCGTCGGGAACTACTACGAGATCCCGTGCATGGTACCTTGTGTTGCGATCACCTGCTTTGTCTTTTCCATGCTAGAATTCATTTTAGCCACCTTGCAATTGCGTGGAAGGATCCTTGAGATCGCAAAGCCTTCTTTTTTACTACTCGTTAATTTGGTCTCTGAATTCCTTCTTCGATTCATCTCGAGTCTCCTTCTATGAGCAAGTCCTTCAACTTTCAATTCTTTTTAATTTCACCCACGGCATCCACAGTCATCTAACCTTAGTCTTTCTCAAGTTTCAAAAATTTATAATTTAGTCCCCAAACTTTTACAATTGTTCTTCGTTAGTCCTTTTCAACCATTTTTCATTTCTTTTCTTCATCTACCATCTACCATCAATTACTTTTCCTACAACAACCAATATTTAATCAAAATTAAGTAGAAATTAGTCAAAGTGACTCCCAAATATCCACTTTTGAAATTTCGAATAATGCAAAATTAGATTTATCAAACACACCAAAACTTGAACATATCTTCGACTCGAACAAATTGGCAAAACAAAAATAACTTAATTAGATAGCTTTTCATATTACCTCATTTTAACTTGCTTTAAAAGGCTTTTATGACATGCTATCAAAATCAATTCATCCACACATCCAATATTCAATGCCAGATCGATGTGTGTGCATAATAAATTCAATCACTACAATCTTTTAAGTTGATTATTTCTCAACCCTCAATGGTCTTTTATTTCCTTTCTTTCTCATAAGATAAATACCTCCAATTTGTTCTTCAATCTTAAACTTGGGATATTTATTTTAATGGTTGAATTCACAACACTCATTCATTTTCTGCTCAAATTCAGTTGAGTTTAATCAATGGAAGTCACTATCTCGATCTGTGATGATTCTCCCTAGATTTAAATTTCTCAATCTCTAATCTTAAACTAGGCTAATAATTCTTATTAGAAATCTAGCTCCCCAAGTTAAACGTTCAAGACTTAATCATGATTTTAGTATGTCTTATATTTCATGCACTTGATTTTTCATATTTGTAGTGCATATTATATTTCATGCACAAGTTTTTCTGCCTTTTGATTTTGTAATTTTGGGATATTCATTTGATGTTCTCATTGGAATCTTATATAGGGCAGCTTTCGCTCATGAAGACAAATGACTTTTTCCTTTTTACCATAATTAGTCTTATATCTTTTATTAGTACGAATGGTTGGATTATATTTTTAATGTATGGTTTCACTTAGGTTTCACCTATTATCTAATAATGCTACACACGAAGATTTAAATGCACGGACTCAACATCTATCTAAATAACTCCTAACATCGACTTAACCATCCCCAAATGATACTTTGGCCAAAAGATTGTGTTGTACAATATGTTGGCTTTGACAACTTATGCTCAAAACTCATTTAACCTATTATATTCAAGTAATTATTTCAAATATCCACGATGACTAACATGACTATCGTGCTTAAAGTGGGCAAATCTCACAACGATAAGTTTCAAAATAATAAAGTATCATTATCTATATGTAATTTATGAATCACAAGTAATTCCAAAGATATTATCCTTAGTCGGCAATGCTATCCAATTCACACAAGCATACATAAGCAAACAAAAATACTTTTGGAGTTTACAATTTTTTATATAAAAAAACAGCAAAATACTGACACACAATAATATCAAATCACACAAAATGTAGATTGTAATAGAAGGATATAATTTCAATGTCATCCACTACCAAACCTAAACTATACATTGTGATAGAATGCATAATAGCTATTTAATTTGTTATATTTCCTCATATTTTGATGATTACGATTGCTCAAGTTTTTAATTTTTGTTGTATTTTGTGTTTTAAGAGTTATATGAAGGAGTTAGATCAAATTGGACTCAATTTCATAAGGTTTGGAAAGCAGAAATGAAGCTCAAAAGAAAAAGAAAAAGTGCATAATGTTGAAGCGAACTTTACTTAAGGCATGGACACGCCTTAGTGACCCGAATGGCCAAAGACTAATAGGCGAGATTTTTGTGAAGGAAGACTTGGAAGACTATACCTATTTTCCAAAAGGAATGAGAATATAATATCTTAGAGGGACCCCTTATGTAATTAGAGGATTTTGTTAAATTTGTGGATGATTAAAATTAGACTAGAAATATGAAATCAAAATCTTATCTTCCTTAAATATAATAATTCCATAATGAACATTGTCTCCTTTAAAAAAGGAGGGGAGCAGCACGTTCAGGAGGAGAAAAAAAAGTTAAAAAAAGATTGTTTTGTTTTTCCAAATTTTCATGGATTGCTAAATTTCTAATCCAGTACAATGATAATTGAAGTTTTGATTCTTCAAGAATTGTGAGATCGAATTAATTTTCATTGTTCTTCTATTCTTTCTCTATTTATATATCTTTTACGTTTCTTGAAATTATTATTTTGATTGATTATACAAAGTGCACGTTGTTTGATTGTCAAAATGATATATCGCCAATTCGAGATCTAAACCCGTAATTGTTTAGATATTCTAATATTAGTGGTAAAATAACATAGTTAATTATAAATAGGGTTTTCAATTTATGTTATGGAGGTATATAATCTAGCTTAAATGAATTAGGCTTGTGTATTTGTTGGTTAGAATTGGTAACCTCTCTAGATATTAATGTTGTTGGTAAATTAAATCATAAGATCGTGTCTAGGGTTGTTTATTGACAAGAGAAATAGTCAAAGAGCGTTTCTTAATTATCGAGAAAGTAAGGAAACATAGGTTATTAGATCGTATCAATGACCATAACCAATTTGCTGAATGAATAAAGGATTTTATTTTTGCGTCAATGATTGATTCTCCGAATCAATTCTGAGATTATACCTTGGGCTGGATATTTGAATAATACTGATCTTCTCTTTAATTTGCATTCTAGAAAAAAATTGCTTAAACTTAATTTTTTTTTAATTCACAACAATCCAAAACCCCCTCTTCCTTTTATTGTCCTAATTTCTGAAGAATTAAATCTAACAAATCTCTGTAGATACGATCTTGTTCACCCTTACTGCAGTTTATATTTTAAGAGAGCGAGCATTTATTATTTGTTGGATTTGACACCCATCACATTGCCCTCAATATATGCATATACAAAACAAAAGACAATAAATGTAGCAAAAAAGAGATCTAAGGACTTTTTGGGGTGTATTGGACGGTAGAGATATAAATAGAACTAGTTGACCAGCTGTGGGTGTACATGGACCAATAGCCATTGTGATGTGCACATGAATATCATCCAACTGTCCACCATATCTATCCAAATGTCGAGTAACCTGATCACATGCCCGACTAATGTGATCCTAGTCGAGGTAGATCCGACTAATATCGATACGTCAATACTCGAATCATACAGAAATATTTAACAACATTATATATCACATAAGGTATACATATACCAAGCACAAATAATACCTCTTATTTAATCATATAGGAGCATATTATAACATATATATTATTATTTTGTATAGTAGTTGAATAGTTACATATCGCTCTCCTCGCCTGTCATAGCATTCCATGATTGATTTGTTTCTTCACGTTTTGCACAACTTATCCACTTGAATCCTAGCAACCAAGTATCCCATGTACCATTTTAAGGTTAAATACCATCCAAACGAAGTCCATTGGGACTAAAGATACCAAATATGGGATTTCTAAATGAAACCAAAGATATAGGGTTGATATTTAGGAACTAACATGCATTGTACATGGAAAAACTAGAGTTCCACAATTGATATAGACCTTTTCACAAGACACGATATTCTATTTGAAAAATTATCGAGTCACGAGTTCATTGCCTTTTACAAATATCAATTATGAACTCTGTACAAAAGTTTATGTATATTCTCGTTCATGTTACCCCGTTGTCCTAGTTGAGGACAAAAGGTCGACGCCCTATAGAGAAGGGGATGAATTCTTAATATTTGTCGGGGGTCAAGCTTTTCGCAAAATTAATTTTTTTTAACAGTCAAAACTGTTAAGATTTGAGATTTCATCTTAAAAGATCAATCTTATTAAGAAGAGTAACTCAAACTCTTATAAATTGGTCTATTTTTTCATCTTTATTTGATGTGAAATTTTATCCTTTAATATGCCTTTGTAAGTTGGTGGCTCGTTTGAGCAGACCAATTTTGAAATCCGTGTGCTCATTTTTTTAAGTCTTAATCGGATCAAAATGCTCGTTGGAGGTTAATGGTATCTGATACCTTGTTAAGATTTGGGGTTCCATATTAAAAAGTCAACCTTATTAAGAAGAGTAGCTCAAACCCTTATAAGTTGGTTTATGTTTTCATCTTTATTCGATCTTTATTCTATCTCTTAACAGTTTAAACATAAATTTTGTTTTTAATTACGATAGTGTTTGTTCAGAAAAGTTGAATAGCTAGTTTAAATCTAATCAAATGGATCAAGGATCGAGTTGTTGATCATCTCTTGTAATCCAACTCTTTTTTAAAGCATCATCAATTATTTGGTCTGTATTTGAGCTTTATTCTTTTGAGAATTGTAACGAGTAGGTTCAAAATTATTAACCACTTTAACCAACAAATATAGAAATAATAACGCAAAAATTCTGAAAATAACAAGTAAAAATCACAAGGTTTTTGCCCTAAGGCAAGAGGTTCAGAACCGAAGTTCCTAATCTCCTTCTAAGTTTTCGCCAACCGAAAGAAATCACTATTTAACAAGAACCAAGAACTGTTCAAAATACACCACAAGTACTCAGACAAAATCACCCAAGATTACATTAAGATCGAAAGCCCTCACTGATCTAAAAAGTAATCTACTCAAGGATAACAACTAACCATTTGTAAATCACTCAAGACCTATACAAGAGGCGACAAATATAATAGATCATAAATGCTTTCAAGTATCATAGTGCAAGGAACAGAGAAGAAAAAAGGAAGCACAGGGAGTTCGAGATAATGAATTCCATTATCAAACTCAAACCCTAGACGTGTATAAAAGAAGCCACCAGAAGGTCTCCATCCAACTATCTGTGGAATGACACTTGGCGACATCTCAAACAGTCCAAGCATTTAGTCAAAAATGTATTTTAACTAAACACGCTTAAAACAGAAACTACCAAGTAATTAAGCAATAATCCAGCCTTACAGCCCAATCATCAATTAATAGATTTAGCCTAATTAGCATAAACAACAACATCAACAGCAACAACCCAATCATCATTGTGCCCCAATTTCTCCACATTCTCCACCTTGGTACAATGATCCCAGTTTCATCTATAGTGATTTCTCCATTATAATATCATTTGCTCTTATTCTTGATACACAAATCAGCAAGTATTAATGTTCAACTGGTTTAAACAGTCCAAAAACTTATTTAAAGGCGGCACTTCGGTACCAACATCAGCAGGGTTAAAATGAGTAGAAATTTTCTCAAGTTTTACAACACCTTGTGAGATAACATCTCTAATAAAATGAAATTTCACATCAACATGTTTAGATCTATTATGCAAAACAGGGTTCTTACTCAAATAAATGGCATATTGGCTATCAAAATATAAAACAACATCTTTAACAAAGCCAAATTTATTTAAGAGTCCTTTTAGCCAAATTTCCTCTTTTATAGCATCAGTTGCAGCAATATATTTAGCCTCAGTTGAAGATAATGTAACAATTTTTGTAGTTTTGATTTCCAACTTATGCAAAAATTACACAAAGTATACACATAAGAAGAAGTCGATTTCCTATTATCTATATCACTTGCATAGTCAGAATCAGTGTAACCCTTAAGACGACGCCTTCAGTTTGTCTCTTATATTGAATTCCCAAGTTACAAGATTCCTTAGTGTATCTAAGAAGCCATTTCATACCTTCCCAATGAGCTTCACCTAGATTTGATATTTATCTACTCAATACACTTATTGAGAAATCCAAATCAGGTCTAGAACAAACCATTAGATACATAATTAGAATATGGCACTTTTGCTATTCTTTTGAACTCATCTTCAGATTTGGGACATTGATCACTTTAAAGTTTAAAATGATTTGCTAAAGGTAAACTCACACTTTTAGCTCAATCATAGAAATTGTTTCCAACAATTTCAAAACATAAGGTTTTTTATAGAGACTAAGTGTGCCTTCCCTTCTATTCCTTTTAATTTCAATACCCAAAATTTTCCTAATAGCACTTAAGTCCTTCATTTCAAATTCAGATTTCAATTTGTTTTTAATTAACTCTATTTCTTTTATGTCATGACTAGCGAGAGCATATCATCGATATAAAGTAGAAGATAGAGTGAATTTTCACCACCACTTCCTTTGCAATAAAGATAGGTATCAAAATTACTCCTTTTAAAATCAAGTTCAAATACAAAAGTATCAGACCCCTTGTTCCATTGTCTTGGAGTTTGTTTTAAACCATATAAGGACTTTTAAAGAAAGCATACCAAGTCAATATTTTTGTTTACTTCAAAACCTTTTGGTTGTTCCATATAAATAGTTTCATCAAGATCTCCATTTAAAAAGGCAGTCATAACATCCAATTGATCCAGTTCCCAATTAAATTGAGTGGCTAAGGCTAATATTACTCTAACAGTTGTAAATTTTACAACTAGAGAAAAGATTTAATTGAAATCTATTCCATCCTTTTGAGTAAAGCCTTTAGCCACTAGTATGACTTTGTATCTAATGTCATTATCATGTTTCCTCTTTTTATCTTGAAGATCCATTTACAATCAACAATCATTTTTCCCCCAGGTCTTTTTGTCAAAATCTATGTTTTTTTTTTTAAGAGATTTCATTTCATCTTGCATTGCTTCAAGTCAATGTTTGGAATCTTTGCTACTCATAGCCTCATCAAAGGATACATGTTCATTATCAATGAAGCCTTGAACAGTAAGCAAAGATACTTCATCATCAAACCTCACAAGTTGTCTCACTTATCTTCTTTGCCTATCTCGAGCAAGTTAATAATCATCTAAAGATTGATTTATTTCCAAATCAGCTTCAGATTATTCAAACTCATCATTACTATGAGTTTCAACATCAACATCTCTAGTCCGAACATTAGGAAGTTGATTACCATCCTCAACTTGCTCTACCTCAATTTCAGTCTCTCTTTCTACATTCTCAGTCTGACTTAAAGGTCTAGTGTTATTATTATTTTTAAACAAGGTAGATCATTTTCATTAAACACAACATTTGTACTTATAATGATCTTATATTCTTTGGTTTCCATTGCCCATAGCCTATAACCTTTCACTCATTCATCATAACCCAAGAATACACACTTAAGCGCTCTAAGATCCAATTTTCCTTCAGATTGATGTGCAAAGGCTGTACATCCAAAGAGTTTCAAATTACTAAGGCCTACTGGTTTACCATTCCACATTTCTTCAGGAGTTTTAAAATGTATAACACTAGCAGGACTTCTATTAATAAGATAACTAGCAGTTTTTGCAGTCTCCCTCCAAAATATCTTGGGCAGACCAAAACTTAAAAAGCATGCATCTAACTTTTTCAAGTACAGTTCTATTCATTCTTTCAACCAAGCCATTCTGTTGTGGAGTGTATGTAATAGTTCTGTGTTTTAATATACCATACAGTTTGCACAACTCATCAAACTCATAGTTGCAAAATTCAAGGATACTATCGGTTCTTAACACTTTAATCCTTTTATGAGTTTGGTTTTCAATCAAAGTTCTTCAATCTTTAAAAGCAACAAAAGTATCAGATTTAGATTTTAAAGGAAAATTCAATTTTTTCTAGAAAAAACATCAATGACCAACAAGAAATATTTAAAACCTGTATGAGTAGGCACATAAGCTAGTTCCCAAAGATCAACAAGCAAGTATTTAAGTATAGACATAGATTTATTCATTCCAGACAAAAATGGTAATCTATTATGCTTTCCTAGAATGCAATAATCACAAAAACTGAGTTTTTCAATGTTATCTTTTCCAAAGACATCTTGTTTTTTCAAAATCTGTAACCCTTTGTCACTATTATGACCCAATCTCTTGTGTCATATTTGTAACTTATCATTTGGAACAGAGATTGCCGCTGAAGTGGAGTCAAAAAAGCTTTGTGTTTGCAATATGTAAAGTCCATGTCTCTTAGGAGCTTCAACAATCAAGTGAGAGTCCCTCAAGATTTTAATGTATCTCTTATTAATCATAATGTCATAGTTTAGGTCATCTAAAACACCTAAAGAAATCAGATTTCTTTGAAGATCGGGAACATACATAGTCTTCTCTAAGACTAGTTTATTATTATTCTTTACTCTTGAAGTGATAGTTCATATTCCCTTAACTTGACATGTCATATGATTACCCATTAAAACTTGACCATCATTTACATTTTCAAAATCGGTAAACTACTATTTATTAGGACACATGTGAAAGTACAACTTGAGTCAAGAATTCATTCTTGACTAGGTTGATGGGTAACACCAACATAAACCTCATCAATATTAGCATCATTGCTGCAAACTAAAGCTGCATCACCATCAATTTTAGACTTGTTTATATTATCACTAAGTCTCTTTGGATAGTCTTTGATAAAATGACATTCCACTTGGCAGTAAAAATACTTTTTACCTTTAATCTTCATTTTATTTTTCAGATTTTCTTTCTTCTTGTGTTCTAATTTCTTATTGAAGTTACTATTTTTGGGATTGAACTTAAATTTTACCATTAGATTCATACCACTAACAGACTCTTTTCTTTTAAATTTTAACTCTAACTCCTCAGTTCTTAAGACATTAATAATCACATCATTAGTTAGAGTTTCCTTACCATATTCCATTGTGTTTTAAACATTTTTATATCTATCACCAATTGAATTCAATAAAACCACAGCCAACTGTCCACTTGAGAGTTTCTCATCACAATTGGCTGGGTCATGGGATAATCTATTAAATCTATCAATGTTAGTTTCAAGGTTAAGAGATGGGTCCAGTTTAAAATCAGAAAAACTGTTTCAAAAGATAAACCTTATTTGGCATGGTTTTATTCAAATAAGTGGTTCCTAGTTTTTTCCACAATTCAGCACCAGTCTTTGTTTTTCCAACCTCTCTAAACACATTGTCGGACAAATGTAAAAGTATAGAACTCCATGCTATTTCATCTTGTTCAGTCACTTTACTTGATTCAAGATCAGTTGGTCATGACTCATAAATGGCTTTTGTACATTTTTATTGAAGTAAAAGAGCTTTTATTTTCTGACACCAGAGACCAAAGTCTCATTTACCATTAAAAACATCCAATTCAAATTTTGAAGAAGGTATAATAATAAATTTGAATGAAAAGCTACTATATGAAGATCAATAAGAGCACACTAGATGCATATACAACATGTAATAATCCAGATATCAACACTCAAGAGACAAAACTGGACTATACGGAGATTGCGGAGTTGTATAAACAAATGTTCAGTATTTCAAAGAGTTAATTCCAGGTAAGACAGTCACAAAAAAGGTCTTAAAACACAAGAGCTAGTACAAATTTTCACAGTTTACAATATATAGAGTTAAAAAACACATGCTCAAGCTTAATATCAAGGTTTGTGACTCGAAATCAAGGCAACCCTCAAATTCCAGACAACTCTTAGGATTTCTGGACAAAGGTATTGCCAAGAAAAGTCTCAAACCTTAAGGTTTATTTTTTTTTAAAAAAGAGTTTGCAAGAGACTTTAAAGTATAAGCAACAATTTGTACAAAATTGCAGAAAACTGGAACAAACTCACCAAATCCCTTTATTTGGGTTTCAAGAAATAAGATGAACAAACGAATCAAGTGTCAAATCTTTAAAATATGCATAGATCGAAGCCAAGAACCACCATGTAGAAGCTCTAATACCACTGTAACGAGTAGGTTCAAAATTATCAGCTACTTTAACCAACAAAAATAGAAATAATAACGCACAAAATACTGAAAATAACAAGTAAAGAACACGAGATTCTCATCCCAAGGCAAGAGGTTCAGAATCGGAGTTCCTAATCTCCATTTGAGCTTCCGCCAACCGGAAGAAATTGCTATATTAACCAGAACTAAGAACCGTTCAAAATATACTACAGGCACTCACACAAAGTCACCCAATATTACATCAAGATCGAAATCCCTCACTGATCTAAACAAAAATGCCTCAAGGATAAAAACTATAACCCTTTAGAAATCACTCAAGACCTATACAAGAGGCGACAAATATAGTAGATCGGAAATGCTTTCAAGTTTTAGAGTGCAAGGAACACAGAAGACAAAAGGGAGCACAAAGAGTTCGAGAGAATGAGATAATGAATTCCATTATCAAACTCAAACCTTAGACTAAGCTACCAGAAGGTCTCCATCCAACGGTCCGTGGGGTGACACTTGGCGACATCTCAAGCAGTCCAAGCATTTAGTGAAAAAACGTGTTTTAACTAAACACGCTTAAACCCGAATGAAACAAAAGCCACCAAGTAATTAAGCAATACTCTAGCCCAACAGCCCAATCATCAATTAACAGATTCAACCCAATTAGGAGCAACATCAACAGCCCAATCATCATTGTGCCACAATTTCTCTACAAGAATATATAGGACAACTCCTCTTGCAGCAATGCACGGAGCCAGGATTAAACTTCAAGATGGATAATATAAATTTCAATAATCTTCAATAGCATGAGAAATTTTTTTTTATTTAAAAGAAAAAACACATTTAGTTATGTTAATATAGTGAGTTTTAGTCCTCGTGTATAAACTATAAAGTGATGTAATGCATTAAGGACAAAAAAGAAAAGACTAAAAAAAGTATAGAAAAAATATATATCGAGGTGATTACAATTAAGCTTTAATAAGAATATGACTGACCGAGTTAACTGTAATTGAACAAATTCGATCGACTCCAACTTAATTCAATTGGTTTTAGAAAAAAATGATCACGTCTCTATACAATTCATTATAGTTATCTTCGAGAATCAAACACAAAAACTAGCATCATAAAGATGAATATGTAACATGACGATTTTGTTAGGTCAAATTTGTAATGGTAGTGTCTAAATTAGTTATTAGCAGTTTCCGTATTTAAAATTATGAGTTATTAAGTTGTAACTAAAGTCAAAATAATTGTGAGTTTGTAGTATAGTCCTTGGAAGAGTCAAACTAGTTGTGAGTAAGTGAAGTGAGCCGCACTCGAGCGGTGGACCGGTCGCTCTCTATGCGCGAGGCGCAATGCTCAAGTGGAGTGTGTTTTCGTCCCAAAGGTGTGTTGAATCATATTTCATTATAGAGATAATATTGTTGAAAATCCAAAACACATCCAAATATCTCTAGAATCAACCACTTGATCATTGATTCATAAATTCATCTCGAATAATATTTCATTATTGGTTGAGCCTTGTTTTAAGTCAATAGAATATACATTGAAGCTCAAATCCATACATCCATAAATCTCTTGCATTAGCCATATATCAAAACACAAGATGATCATTTGATCAAACACCAAAAACCCGACCTTCACCTATAAGCTTTTAGAGTTTTGAAATTTGGGAGAAGAGGAGCTAGGAGTTATAGCGCTCCAGAACAAGTTCGTTCTTAGTGATCTACATAGAGAGAAAAAATAATCCAGAATTGTTGGAAAGCGCGGGTCACACAACCAAAGGGGTTCCCTTCTTATCTATATAAGGTTTTAAGACTTGCATACGGGAGTTTAATGACAATTTTTACACGTGTAGCTTATGCAATTTATTCTATGTAAGTTTAAAATAAATTATGTGAGAAAAGTTTATTGTTTATGAATTATACATGTAAAAGTAAGCAAACAACTATTCACGTGATTGAACTTTTAAGATCTTATGTTATATTGAAAAATCCATAAAACAGAGTTGTCACAAAAAAAAAAAAAAAAAAAAATCTCCCATGTTTTGCACTATTATATATGTGTATATTTGTTTTCACTCATTCCTCTTCGTGGTATTCATGTTTATATTACTATTTTTCCTTTGTGATTCCCGATAAAAAGGAGAAGTGAGTATTTACTTCAAATGAGTTATTTGAGTTAGAGGGAGATTTTTTATTTTAATATTTGACTTAGGGGGAGTCGGAGAAATTTTAGAGTTTGTGATTGATTTTTTGTTGGATTTTTAATATTGATATTGTGTTTTGTATTGTAGTGTGTTAATATTGATATTGATATTCTAAATTATTTCTAAATTATTTATGCAAGTAGTATTACATGCTTGGTGTTACACATGTTATACTTCGTCGTTTTTATAACTTCGATATATTTCTTAATTGTTGGATTCCTCTTACTTTGTCGTTTTCTTTTATTTCAGGCAATAGGTATGACAAATAGTTAAAGTTTGAGAACTGAGTCTTTGGGTAGATTGTTGTTGAGTTGTTTTAATTTTGACTTTGAAATAAATGATTTTGTCACTGAATGTCAAATGTGGAGTTTGTTAAGTCAAATTTGTAATTGGCAATGTCTAAATTAGTTATTGGCAGTTTCCATATTTAAAATCATGAATTGTTGTGTTGTAATTAAAGTTGAAAGTTACGCAGTTCGATCCTAACAATACCTAGAGGGGGGTGAATATGTATTTTATGCGGAATTAAAATTATTGATTAATTAGCAACAAGTCATAAATTAATTATCTCTAGATGGTTATTCAATCAAGTCAATTTAACCACATGTTTAATAATCGCAGTTCATATAATCATTAAGTAAAGTAGTAAAAACACGAGAATGATCACGGAGAAACCCCAACTGGTAAAACTCCGGGGACTTTGTCAATCAACAATCCACTATAAACGATTCGTGACTTACAGTTCACCAGATTAGATGACGACACGTGCTATCTAATCTCCTGACTGTAATTTCAACAGCCTTCCAGAATTCTGTGCTCTTGCACCAATTTTAGCTGCAATTTTCAAAGCTTTCCTGGATTCTGCCCTCCTGTGGCAACTCCTAAATTTGTGGAATTGTTTATCTCATGTGGAACCCAAAGAACAGCCCACTTCTTTCCTAACTGGAACTCCAGTTATCTTCCTTGATCTTTAGCAACTCTGACAGATATGTGGGAAGCAGTGGTTTGATATTTGGATTATGAATTTGATTTTTTTGCTACCAAGAACAGTATATCAAAGAAACATGAAGGTTGATAACTTCAAAGATGAAGAGAATATGAAAGCACAATGTCGGGTAAAAAAAGATGGATTGGGAAAAAAGCTTTTAGAAGGAGGGGTGACAATCAAGCAATGCAGATTTTGTTTTTGTAGCTCGAGCCAACATTTGGCAATAGTGTAGCGAAAATTCGCTCCGTTTTCTTCCTTGTTCCAAACTAGAAACCCTAGACCTAATAACCAACTTTTAACATATTGCACATTACTCCTTGAACTTTTACAACCTATCAATTTTTGTCATTTTGTTCACAGAATCTTTCTAATTACAAAATCAACTAAAACCTAACAAACTCCTTCTTTAGCATTCTGTGATAAAACTATAATCTAATTTAAGGCAGTAATCAAATGAAAAATTACAGACTCAATATAATGACTCAGACTTAAACTAAAAATATCTTGAACGAAATCATTAGTACGTGTTTCTTGAAATAAATAACTCAAATACCTAGTAAACATGTATGGAAAATAGGATCAATAATGAGCGCAGTTCAAACAATTAAGTGTGAAAAGTCGTTTAAGAAACTGTAACTCATAAAACATATTTTTTCAGTTATATATCATATCCTAAATTAAGAAATAGTATCAATGCAACCCAACATACTAAAAAGAAACATTCACACTATTAAAACATCAAAAACTTAATTTACCGAAACTGAAATCAAACAAATATGCATGTGCTCCCTTTAACTGCAAACTCTCAATGTGTTTAAGCAGTAGGTAAATGTATCTATGTATCACCCCAATGACCGAGGACATAAATTGCAAATCAAAAAATATGATATAAAAATATTATATCAATTTTATATATAGCAAAACGTTGATTACATCTAGATTTAGAAAAATCATACACATCATGTAAGCACAAGAATCTAGAAACAGACTCTTTCCTATCAACAAAACTATACAAAAACAAAAACTGCCTATCGGCTCTACTCTCCCTTTTTGTCACGCAATGACAAGGGGTAAGCCTAAATCTATATAGCATCGGCAACATCATCGGCATCATCGGAATCAGTCCTCTCCTCTGACACATTATGTCATCCCAGGACGGCGTATCCATCGGATTCCATGTTGTACGTATCCAACAGCACCCTAAAGTATAGCAACATCGGCAATGAGTCGATCACCTGTAACACGTAGCTGTATGATCTCCACCATCATACGAGTCTGTTGCTCGATAAACACAATCATCTATCCTAAAAGAGTGACTGACGGGTCGATAGGACCAAACGCGGAAGGAGCAAACTCGAGAGGAGGAGGAGCCGAAGAAGTGGACGGGATATCGGAGGGTGGAGAATCAGAAGGAAAATCGAAAGGATCAAAAGAGACCAAGTCATCGATGGAATTAGCCAGCACAGTCGGGTCAAATGGTTGTGCTAGCTTGGATGAAGCATGAGACTGACTCTGGGTGATAGTGGTATGGCCAATCGATCGAGAAACCTACATCGGACCCCCCCTCAGGAAAACTATCTCCTAAGAAAGTGACTAACCTATGAATAAGGCAAGGGTAAGGTAGCCCAACCCTCGTACCTGTCGTACAAAAAGCTGGCATATGAAAGTGGGAAGATCAATAGAATCGCCATGTAGTAGGGCATAAAGAAAACGAGCATTCTCTATCGGTAATGAAGAAGTGTGAGAAACTGACCAAAGATTCGTGCACACAATACGCAATAGAATCTGGTGGTCAGTGAGTAGAGATCCAATGAGCATCACACCTGGACCACCGTCCATTGGTATGTTAAACACCTTGGAATGGACTAAAGTGTCCGAATGAAATAAATCAGGAGTTAGATATGGAAACAGGGGGTGGACAACTCTCGAAATGTGAATTTCATCCCAAGTAAAGTATCTAACTTCTACAAGCCGCTCATGAATGATTGGATTTGATCATTATATTTATCAAGATCAGAAGTTAATGATTTAACTTTAATCTCCAAGTTTTTATTGATGAGCTTCAACTCATTCACTTTCTTGGTCAAGTCTTGAGGGTCACTCAGCAAATTTTCACGTTCAAGCTCAATCTTGTTCACCTTTTTCAGAACGGATTTGTTGACCTTCTTGATTTTGAGACTCTCCTTAAATAATTCACGATAAAACTCGTGAATGTCCATTTCATCATCAGACTCTTCATCATTCTCCCTTTTCCCATTCTCAATCTTACGGTTAGATTTGATTGCAGCAACCGAGGTGAATGCCATGAATTTTTGTTCATCCTCACCACCAGATGACTCATTCTAAGAACTGGAATCTGACTTCTCATCACTCATGGTCATGGCTAAAGCCTTACGCATTTCCTTATTCGAGCTCCTATTCAGATTATAACATTCATTCCTATAGTGATCGTAACCCTTGCACTCATGGCATTGGACATATTGAGTTTTCTTAGCGGGAGTCTTAGAGGTGTTATTCTCACGTCTACCTCTCTAGAGTTTACTAGGGACTTCACTACTTCGCTCTTGAGGCTTTCTTCTATTCATCATCACCTTCTGGAATATTTTAACAAAATAAGCAATTTCATCATCCCTAAATATCTCAGTGGCAGTGGACTTACTCTCAACTTCTCTAACAGTGTTCATGGCGATGGATTTAGCCTTTTTAGGTTGTGAGACAGTGAGTTCATAAGTTTGAAGTGATCCTAAGAGTTCATCAATTTTAACAACATTCAAGTCCTTACTCTCTTCTATCGCAGTAACCTTGGGTCTGAACCTCTCGGGCAGTTATCTAAGGACTTTTCTAACAATTTCTGACTCGGTGATCTTTTACCTAAGTTAAAGCTAGAGTTAACTAAATCATTTAGCTTCACATAGAATTCATCAAACGATTTATCGTCTTTCATTCTAATCTCTTCAAACTTGGTGGTCAACATCTACAATTTAGAGTTTTTAACAGTTTTGATTCCCTCGTGTGTGGTTTCTAATATATCCCAAACTTCCTTAGCAGTTTCACACATCAATACACGTGTAAACTCTTTAGCAGACATAGTCATGAACATGGCATGAAGGCATTTACTGTTAAAATTACACTTATCCAAATTCGTTTTCAACTATAGTAAAATATTAGTGGGTGTGACTACACCATCAATAGTTGTTGAAGGTGCAACCCACCCATCTTGAACGCTAATCCAAATACGTTCGTCCAAAGCCTTAAGAAAAGTTCTCATTCGAACTTTCCAGTAGGCATAATTGCTTTCGTCGAAAAAACGAAGACACGATCAAGGACTGACTCATCTAGAATTAACAAAAAAGCCCAGAAATCGATTTAAAACTCGGATACCAATTGAAAATTACGCAGTTCGACCCTAACAAGACCTAGAGTGGGGTGAATATGTATTTTGCGTGGAATTAAAATTATTAATTAATTAGCAACAAGTCACCAATTAATTATTTTTAGATGATTATTCAATCAAGTCAATTTAGTCCTATGTTTAAATACCGCAGTTCACTTAATCATTAAGTAAAGCAGTAAAAACACAAGAATGATCACGAAGAAATCTCAACTGAGTAAAACTCCGAGTACTTTGCATGTCAACAATCCACAATAAACGATTCGTGACTTACAGTCCACCAGAGTAGATGATGACACGTACTATTTGATCTTCTGATTGTAATTTTGACAGCTCTTATGAATTATGTGCTCTTGTACCAATTCAAACTGCAATTTTCAAAGCTCTTCTTGATTCTGCCCTCCTGTAGCAACTTCTAACTTTTTGGAATCATTTATCTCCAATGGAACTCGAAGAACAACCTGTTCTTCACCTACTGGAACTCCAGTTACTTTCCTCGATTTTCAGCAACTCTGACAGATATGTGAGAAGTAGTGGTTTGGTATTTGTATTAGGAATCTGATGTTTTTCACCACCAAGAATAGTATATCAAAGAAACATAAAGGTTGATAGCTTCAAAGATGAAGAGAATATGAAAGCACAATGTTTGCACAATGTTCATCCTTAAGAAATTTCGTTCTGTGGCTTTAGAATATTTATAGGTAAGGTAAAAAAAAGATGGACCGGGAAAAAAGCATTTAAAATGTGAAATAAAATATTCCCGTATAACCATGTTACTCGAGTGAGAGCTCAACGACGGTCGAGCGATAGAATGTCGCTCGAGCGAAAGAGGGACGACAGTCTAGCGATGTAGTTTCTATTTTTGTAGCTCGAGTCAACTCTTGACAACAGTCTAGTGAAAATCTGCTCTGATTTCCTCCTTATTCCAAACTCGATACCCTAGACTTAATAACTAGCTTTTAACATATTACACATTATTCTTTGAACTTTTACAACCTATCAATTTTAGTCCTTTTGTTTACAGAATTTGCCAATTACAAAATCAGCTAAAACCTAACAAAAGTCAAAATAGTTGTGAGTTGGTAGCCCCTATTTGAATATCATTTTCTAGGTAAAATGAAGTTTTGGATAGTGATTTTTTTGGAAAATATGTGGTAAAAATGTAAGAAAAAACTTTGGGTTTACTTGCAGAATATTTTATTATGTGAATGTGTGGTTGAAAATAAGCATGTAGAAAAGAGAGTTTTGAAATAATGATTGTCAAACAAGGGCATTGTATAATCCTTGGAGGTGTCAAAATAGATGTAAGTTGGCAGCATATCGCCTGGTGCGAGCCTTACGTCTAGCAACTTATGTATCTGAGAAAATTCTGTTCACAATTTTTAGCGTGTTTGTCAATCTTATTCAATCTCAAACTTTTTATATAATAAATACCCAGTCTAATCCATCCCAAAGATGTGTTGAATCATTATTTCATTATAGAGATTATACATATATATATTATATTTCTTGCATCGGCCACAAAAACACAAAGAAGATCTTTTGATCAAATACCAAAAATCTTACCTACACCTATAAGCTTTTAGAGTTCTGAAGTTTGAGAGAAGAGGCGCTTGGATTTCCAGTACTCGAAACGAGTTCATTCTTAGTAATCCACACAAATAGAAAAGTAGTCCAAAGTTGTTGGAAAGTGTGAGTAACATTACCGAAGGAGTTCCTTGGTGATTTACAAGTTAGGTGCCCAGAGTCAACTAAAATTTAGTGGTGTCTAGACTAATTGTAAGTTAACTTTTCTACCGTATTTTACTGGCAAGTTTGCCCGGAGATTTTTTATCCTGAAAATGGATTTTCCTCGTTGATCATATTTGGTGTTATTTACATTATTGCTTTTAATATGCATGTTTATTAATTGACACAGAGTTTAAATTGATTTTAAGCTTAATCATCTAGAAACAATAATTAAGTGACTTATTGCTTGTTATGGGTTAATTTCATATATTTGGATCTAAATAAATATTGTTAACGGGCGGTATCAAAGCGTTAGGAAATTTCATAAATAAGATGCTTGGTTCGAATCTCATTTCAATTATTTTGATTATCAAGATATTTGGTTCAATACTTTTTATTTTAGATCGGTGACACATTTCTGGTTTGTCCTTTTCAACTAAGCTTGTGTTACAAATTTTCCAAAACAAAATTCAAAATGTTACTTGTCAAATCTTACTTGTCAAAATTTCCAAGAACATTTTGGACTCGACGAGAGAATTTTACCCAATCTTACTTGTCAAATGTTCGAACACTTCAAAAAGGAGGCAAAATCATTTTTAAAGTATCAAGAAAATCTTTTATTTCAATTTACTCAACCTTACTGTTACGTGGATTTTCTGTTGGGACTATCAAGTTGTTCAAAATACAAACTCCGAAATGTCAAAAAAATAGTCTGAATGCTCAACATTAAATGGTGATCAAAATTCCATGAGACAAATTGTTGACCTAAGGTTGTATACTCATGAATTCAAGAACAAAGAAATATTGGTGTTCTAAAACTATCAAAAAAAGAACTGGACAAACATATTGATTTTTTTGCCAAAAATCAAAACTTATGACCATGTTCAATCAAATAAATCAAAGTCAAATGATGATGATGATTCTCAATTAGAATCAACAGACTATGCTCAAAGCAATGAAAACATGTGTTTTGGATTAGACAACATTGATAATTTGATTGAACAGAAAACACAAAGAAATTAAAAAAATAACTACATAGACCCAGTTATCTAGATTAGTATAAAAATTATCGGGTTCAAGTTTAAGAAAAGTGTTGTTTCAAATGTGTTTGCAACCATAAAAAATATTCCTACCATCTTTAGCGACACTCAATAATAGACAAAAAAAAAAAAAACTTTATTAAAACAAGTTAATAAAGTAGATTCTATAAATCAAAATTCGGGAGGAAATGGACAAAAATTCAAAAGTTATTCAAAAGGAGGCAGCCAAAGTGGCGCAATGACATATATAATTGCTCCTCATATCATCTTTCAAGATTTTTAAATATAATTCAAGATGGTTTGAAGTCTGAAATTTTCAATATAAAAGAAGATGAAGACTCAAGACCTCTTCAAATTTGTTTTAGTGAGAGATAAAACATTTTCAAGAAAGTTTTAGAATTATCCTTGTATTTTAAAGTTTTCTTTATCTATCAATATTGTAATTTTCAATTTTGTAATATTGGCACGTTCAGTATGTGGTTAGGGATGGATCCAGAAGTCGTGTGAGCTAGGGCGATCGTTGACTGTTAACGACTGCAATATCAAAATTATTTATTAATATTTAATTAAATAATATTTTAAAAAAATCTTCAATCAATATAAACGTAAAGGTCATATACATATGAATATATAAGAAATAATAATTAGACTCCCTTATTTATGGGATAAATAATAAGTGATAGGGAATAAAGATTATTTTGCATCTCGATTCAAAATACATCCACCATTGAAAATTCAACAATCCAACATAACAAGAAAAAAATACATTTTTTTTAATCATATACTTATGATCAATTTTCAACTTTTTACGAACTTAAAAAAATCTCAAACTCCTAAAAGAATAAAGAGTGTTACCTAGATTGTCTAAATTTAAATTTTACAAAATAAATTATTAAAACCTTACAATAAAAGTATATATCATGCATAGTTATCATACCTGATCTGGCCGTTAATTGAAAACATCATCGGGTCAATGGTTTAATCGTTGGGTCATTGCAAGGTCGAATTTTAGTTAAAAAAATTATTTTTAAAACGAAGATTATATTAGTTTGATATACCAATATTTCTTGTTGTGCTTATTAATCTGCAATTGTCATAGTGGTCAATCTATCTATCATCACATATTGAGTACAAAGTTCCAATCTTATCTATTGCAAATGTATTATAAAAATTTTCTTTCAGCCAATTTGATAGGAATCGAACCTTGTACCTTTCACATAGAGAGTTACTGTTCTACCATATGAGTTACGTAGCCTTGTGTTGAAATTTGATACATTTACAAATATTTAACGTGAATTGTCAAAGCTTTATACTCGTTTTTTTTTCCAGCGAATCTAGCACGGACGGCCACACCGGCGTCATTAAATTGAGAAGGCATGTGAAATATTCCAATCTTATCTAGTTATTGAGGGGTTGAAAAACTTAGTCGATGCTATGTAGATGGATCATAAACTGAGAAGGCATGTGAAATATTCCAATCTTTTCTAGATACTGAGTGGTTGAAGAACCTAGTCGATGCTATGCAGGTGGATCACTTTTATCACTAAACGCAAGTTCATTTCTGATATATACTTTGTTTTGTTTGGTTTCATTAAGGCCTTGGAAGGAAATATATAGCCATGAAATTAAGAAGATAAATATTTTCGGTGGTGTGCTTGGAAACTGGATATTCACAGAAGTAAAATAATTATAGTTGAATTCTTGGGCTCTTTTGTCAGCACTGTTCCATTAAGCTAGCAACTATGGTTACTCGGTGTTGTACTTGGAGCAGTAAGTATGCCTATAGCTGTTGTTTTGAAGTGCATTCCTGTTTACAGAAAAGACTCCTAATTCTACACAACATGATAGTTATGATCCTCTCCCGAGGGGTCCAGACCTTGCTTGAATGGTTTCCTCGAGTTTCTTAGAATAAAAAACTTAAATATTTAATGAGAAAGGTAAGGAAAAAAATAGCAAGTACAGCTGATATATATTCTATTACTAACGATGGTAAAGTGGATTAACAACACTCGACAATAATGTCAGTATTGTGTACCAAACATCCTTATAAGTTCAAACATCTGCCATTTATTTGCAAATTATGGGAAATTGAACATACTATCATAGTACTGTCCTTTTAGGTTTTTGTTTTTCTTTTCTGAATATTTCTGTGTTCATATTCTAGGTCAGGATTTGAGTCGAAGAATAAATCTTTTGAGTGCTTTCTGTATGTCAATAAAACTCTCATATTCCATACATCTCTTGAATATCATATCCAATATCTTGCTTAATTTTGATAATCAAATGAGCATTTCAAAAGTAAGATAATTATAGAAGAAAAGCTAAAGACACTTTCTCATCAGTCATCACTTAAAGATACAAAGACTAGTGTTAGGCAATTTGTTGTCAAACGACCTCCCTGAGCGATGATGAAAGTCTCGTTTGTTTTTATCCAGTCGACATTGGCCAATTAACTGAATATATATCGACACCACAATTACTGGAACTATCCACGTAACCCACTTGTGTCATTCGAAGCAACCTAATTTATTTAGGGTTGCTCATGGCCCAACCCGAATTAGGACGGCTCGTACGGTTGATAGCCCACTATTCTATGTGTTATTGGGCCTAATCTATCCTATAACCTAAAAGTCCATCCCATTCTTATTTATACATACCCATTCTAATTGTTAGGTTAGTGAGAAAACATAAGCCGTTGCTTTGTGCTTTGAAGAAGTCGACTTCCATCTCTTTGTGACTTTGTGCCTTGCTTTGTGTCTTGGTAGTGGGATTATCCTCTTCAGTTAACCTTTGTGGTTAACCTTCTTGGCTTTATCCTTTTCATCTCAAACTCTTGGTGGGTTACAAATCTGGCTGGAGCAACCAAAACTTTGAAGTGTTGGTTTGTGGTGGTTGTAGTGATTGTGGTGTTCGATTTGGAGACTGGGCTCGGTTATTCTTGGTGCAAATTGGTGTATTATACTTCACATTAGGTATCAGAGCTTTAGGAGTAATTTTCAGGTCCAAAATCGACCAAGAACAGGTCTAAAATCGCTGGAACAGTGCAGGCAGATTTTCTGGATAGCTTCTTCAATCTGTCCGAGAACGTTTTTGGCTTTTCCGGTGAAACTAGCTACCATTTCAAGAAACCAACACCACAAGAGGCCTCTACAGGTAGAGGCGAAGCTTACTGGTCGGCGCGTGAGTTTTCCGGCGGCGCGTGAAGCCCACGCACAGAGGCTTTGGGCGGCTCGTGGGAAGTCTTCTGGCGGAGATTCCTTCAGGCAGTTTGTTCAATTTGATTTCCTGAACGTACTGATATTTCTGTTTTAGTGTTTTAGGTTACGTAGGAAAAGTTAGACGATTTTGCCCCCGGGTGTTCGACGGTCGAGACTGCAAAACAATTACTGAATTACTTTAGACCATAAATTGTGGCTCTAAAGCAATAAATTCGTGACTCTCGATAATTACGAACTCAGACAAGTCCGCTCTGGTAAATTGGCTGATCCTCTCGTTAATTTTCAACACTAGCGCGTCATCGTGTGGGGTGACATTAGGATTGGAGTTACCGTGAAGGGGTAACCATTGCTTGTGCTAGAAATTAGGAATTAATTGCTCTTTTTCATTCGTTACGTGATTGAAATTTGTTCTTTTGATTAATTGCAACATATTATCGATTTTTTGATATACTGTGAGTGAAACTGTTTTGTTATTATCTCTCTAGTTATTTTTGATAAGTCTCTAGAATACTTAGACCTTACCCGTTTGAAAATTTCCTTGATCTAAGATCGTGAATCTTACGAAACCCTGGGAATCTAAAACGATGTATATTTGTGAACCCAGGTCTGCTTTGTGTGGCTTAATTGTGACTTTATGTTTTTTGTTTTGAAAATGACAACGCGCAATTTTGATTTGGGGACTTTTACTGGAAAAGGTGATTTTTCTATTTGGCAACAGAAAATGATGGGTATTTTGGTTCAACAAAAAGTTTCAAAAGCCATTGATGGCAGTTTTTCCGCTGATTTTTCAAAATAACAAAAAGAAGAGGCTGATGAGCTCGCTTAAACCTCTATTATTTTACACATGGCTGACGATGTTTTAAGAAAAGTGGGTAACCTAAAAACCACTGAAAAACTTTGAAAAAAGTTGGAAGATCTGTATTTGCTAAAATCTACTCCTAACAAGCTTTACTTACTTGAGTGTTTTTTTAGTTTCAAAATGGATTCTTCAAAAGAATTGAATGATAATTTGGATGTGTTTAACAAACTTGTTCAAGATATTGTTAACTGTGGTGAGTCAGTGTCTGAAACATACAAGGCTATCATTTTGCTAAATGCTATACCTGATACTTATCGTGAAGTCAAGAATGCTATTAAGTATGGTAGAGACACGTTGACACCCGAAATTATCGTTGACTCCCTTAGAAGTAAGGAGATGGAGATGAGAGCTGAAAAACATGATAAGAAAAGCGGTGAGATTCACATGATGAGAGGTAGAACTCAGTTTAGGGCAAACAGTCATGATGGTTACCAAAGTAGTAGCGAGTCGAGTAGTAATTGACATAAAAAAAAGGGCAAGGGTAAACCTAGGTCCAAATCTAGGACTAAGGAAAGAAAATGCTATGGCTGTGGGAACACGGGGCATTTTATAAAGGATTGCTATAAAGAGAAAAACAAGAAAAATGGGAGAGATCGAGATGAGGTGAATGTGTTATCTTCTATTTCTGATGATTGTGATGGTGAAGTTTATCTGATTACAAGTCCTGATGTTTCTACTGTTGAATTGAACTTAACTGCCAATTCTCGTTTTCATGAGTGGATTCTTAATTCTGGTGCATCTTTTCATGTGACATCGAATAAAGATTGGTTTGAAAATTTGCATGAATCGAATGATGGGTATGTTGTGCTGTGTGACAATTCTGCTTACAGTGTCGTTGGCATTGGTGATATTACTTTAAAGTTTGATACTGGCTTCGTGCTTACTTTAAAAGATGTTAGATATATCCCTGAATTGTCTAGAAACTTAATTTCAGTAGGACGACTTGAGAAATCTGATTTCACTGGTAAAATTGGAAATGGAATTTTGAAATTGATTAAGGGTGCACTTGTCTCTATTAAAAGTGTTAGAAAAAATGATATTTACATAACCACTGGGGAAGTGATGAGAGACTTAAACTCCTCTATCTCTTCCACTAAGTCTGATCACACACAAAAATAGCACAATAGACTTGCACATGTGGGTATTAAGGGGATTAAGCTTCTTAATGAAAATGGTATTTTTGGAAATGACTGTGTGTTTGATTTGCCTTTTTGTGACCATTGTGTGCTTGGTAAACATCATAAAACTACTTTCTTCTCGAGTGTCATAAAACTAAATGCATGCTTGAATATGTGCATTCAGACCTATGGGGTCCATCCAGTACTCCCACTCCAGGTGAGAATAGGTATTTCTTGTCTATTATTGATGACTACACTAGGAAAGTGTGGATTTATCTTTTGAAGGATAAATCCGACACTTTCGATAGATTTAATAATTGGAAAAGACAAGCTAAAAATCAAACTGGTAAGAAGATCAAGTTTTTGAGAACTGATAATGGCCTAGAGTTTTGTAACACTGATTTTGATAATATGTGCAAGGAAAGTGGAATAACAATGCATAAAACGGTTCCTTACACTCCCCAACATAATGGGGTAGCGGAAAGGATGAATAAAACTATACTTGATAAAGTGCGTTGCATGATGTTAAGTTCTGGAGTCCCAAAGTCCTTTTGGGGCGATACTGTTATAACTGCTTGTTATTTGATTAATTTGACTCCATCTGCTGCATTGAATGGTGACACTCCGCATGAAAAATGGTTTGGTAAACTAAGTGATTACTCCATGCTTAGAACTTTTGGCTGCACTGCATTTTCTCATCAGAGTAAGGGAAAGCTTGAACCGAGAGCTAGAAAATGTGTTTTTCTAGGTTACCCAGAAGGTGTCAAGGGGTATAGATTGTGGGATAGGAGCCATAAGGGAGTTAAAATCATTGTGAGTAGAGATGTCACATTCAATGAGAGCGAAATGACATGTTTGAAAGTTGAATCTGAACCTGTGAGTGAGGAGATTCAAGGTGAAGAGAGTGGTCAGCTGGAGGTGGAGTTAGAAAAACCTAGCACATCTGTCACTGTTACACAGAGTGAGGTGGAGACTCAGGAACAACAACCTGATGTTGAGAACAGAGAGGAAGTAGTAGTAGAAGAACACCCTGAAGAAGAGAACCCTCTAGCAGACTATAGCTTAGCTAGGGATAGAGAGAGGAGACAGACTAGAGCACCTGTGAGATTCGGTTATGAATCCGAGTTAGCTTTTGCTCATGCGAGTTATGAGGAACTGGCTGATAGGGAACCAAAGACCTTTGAGGAGGTGATGAAGAGTGACTAATCTGAAGAGTGGTTCAAGGCAATGAAAAATGAGATGAGTTCTCTAGAGAAGAATCAAACTTGGGAGTTAGTACCAAAACCTAAGAATAAATCTACTGTTGACTGTAAGTGGGTTTTTAAGATTAAGGAGGGTATTAGCGCAACTGAACCCTTAAGGTTTAAGGCTAGATTAGTGGTCAAGGGATACACTCAGAAGGAGGGAGTTGATTACAATGAGATTTTTTCACCAGTTGTTAAGTACACTACTATTAGAGTCATGCTTGCATTGGTTGCACATTTTGACTGGGAACTTGAACAACTTGATGTAAAAACTGCTTTTTTACATGGTGAACTTGATGAGCAAATCTTTATGAATCAACCAAGAGGTTTTAAAGATAAATTAAAACCTGACTGTGTGTGTTTTCTGAAAAAATCCTTATATGGCTTAAAACAATCGCCTAGATAGTGGTATAAACGTTTTGACTCTTTTGTACTATCTATAAGGTTCCATCGTAGTAAATTTGATCATTGTATTTATTTCCAACATAATGATGCAAGTAATAACTATGTGTTCTTATTACTTTATGTAGATGATATGCTATTAGTTGGTTCATCATCAAAATGGATAAGTGATATAAAAACAAGTTTGAATGGTGAATTTGACATGAAAGATCTAGGAAAAACTAAAAGAATTCTAGGTATGGAAATTGAAAGAGATAGGTCAAATTCTATCTTGTTTTTGCATCAATTATCATATATTTCTAAAGTGCTAAAGAAATTTGGCATGCATGAGTGCAAATCTGTTACTTTACCTTTAGCTAGTCATTTCATTCTATCTAAAGATCAAGCTCCTTGTAATGAAAAGGAGGTAGAATACATGAGTAAAATTCCATATTCAAATGTGATTGGTTCTGTTATGTATTTGATGGTTTGCACTAAACCTGATTTAGCTTTCGCTGTGAGCACTCGTAGTAGGTATATGTCTAATCCTGGTCTCGAGCACTGGGAAGCCTTAAAATGGTTGTTAAGGTATTTAAAGGATACTTGTAATGTAGGTCTAAAGTTTGGAGTTAATAATGATGGTGTTAAACTGAAGGGATATGTTGATGCTGACTATGCTGGGGATAGGGATAATAAGAAATCCACTTCTGCTTATGTGTTTACTTTGTCTAACTCTTGTGTTAGTTGGAAATCACAGTTACAACATATAGTTGCACTATCCACAACAGAATCTGAATACATTGCTACTACTGAAGCTAATAAGGAAGCTTTATGGCTTAGAGGCCTTTTACATGAACTGTGTGTTCTAAATGACTATGTGGTAGTATATTTAGATAGTCAGTCTTCTATACATCTATGTAAGAATCCTGTTTTTCACGAACGCACCAAATACATTGATGTTAGACTATATTTCATTAGAGATATTGTGTCTCGAGAAGTTGTAAGGCTTGAGAAAATACACACACAATATAATCCTTCTGACATGGGTACTAAGGTACTACCGTTGGTGAAATTTAGAAGTTGCAAAGATCTTCTAAACATCGGTGAAGGTAAATGATTTCCAATTTTATTGGTCTTACCTTCTTGGATTATTACTAATGCTCAGTAATTTTTTCTTTGCAGGTCTTTTGATACCAAGGTGGAGGTTTGTTAGGCAATTTGTTGTCAAACGACCTCCCTGAGCGATGATGAAAGTCTCGTTTGTTTTTATCCAGTCGGCATTGGCCAATTGACTGAATATATATCGACACCACAATTACTGGAACTATCCACGTAACCCACTTGTGTCATTCGAAGCAACCTAATTTATTTAGGGTTGCTCATGGCCCAACCCGAATTAGGACGGCTCGTACGGTTGATAGCCCACTATTCTATGTGTTATTGGGCCTAATCTATCCTATAACCTAAAAGTCCATCCCATTCTTATTTATACATACCCATTCTAATTGCTAGGTCAGTGAGAAAACATAAGTCGTTGCTTTGTGCTTTGAAGAAGTCGACTTCCATCTCTTTGTGACTTTGTGCCTTGCTTTGTGTCTTGGTAGTGGGATTATCATCTTCAGTTAACCTTTGTGGTTAACTTTCTTGACTTTATCCTTCTCATCTCAAACTCTTGGTGGGTTACAAATCTGGTTGGAGCAACCAAAACTTTGAAGTGTTGGTTTGTGGTGGTTGTAGTGATTGTGGTGTTCGATTTGGAGACTGAGCCCGATTATTCTTGGTGCAAATTGGTGTATTATACTTCACAACTAGAAAGTATATTATTTACATAATCGGACAACATTGTACCTTGTCCCAATCTTCAATATATGTCTGAACCAGTATCGTATTCAACAGCTAAATTAAGACATAGTTGCAAATAAATGAAAATAACCTCAGAGGCCTCTATATCTGAATATGTTGTTACAAGACAAACCATCCAATAAAATCCCAGAACCAAGCATCTGTGACTCAAATGGTCGAAGAAAAAAAATGTCTAGAAAAGCAATACAATTAAATTAATCTCTTCTCCTCTTGTAAAATAAAATTTCTCAACCTACCAATCACTTACGGGGGAAAAAAAAGCACTAAAATTACAAAAGATTATCTGTACCTACGCTTAGATTCTCCATAAGCAACGACCCCCATAACGGTCATAGAATATCCAGCAATTCCAATGAAGGTAACAGGATTTCGGAAAAGAAGTATAGAAATGACAACTGCCACGGCACCTTTTGCATTGCCTAATACCTGATCATTATTTGGACAATAGAAGTAAATTCAGCGGGATTGATCAATATAAAGAGAATTACGGTTTTTCACGACTTCTGAAAACATTTTGACTTGTTTCTATAATTACATTCACGATATCTACCTTTCTTCAATATTCATTACTTTCTAGTTTCATCGTTACTAAGTCGACGTACCCATATCCAAGTAAAAAATCTTGTTACTATATTCTTTTTCTTTCGACCAAAATGTAAATGAGTTCTTGTGCCAGCTATCTACAAGTCTCAGCAACCACAGAGTCAAACAACAAACCCAGTATATGTAGGATCATCTACATAATCTTCTTTGGCCACACCTTAAGGTTCATTGTATGGAAGATCCAAAGCGATATAGAATCAAATAGTTATATTTCGAAGATGCATATCCCAATCTAGTTTAGCCACCGCCAGAAGAAATTTAAAAAAAAAATTGCTACTTCTGCTCACAAGAGAGAGGGAGAGAGAACCTGGAGTGTTAATGCACTTGTATGCTTCGTCACCAAGAAATTGCACAAGTTGGCTCCATAAGCCATCGATGAATTAAGCAAAAGTAGTAACCACATGAATTTATGTTCCATTGCAAGTGATATAGTTACATCCCATACGTTAGGCTCCATAGTAAGTGCTGCAGGAAGTAATACCACAACAGCAATTGGGGACATATAAAGCAACAAATTCATGGAGTTCAACTTTTCCCTGCAACAATGAGAGTTTGTTATATAGTCCGATTGCAAAATCGAACTTCAATCAATAATATATACCGGGTAGTAGTTTCGTTTTCCAGTACTAAAAAGCATAAAAATAATTTTGTCTCTAAATGTCAGCCAGATCAAAGATGGACGAAAATTAAAATGCAAGAAAAGATAACTGGATTTAGTGCTTCTCCTTCGCATTCTCAATGAAGATTGTAATTTAAAGTAAGTCAAACTTACTTTTACATTGCTTGTCTAGCCAAACATGATTTTCAGAGTTGATTTTCTTTATTAAGAAAACTCAATTTTCTGGAATGTAAAACTTGATAGAAAAGTAATTTTTGAGCACATCCAAACATTTTTGTGATAGTAATACACATATCAGGAATATTTACCCTTCACTAGAAAGGAGGACTCCCTGAAGAACAGACTTGAAAGCTCTCGCTGCAGTAGCACTTATGCACATGATAAATCCATACAAATGGAAGCTTGGCTCACCCTGCAAACAATTAAAAACTTTCAGATCTTGCAATTTCACAAAAGTAGACACTATATTAAGCAAATAAGTTGATGAATACATAGTTAAACATCACAAACTCATGGAAAATTTTGCGTTCTTAATCATAGATGTAAGGAAAAGTAAAAGTTAAATAGTCGACTTGAATGACACACAGAGCATCGAATTGGAAGCCGCAAGCAGTAAAAACTTGAGAGCTTTCAGTAGCAAAAAGATTTAAAGAAAAGTTAAACTCCAGATTTTCGATGCGCGAACACCTAACATTTTAGTGTGGCAAAGTGACTGAATTCCTTGAATATTTGCAAAAATTGCATGAACACTTAGCACGTCCTGTGTTCTGGATTTCACAACAGATTTCCACATATCTGCATGTTCTTTAAAACTATCAAAAATCCCATTTTAAAATTTAAAAAAAAAATTCATCTCATACGCAAAATATTTATAAAATCTATACTGCAAATTCAAACAACAACATTTTAAATCTGATATTCATTTCTGAAACAGGCAGTCTAAAATAACCCCCCAGGAAAATTGGATCTTTTCCAGTCAGATCTCCAGATCACAATAAAATTATCAAAATAAAGCATGGTATCTTAATTTCATATATAGAAACTAGATCTCTATGTATGATCCCAAATAAATACCAAAATATAAGGGGAAAAAAACAATTTATGAATTATTCCGCAGAATATATTAAAATTAAATCTTTTTTTTTTTTTTTATTTCACGCAGAAACCCAAATCAGGATAAATTGAAAGATATTAATTAGTTGAATCTTTAAAATTCAGAGCAAATAAAAAACTTACCCCACTTGCAATGACAACCCCAGCAACCACAGGCAGAAGACAAGCATAGGTAACCCAAACCTCCTTTTTAAGGGTCATAAAATAAGCAAACAATGCAGTGAAAAATGGGGTGGTTGCACCGACAGCCTGATTAAAGGACACCGGCAAATACTTTAAGGAAATATTGCCACCGACAACAGACCCACAAAATACGACGCTGAGAGTTGCAATCCTGAAAAACTGGGACCTTGATTTGATCCTCTGTAGCGGCACTACTTTCAAGAAAACAATGGAGATATAGCTGAGGATGGCACAGGCTGACATGTGGCACATGGTGAGGAAGATTGGGAAGGCAAATCCATAGTTGGAGAGCAAAAATTTGTTGAGCAGGAGGACTCCAATGTTGGTAGAGTACCAAAGGATTATCAAACTGCTTATGAAAATTGCATCTCTTCTTGATGTTGAGGAGGAAGATGACGACATTTTTATTGTTTTTGATGTTGGATTCTTGGATTTGGTGTTACAGGGAGAGTTATTCATCACATTGATTTCATTTGGGACAATGATGGGAGGAAGATGACGTAGGTGACAGATGTCATCTGTTATTTGTTGCTGTTTTTCTGTTTCTGTTATTACAAAGGAAATGCATTAGTATTTTCTTGGTCATGTATTGTTGGAATATAAGGTGGAAACAAGAGGGAACGTGCGCCACAATGGGAGTGAAATTAGGGGGAAACGCTGCTACAAACGATCCATCATTAAATCATAATACTTCTAATTTTTAATTATCAAAATGATATTTCAGTAACGAATATGATAAGAGCAATATAAAGTGAACATCGAATGTTAATGTCTAACGATTAGAATGATTCAAAGTCTTATATTCATAATCTAAATGGACGCTCGTATTTGTGTGTATAAAATCTTCTTATTTATGTTTACAATTTTTTATTTACTTATTTTTAATATGTTTTTCACTTTTTCCGAGGGGTAGTGAGTGGAATTTCCCTATGCAAAAAGTAGTTATTGCAGCTCGGGCCAAATATAAAAGCACTTACGGCAGCATTGGAATATTTCAAACAGGAAATATAACTACGGTGGGGCCAACCCAACCGTATGATAAAAAGTTGGATGGTGATGGTTAATTTTAGTATTTTTCAAAAACCATTTCGAAACACATTTTTATATATAAAAGTTGGCTAATTTTTATGCATCATGACTTGTAGTTACAAATTTTGGAAAATGCCATTTATAAATTCTTTCCTTGACATAATTGTTGACATATCAGGTTTGAAAACTATTGATTGGATGAAAAAATTGTGTAAAATTTAAACTGTCATATGATATGTTGTCACGTAGTAAAGTGTAAAAAAATGTAAAAGATAGGTACATATAACATGATTGATGATTTTTTATAGGATTAGAGCTTACTTGACAATTATATATACTGTAGTCCGTAAGAAATTTAAATTGGACAGTAGGTAGTGTCCACCTTTTTATTCTACTAATTTTGGAGTTCTACTTTTAGGTTTGTAAGACCATCTCCGATACTATCCCCAAAACACCATTTTGCACAAAAAAATTGTACAAATCCTCTTCATCCTAGCACCATACTTTGCACCATTTTACACCAAAATGTTGAATATAATTTTGTCCGTTTTCACTGCACAAAAAAAATTTGTTAAAGGTATTTTTGTGTCCATTTTTATTATAATTTTTTTAATACAATTATTGTTGTTGTTGTTGTTGTTACTATTATTATATGCATTTGTAATAAACTAGTCAAAATTGAACGTATGTTGCACGTTATTTTTAAATATTTTATAAGTGCTGTGAAAATAACATTTGACCATTTGACCATATATTTACCCTTTAATCTAAATATGAGAGTTACACATGTATGTAAATAGTAAAATGCATGCTTGAATGCAAGCAATGGAATTAAAATTAAATGCATAAATGAAAATGAATTGACAATACGATACATGAATGTTAATTAATTTATAATTAATACCAAGAAATATATACGTGACAATGAATGTTAAATCAT
Source organism: Fraxinus excelsior (assembly GCA_019097785.1). Classification (NCBI taxonomy): domain Eukaryota; kingdom Viridiplantae; phylum Streptophyta; class Magnoliopsida; order Lamiales; family Oleaceae; genus Fraxinus; species Fraxinus excelsior. The sequence goes on along the minus strand of CM032626.1, from coordinate 25,375,137 downwards.
TTATACAAATTAATATAATTTAATTTTCAATTAATTGAAACTGAACGTTAATTAACAAACATGAACTTGAATAATGAATTGCATTTTTTAATATGAAATACTAATTAACATTAATTAAATGAATGTGAATGTCAATTAATTGAGAATGTAGAATCATGCATGAATGTAAATGTGAAATTCTAATGAATATTAATTAATTGAGAATTAATAATGGAGAATACATCATGGACTAGTATTTTGTAGTATTTATTACAATTTCTAAATTAAATACTTATTGAATGTGAAAGTCAATATTAATATTAATTAAATGAATTTGAATGTTAATTAATTGAGAATTAATTATAGGAACATGGACGTGAATGTAAAATTTTAATTAATATTAATTAAATGAATGTGAATTTAATTAATTGAGATTTAATAACATGAAATGCATGCATGAACAAGGATTTTGTAGCATTTGTTGGCCCCAAGAATTGTACCAATGACGTGGCCAACAGATGCTAAAGTCTCTCACGTCCACATAGGTTGAATCTCAATACACTTGGATTGATCATTAAGTTGAACAGGCAAATTCAAGGTGTGGGGGAGCTTGTAACGTGAGACTCTAATTAATAGGAGGGGTTAGCTTGGATAAGAACTGTGAAAGATATCGATGGTAGGAAGAGAAGATTCAAGAGTTTAAACTTGCGTTATCCTCGAATGGTGCTAAGTGTGAGTTTTTATACTTAGGTAAGATAAACTAGGTACATCCGATGATGAGGTACGTGGCCTTGTCGGATCAATTGGGCCTTATGGTGAACGTCAATCAGTCAATCAAGACATTAAAAGCTAGGATATTTTTGTATCTTAGTCCTAGTCCTTGCAAGTGGGGCATGATCGTTTAGGTTTGCGGGGCAGTGTTGGCAGTAAGTTGTATTGTCAATCATTTCGCCGCGAGATCTATTTAAGGATCTCATCATTTACCTCATCTAGACCAGCTCGCTCTAGGACATCTGCCCAAAGGGGATCGACTCGACCATGTTGTCGTGTAAAGTGTGGGGGCCTCCGTTCATTTTCCATGTGGCCATCTAAGAGGCAATTATTTATATGAGTAACAACAGTCCCCGAAGTCCAGGTATGATTATTTATGTAATGTGTGGACTTATAAGTCAGTAGAGAACTGGGGATTGGGTATCGAACCTCTTTCTCAGCCGAAGCTGTAACGAGGTCAAGTGACACGAGGCAAAGCCTTGGGAGTGGATGTCGAACCTCTCTCATGACCAAAGCCGTAATGAGGCCGGGTGACACAAGGCAAGGCCTTGGGAGTGGATGTTGAACCTATCTTATGACCGAAGTCATAATGAGGCCGAGAGATACAAAGCGAAACCTTAGGAGTAGATGTTGAGCCTCTCTCATGACTGAAGCCTCCCAGGTGGCATGCCTTAATGATTTGAAAGATGTTGATTCCTAATAAAACACAACTAGGTAGCATGACAGTTCCCAAGGTTCGAGCGTGCACATTTAATGCGCAATGATGATGATGTTTCGTTTCTGGCGAAGTTTATGCGAATCCAGGGTGCGTCTACGGGCACGGCTTCATCTGGGCCCCTAATTTGAATTTTTAGTAAGTGTACTTTAGTTTTAACTTGATTGATGAGATTACAGGTGGACGGCCCAAATTAGAATGAAGGAAGATCCATAGGTGGGGGCTCGTTCAGCATGTCTAGAGACTATGATTCCATACCCTACAAATTATTAAATTCCTTTCCAGTTTTAGAATTCTCAACAACAAAACCCCCTCTATTAGAAATTTCTAAAACATTTTGTATAGTTGATTGTATACCTGCTATGTACACAACAGACAAAAGAGGCGGTTATTCTATCTATTTTCATCATAGAATGATTATTCGATCTTTTTTCGTTTTTGTATCATAATTCAATCCAAATTTATCGAGTTACTCTAATCTGTAACTTCAATGAAATCGGAATAGGTCCGTATACTACTACATTAGTATGAAATCGAATCGGGTTCAAATATTTCGTATTGATTCAGGAACAGAAGGCCCATAATCTTTTTTTTTTAATCAATCTATTTTTATGTTATTTCGTACTGTACAATTCTTTTCTTTGTGGGATCATTTTCCCACGAGAGGTAATGAGAAGAATTAGAGAATGGATTGCTACCTATGCCTAGATCGCGGATAAATGGAAATTTTATTGATAAGACCTTTTCAATTGTAGCCAATATCTTATTACGAATAATTCCGACAACTTCAGGAGAAAAAGAGGCATTTACCTATTACAGAGATGGTGTGATTTGATTCTTTTTTTTTTTTATTTCTCTCAGTCTTACGAGAAAGACACGTGATTCAGGAAAATTTTGGAAATAAATCTACGCTTGTTGAAGGTGAAGTTTGGAAATCGAACAATTCCTTCTGTCGTGTATCCTCGATTAATGCAACCTCAGATGCTATGTTTCAATTTTGATTCTAGTATTGAGCGAAAGGTTACACCTAGAGGTTCTTTATTATGGGTCAATCCTACTCCACTAGTACCAATAGGCAGCATAGGGGAAGAAGCACTACACCTAGGAATCAACAACACGAAAACTTTGTTAGAAATTACCCCTTTCCTTATCGGGCTCGGGACTAAAAGAATGGTTGGGACAACAAACATCCATCTCGTTCGTACTTTGGATACCCGTATAACCATCGAAGGCTGTTGAAGTGACTAATTCCTGGAAATTAGGAGGCGTTGAAAACAAAGAAATTGTTGGAGTTCTCATTTCTATCTAGTCCCAACACGCTTGATGTTAAGAAAAGATCTCTTGCAGGAAGGTTGGCTAGAGATTTCTTGTAAAAACACTAGTCCTGCTCAGTTCATAATGAGAATATTTTCGTCTTTTTTGATTTCATGTATTATTCTCCTTATGCACATAAGGGAGGAGCCGTATGAGATGAAAATCTCACGTACGGTTCTGGAACGGAGATTCTTTTACTTGAATTACGACCGTAACGGATGTCAGCTCAATCCGAAGGAAATTATGCGGAAGCTTTACAGAATTATTATGAAGCTATGCGACTAGAAATTGATCCCTATGATCGAAGTTATATACTCTATAATATAGGTCTTATCCATACAAGTAATGGAGAACATATGAAAGCTTTGGAATTTTATTTTCGAGCACTAGAACGAAACCCATTCTTACCCCAAGCTTTTAATAATATGGCCGTGATCTGTCATTACGTGCGACTATCTCCACTATAGAAAGAAAAAAAAAGGAAAAAAAATCTGCTAGTAAATACGAAAAAAATAGGCTTTCTACATATGCATCGTCTAAAACAACGATTTTGCCCCACATGTCTTTCAAACCATTTTTCAACCTCGAGCCTTTAGTGGAGGGAATGACTGCAAGGGGTGGTACTGTATGAACCCTTGGGGTCCACACTCTCCTTTCATTTGGAGGACCCTAACCTCTATCAAGAATTGGAAGTCATCCTGGTTCTAGGTTAGGGATTGCCGGTAGACAATGGAAGGAGATGTAGTCCCCGAGATCACCGTACCGACCCAATACCAAGAGTATAGTGAGTTTAACTATCTTTGTGTGCCATATTTCTATTAGCTCCTTCGTTTTTTGCCTAATGTGTGCCTTGTGCAGCTGCAATTGACCGGTTCAAGCTTGAACCATCCGAGTGGGCCATTATCCTGGAGATATACGAGCTCTCTTATGAGAAGATGTACTTCAAAAACGTCATCAGTAAGCAAAACCTCTTTGTCATACACCAATTGATGGTAACCAGGGTAAGGCAGTATAGATCATCTTTTTGCTTGCTGGCTATTTTCCCTTTCAATCTTCCTAAATGTTCCTTTTGATGACAGGACAACATGATAAGAAGGAGTACGCGAAGTCCAATCTACTCCAGCTAAAGAGCTTAGGAGAGGCCAAGAAGAAAAAGCCATTAAACTCCAGTTCCTTATCTTACAAGAACCAGTGGGACGAGCTGGCCCACCTATCGAAAATAAACCCACCTCTCCTTTCAGAAAAGAAAGGAGAAAATGATAAGGACAAGGAGGTCGAGGCTTCGCCGGAGAGGCCCCCCAAGAGGAAGTTGGTATTATCAAAAAACACTGAGCCTCATCTTCTCCCTAAGTGCCAAATAACCATTGGGGAATCTCTATGGTGACCCATTATAGTGGAGCCCATATCCTCAGTGATAATCATATATGAAGAGGAGATAGAAGAGGATGTTGGTTTAGTTAAGCGGAGGCAAGGAAAGGATATCAGAAGTGTCCATTCAAAAAGGAAAGCTCATAATTTCCTTGGAGGAATGTTGGATGAAGTTTCCTCCACTATGATGGATATGCTTTTAGCTGAGGTTCAGGGGACTACAAGGATTCATCACAAATACTGGACTGAAAAGTATTCCTCGTAGGCTAAAACTTGTAACGAGGTTGATATGGTGGAGGCAGATGTAGGACCTCATTAACGATTATCTCGCCAAGGCGAATGAGGTCGAGGTAGAGCTAGCCATGGTTAGGGTCGGGGTATCTTTGGCCAATGAAGCAGTCGAGGCCTCCAAGGTAAAACAAGCTGAATGGGGTCGATGATGGAGGCGCTTCTGAGGGAAAATAATGAACTAAAGAAGGAAACCCATCTTTGTAAAGCTGAGGTAAATGCCTTGATGAAACGTGTGGAGAACTCTGATAATTCGCAATGGATTGCTTCGTCTGCCTTTGAGGCTGCCAACAAAGAAAAAGGGAAACTAAAGACTCACGTGATAAGCTGACTACTGAGACTGCTCGCTTGGGTGATCGGTTGAAGAGGGCCGAAGCGACAGTGGTGAATGAATATGTGGCCACTTTCATGAGACAACTGAGTATGATGGGCTCGGTATATATTGGCGAGGGGTGGCCTATAATGAAGTGTTCGCCAGGCTTGTCGGACTTCATCCTCAATTGTACTTGGCTATTATAAAAGGAAAATTCTTTCATGCTGAGCCTTCCACCCCTGCTAATGAGGTCGAGGATTCAGTGGAGGAGCTTGACGTTCCAAAAGAAGAAGCTCAGCAGGGTGACGCCATTTCTTATGATAGGTCTCACTCTTTGTAATCTAAAAGTGATAGTTCTCTTCCCTCCCCATTTGTATTTGAATTTTGATTGTGTGAATGGATTCGTTGTTATTCATATTTTTGTAGACATCTACGATGCATGGGCTCGCCATATTTTTGGCATACTTAACAGTTTAGGGGCTCGTCATAAATGCACTTATTAAGCAACCATACTCTTCACCAGTAAATAGTTTATGTACTTGCTATAAGAGTACCTCGGTAACAACTACAACGTATGAGCTTGTCATCTTTAATCCGTCTTTAAATAAGCATTTTTACTCACCATAATCAATCAGATTAACTTTATGGTCTCGCCATAATTTTAAATAAGCGCCATTAACCACCTCATAGTTTTTCCATGACTAATCTTTAATAAGTAATAGAAGCACGCGAGCTTGTCAATTTTATGGGCTCGTCATAATTAATATTTCACTATGGGCTCGCCATAATTAATTTTTAATAAAGAAAAATGGGGATGTATGAGCTCGTCATCTTTTTATTGACTTGCCACAATTTTAATAGATTTTTAACCTCCTCATGGGTTCGCCACAACTGCACTTTTGTCAAGCAATCATAACATATGAGCTTGTCATTTCTTAAATAGTGAATTCATAATATGGGCTCGACATAATTGCACTTTTATCAGACAACCATGACATAGGAGCTTGTCATTTCTTAAATAGTGAATTCATAATATGGGCTCGCCATAATTGCACTTTTATCATACAACCATAACATATGAACTTGTCATACTCGACCTATGAGCTTGTTATAGTTAAAAACAAAAGGCACGTGCATTAATCACAAAGGATACATGTGGTGAGTATGACATTACTAGTAATACATTTTCAAATGTTCAACATTCAAGGGGTGGGGTTGCACATTTCCATCCAAATTCTCAATCAAAAAGGTCACTGGTCTAACGTCGCCCGATATACGGTAAGGGCCTTCCCAATTTGGACCTAAGGTGCCTATACCAGGCTCTTTAGAGGATAGGAAAACCCTCCTAAACACCAGATCGCCTCTTCTGAATGATTTTTTCTTGACCATGTCATTGTACCTCATTATCTTTCTTTGATAGGAGGCCAGTTTCATTTGGGAAGTATCTCATTTCTTTAAGGAAATCGATCTCGCATCGCCTTATCTCATCATTGGACATTTCATTAAGTTGCAAGCGGCGGGGCGAAGGAAGTCCTACCTCGACTGGGCTCATGGCTTCAATCCCATATGCCATGTAGAAGGGGATTGCCCACAACACATAGGGGAGCTCATCTACCTATGCATCTTTAGATGCATCAAGCTTTTTCTTCAGGAGATGCTTTATAGTTTTGTTGACTGCCACGATCTAGCCATTTGACTGGAGGTGGTTAGGGAATAAGAAGTGTTTTTTTATGCCTGATTCATCACAAAGGTCTCTGAGCTTTTTGTTGTCGAACTGCTGCCTATTGTTTGTAACTATTGAGTGGGAAATTCTGAACTGACATATGATGTTCTTCCATATGAATTTAGAATTATGTGCTTCAGTGATTTTAGCCAGCAATTCAGCCTCGACCCCCTTAGTAAAGTAATTAATAGCGACAATCGCCTAGATTGCACTTCCATTTCCTTTTGGTATAGGGCCTATCAGGTTGACTCTCCACTTAGTGAACGACCATGGATTGGATACTACGATCAGCTCTTAGGATGGTTGCCTTTGAATGAAAGAGATGTGTTGACACTTGTCGCATCGCTTCACGAATTGTATAGCATCTTTCTTTAAAGTTGGCCAATAATATCCTTGCCTCAGCACTTTGGTGGCCAGCGTCGGGCCTTCTATGTGGTTGTCACAAATTCGTTCGTTGATTTCTCATAAGACATAGTCAGCCTCATCTTCCCCAATGCACCGTATGAAAGGGGATGAAAATCATCTTTCTTAAAGTACTTCATCTTGGAGTACATAGTGGGTGACCCTACGTCTGAGCTTACAGACCTCTTCCTTGTTCTCTAACAAGAAATGATCCTTGAGGTAAGCTATGATGTGTTGCATCCATTGTGGGATTTCTTCGACCCACGTTACCTCTTCCATCTTGGCTGTGGAGGGAGGTATTCTACTGGTACAATTGTAAGCAATTTCGAGTCTTTGCTGCTAGCTAATCTCGACAAGGCGTCTGCATGCAAGTTCTCCACCATCAGGATTTGATTTAGCTCATATTTTTAAAGTATGGGATCAATTCCATAACCTTTTTCAGGTATGCTGCCTGCTTTTATCCTTAGCTACAAAACTGTCGCTGACCTGGCTTACAACTAGCTAGGAGTCACTCCGAACTGCCAAGCTTTTGACTTGCATTTCTTTGACTAACATGAGACCTGCTAGAAGAGCATTATATTCAGCTACGTCGTTGGAGGTTTCAAAACTGAACCTCACTGTACAATTAAACTTGTGGCCCTCTGGGCTTTCTAGTAGTATGCCAGCTTCTGATCCAATTTCTCAAGTGGACCCGTCTACAAACAATTTCTAAGCTGGGGCGTCTACCAGATCTATTGTCACATTGATATCCATTGCTTCTGTGAATTTAACTACGAAATCTGCCACTGCCTGTCCCTTTATTAAGGTCCTTGGCTAGTACAAGATATCAAATTCGCTTAGTTCCACAGCCCACTTCATCTATCTTCCTGATGCATCTGGCTTTTGGAGGACTTGTTTGAGGGGGAGGCTCGTTAGAACACATATACTATAGGCCTAAAAGTAGGGCCTTAGCTTTTTTGAAGCAATCATAAGGGACAACACGAGCTTCTCCATGTTAGTGTAATGTGTTTCGGTTGGTAGGAGGGCCTTGCTTACATGGTAGACAGGTAGTTGAGTGCTATCCTCTTTCCGTACAAGCACTGAACTTATGGCATCAGCACTTATGGTCAGATATAATAGCAATGTTTCTCCTTCATTGGGCTTTAAAATGAGGGGGATAGCCCCAAGTACTTCTTTGGCCTTTGGAACGCTTTCTCGCATTCTTCGTTCCATTGGAACTTGCCCCCCTCCCTCTAGACTTTAAGGAAAGAGATTCATCTATCCATAGCTTTGGAGATGAACCGATCTAGTGCTGCGAGATGCCCTGTCAAGCATTGCACTTTCTTTGGTTTACTGGGAGATTTCATACCCAGCAAGACCTTAATTTCTTAGGATTTGCCTCAATGCCTCACTGGTAAACATGTATCCTAAGAATTTTCCAGAAGCGATGCCAAAGGCGCATTTCAACGGGTTTAGCTTCAAACGGTATTCCCTCTGAAACTTGAAGGTGTCTCGCAAGTTTTCAATGTGGTCTACCGACCTAAGGCTTACGAGCATGTCATCGACGTATATCTTCATGTTTTGCCTATAAGGTTGGAAAATATTTTATTGACCAACCGTTGGTAGGTTACGCCAGAGTTTTTCAAACCAAATGGCATGACTTTGTAGTAGTAAAGGCCTCAATCGGTGATGAACGAAGTGTTTTCCTCGTCTGCTGGGTGCATGGAGATCTAGTTGTATCCTAAGTATGCATCCATGAAACTCAAGAGCTCGTGGCCTATAGTGGAATCAACTAGCTAATCGATCCTTGAAAGTAGGAAATTTTCCTTTGGGCAAACTTGTTGAGGTTGGAGAAGACTATGCAAACCCTCCATTTGCCACTGGCTTTCTTCACCAGGATGGGGTTGGATATCCAATTTGGATACACTGCCTCTATGAATCCATTCGATATGAGTTTCTTCAACTCCTTCTTTAATGCTACATACCGTTCTGGGTTCAGGGCTCTCATTTTCTGCCTATGAGAGGTGAATTTTGGGTCCAAATTAAGTCAATGGCAACTGACTTTAGGATCAATGCCTACCATATTTACGTGCTTCCACGCAAATATATTAAAGTTGTCAAGTACGACTTAAGCCTAGTTTTTTCTTCTGATTTGAGCTCATTTCCTATTTGTAATACTTTCGTGGGGTCATGCGAGTTTATAGGGAAATGATCTAGCTCTTTCACTGGGATTGCCTGCGAGTTCGGTCCTATAACCCTGGGATCTAAGTCTACTTCAATGACCCCTTCTTGAGGGACATCTAAGGGGTCATCCATCATGTTGACGTCTCCCATTTGTTCAGATGTAAGACATTCTTCAAGTGCATCAATCATTTCGGTATCCATCAGGACCATGTTTACGTTGCAGGGTTCGAATTTTCTGAAGGAGTTGAGGTAACACTCCATCGATTCCATCTGATCTCTCCACACTATGGCAATTCCTTCCTTGGTGAGAAAATTCATGCATAGATGATGTATGGAAGTTATAGCCTCGAGTTCTTTCAAAGCAGGTGGCCCTAATACTCTGTGGTAGGTAGATCGGTGGTCTATGATTAGGAATTCCATAAAATGATGAGCCTTAAATAGAGATCATTCCCACTACTAATTTGATCATTCCCTTAGGAATGATACTATCACCAATAAAGCTGTATAAAGGGACGATCATGGGGGAGAGCTCATGGTCCACCATCATCTTGTTGAATGTGGTTCCAAACAGGATATTAACTGAACTCCCATTGTCCACTAACACGTGCTTCAGTCCATTCCTGCCTACAACAACTCGCACCACCAATGGATCACAATAGGGGTAATGAACTCCCACGGTGTCTGTCGGGGAAAAAGTGATTGGTGGGGGTGCTCCCAAATCCGCAGTCGGTGATATTGATAAAGTAGCTCGCCATAGGAGGGTCCTTCGCTTCTCTCGCGTAATTCCTCAGGGCGTTCTTGGAATTTCCTCCTATGTATGGACCACCTATGATGGTATCAATTTCTCTTATGGGTATGTTGTTAATGATTGTCGAAGGCTCCCTCCTGGGCCTTTATCCCTTCACCCAGTTACTGTCTTCCTTATGCTCCCACCAAGGTGATTCGTTTATGTGGTGCCACATGCCAAGTTATGCCTGGGGTCTCTCTCTTGTTATGGTTGGGACGTACCTTTTTGTGTTTAACGGGCATTTTCACCCTCAACATGGGGGCTGGTGGGCTCCTCGTGATATGGCCTGGATAGGTAATTCTCAGTATTGTGGCTGTTAGTTTGGTGGTACATGCAGTATTGCCGATCTTGAGGTTTCCTGTTTCTGCCTTTGGATAAGTTCGGCTGCCTTTGAGCATCTGGTCCAACTTTCTTATAAGCCAAAGGGGGTACTGTGTTTAGCGTGGCCGTAGCCAACGCTTGGCCTGAGGTGGGAGCTATTGTGTGTCCTGCTCGGGTCCACTACTGGTCTACCAAGTGGGATATGGGGCCTCTTCGTTGTCTTTGATGTAGTGGGAGTCCTAGTGAGGTTCTATTGCGATGGTCAATTAGCTCCGCATTGACTGTCTCACTTCTCATCATTTCCACCAAAGCATCATAGGAAGTGGGGTACCTATTCCGCACGTCCATCCAAAATAGGGCATTCATGCTGAGACCCCCCTTAAGGCAGAAAAGGCCGCCCTATCCGTAACTTGCTCACAATAGGTCATTTCGTCTGTGAAGCGAGCCAAGTAACTTTTTAGGGTTTCCCCTACTTGTTGCCTCATGTCCTGTACTTTGCTTGACAAGTACTGATTTAAGAAGACCTTTTTAAGGTCTGGCCAACTTCTGATGATGCCCCCTGGAATACAATTGAACTAGATTTCTACAGCCTATGTTAGCGTGAGATGAAAAGCTTTGCATTTTAACGCTGGCGAGGCTCCTCGAAGAGACATATAGGTCTTATAATTATTGAGGCGCTTTGCTGGGTCACCTTTTCCTTCGTATTTGGGTATCTTTGGTGGCACAAAGTGACTTGGAACTGGGACGTTTCTCAATTGGGAGAAGGGCAAGCTTTCATCATCATCCAACTAAATGATCTGTAGGGGCCATCAGAATCATTTTTCTCTGCATGAGAACGAGGGGTTTGTGATGTTCTTGCTTGATTTATCGTGTTTGCATCGTTTCTCCTCTCTCGTCTATTTATAGGTGGAGGTGGTATTCTTTGAAGCTCATATCCTTGGTTTTGTTCCTGCCCCTTTTGAGCAGGAGGGTTGATAGGACCTATTTCTAGGTGTAGAAGGTCCAATTCAATCAAAGACGCTGTTTGACCTTCAAGGTTCATGCTTTTCGGTATATTCAGGGGAAAAATCTCCCTCTAATGGTACGTTATCGCCAGGTTGGCTCATAGCATAGTTGGTGGAAGTATATACTTCCACCTCCCTTTTCGTTGAGTTGTTGTTTACGCCATGCATTTGGGGGTATGCTATTATGTCATTCTCCTAACCCTCTTATGGAAACGTCCCATGTCGAGGCACTGTAATCCAGCCTACTGGTGCATTTGCATGAGTAGCTGCTGCATGGCAGCATTTTGCTGGGCCATGTTTTTCATATTTGTGGCCATTTCCCCTACTTTCCTTGCTAGGCGAGCTGTAGTACCGCCTCGCCTGTGTTGGTAGTGGGGGCGATGATATTTACATTCATGAGGATGACCTCTTCTTCAGAGGCATCTTGCTGCCTGTTTCCGCTATGAGTTCCTTGGTGACTGGAACTCATTGCAAATATTATTTGGCTAGAGGAGTTTTTAAGATGCTCCTTCGTGAAGGTTCTTTCTTCAAGAACCGAACCTTTCTTCAAGGCTCTTTTTCGGATGGTTTTTACCATAAGGATGTTCATGGTTATGGTATCAAAGTTTTTCCCAAACGGTGTCAATTTGTTGACCCCAAAATTGTACCAATGATGTGGTCAATAGATGCCAAAGCCTCTCACGTCCACGTAAGTTGAATCATAATGGACCGATCGTTAAGTTGAATGGGTAAACCAACAAGAAGGACAATTCAAGGTGTGGGGGAGCTTGTAACGTGAGACTCTAATTAATGAAGAAGGGGTTGGCTTGTATAAGAAATGTGAAAGATATCGATGGTAGGAAGAGAGGATTCAAGAGTTTAAATTTGCATTACCCTCGAATGGTGTTAAGTGTGAGTTTTTATACTTAGGTAAGACAAACTAGGTCCGTCTGATGATAAGGCACATGGCCTTGTCGGATCAATTGGGCCTTATGGTGAACGTCAATCAGTCAATCAAGGCATTAAAAGTTAGGATCTTTTCATATCTTAGTCCTAGTCCTTGCAAGTGGGACATGGCCGTTTAGGTATGCAGGGACGGAGTTGACAGTGAGTTGTCTTGTCAATTATTTCACCATGAGATCTATTTAAGGATCTTACAATTTGTCTCATCTAGACCAGCTCGCTCTGGGGCATCTACCCAAAGGGGATCGGCTCGACTCCTTTCCAAGGAAAAGGGTTTTTTCCACACTTAAAACAGGGTCACCCATGTTGTTGTGTAAAGCATGGGGCCCTCGTTCATTTGCCACGTGGCCCCATCAGATGCGATTATTTATATGAATAATAGTATTTATTATAATTTGTAAATTAAATACATATTGAAAACGAAAAGTAATGTATTATTGAAATAATCGAATTGTAGTAGGCCTATAATCGTTTAAAATTTATTCTCACGTGATATGATATTTAATATATCATAGACTTTAATAATGTAATTAATAATAGTTAAGGAATTAATTAAAATAAGAACACTCAAAAGTTTAAAAATGTAACAAACGCGATTATTTAAAATTAACACGAAATATATCACAACAATCACATACATACATCACTCTAGAATTATTTAAAGAGTACGATACATAAAACAAATGAATAATTTAATAATTTAGTTGTAAAATAAATAAATAAATTTTCAAATAAATAAATTGTTAAGAATCAAAAAAGTGAAGAAATGATTAAACATCAACACATTTGTGTAAGTTTTGATGGAATGAGTTGAAGATAATTTTCAACTTGGTGCAAGATTTGATACAAAATGATGCAAAACTTGCATGAAATTTTACTGTAGGGTTAGAGATGGCCTAAGTTTCAATGATTGAATTGAAATTAAATTGTCTATGAAATTATTCAATGTTTTTTCCAACTCAAGGCAATACTCATGTTTGGTTTGGATTAAAATATAAATTTTTATTTAAATCAAAATTAATTGTTAATTTTAAACACATATTTCATAAGATTCATAACTTTTCTACCACACATATTTCATTAATAAGTATTAAAATCTATTAAAAATATGATTTTTAGATATACCAAACATGGGTAGTATAAAATCCAATAGAAATTTTGAAATTGTTTGGATTAGGGTGATAGAGGACGAAACATCAATATAGAATGTACATTATTAGACAATATTATTAAGAGCCCGTTTGGTAGAAATTAAAATCGGATTAAAATTAAAAAATTAGTCGTTATTGTTGACTTTTATTAGACGAGTGGGACCCAATAAAGGCTATATATTCAATTTTAATTGGATTTTAATCGGTACCAAACATGGTCTAATAATATTTTCGTATTTCCATTTAGGTTTAGACCCAACCCTAATTTGGACAACTCAAAACTTTTCAAACTCGCACTTTTAAACTCAATATTTCCACCGCACGTTTGAAACTATATATTTATTAGATGATCATATTTTTTATTTCCATCCTTGCATGTAATAATGTAGCATAGGGATAAATTATATTTGAATTAATCTTTATGTACATAATATTCCACCAAATAGTTTACATAGTGGCTGAGTGGCTGCCCTCTATTGGGAGGACGCATGTGGGCCCAGGCGCCCCAATAGGGGGCCGCCACTCGGTCATTATGTAAACCATTTGGTAGAATATTATGTACTTCTAGCATAATTCATTATATTTTAATCATTGAAAAGAAACTTACTATGCCGATTAAGAACATCTTCAAAATGCTCTTGAAATAAAGATGCTCTCAATTTTGGAGAATCAATACTTCAAATAAGTGAAAGAGACTCTATCTTAAATTTTTCAAAGTATCTTCAAGGGATTTTATATTTTCAAAGAACATATTTAGCAATTTAGAGAGAATTTATAAATTTAGAAAGTAAAAAATTTTAATTACTCGAACATGTTCTTTATGTTTATCTTTAATACTTGATTTTACTACTCCCAAAAAATATTTTATTATTTTTCCTATTGTTTATTTTCACTAACTTCCTTACAAATTATTATATTATTTTTCCTAATGAAAATTAAAGGGTGATTGGTGCATTACTCCCCACCTTTGAGGCTTATTGTGCAAAATGCCCTTCTCACCTTTAGACCTATTATGCAAAACATCAATGTATGAAACTTGGAGGGTGTTTTACCTACATGCCGTCAACTACCATCAGTTTTGTCATTAATTCCAAATAAATAGGGCTAAAATGAAAAGAAAAATTAAAAAGGGCAAAATCATATTTCCTTCTTCTCTTCTTTAATAAAAGCCTCTTTTTATATAGCACTAGGCCTTTCAGATGAAAGTCCCTTCAATTAACCCAACCTCTGTTTTAAAATCACAGCCGTTTGCTGCCTTTTATTTTTACCCATACACGTCATTTTGTTAATTGACCATGTAACCCAACATTGTAGAAGTAGCGTTATTCAATAATATTTGTTTGGAAAGGACTAAAAAGGTGCTTTCACCTTTCCTTCTCCCAAAAAACACCAAGTGTGAGTGGGTGTGTGCATTACACCTTCTAAGATACATTGTAGTTGGGTCATCTCATCTATGAAATATGTAGTAGGTAAATCTTACTCAATTTTCTATTATCACTAGTAAGACGCACGTGCAATGCACGTGTCATACTATAGTTGGCTATGTGATAGCGTAAATATAAAAAAAAATTATTTGTCTTAACTATCAGTTACATTAAACTTAAACACTTGAAATTATGATAGGTGATAAAAATAATATTAAGAGATTTGATTTAAAACTTATTTTCTAGACTTTGCGTTTTAATGTCTCTCTATTCTTTTTTTTTAAAAAAAAGACAGGGCATAGATGATTAGGTGTTGATGCCCTGTTAAAGAGATAATGAAGTTCAATCTAACACTCCTTTTTTTACTTATTGAGGTATGGTATTATGTCTCATTCATCTAGTACTCATAGAATCTCCAATTACATATATCAGTTGCAAGAATCTCCTATTATGCATAAGACTTGGATCTTAAGCATTAAATGACCAAGAACAAATGTGGGATAGATGGAGAGACTAGAAAAGGGACCAAGAAAAACATATCAGATAGTAAGTGAATGCAAGTGGATTTGGTAGAAGATCAATGTTATAAAGGTTTAAGTGCTTCAACTATACGATTTGAATCTCTTAGCTCTAAAGTGGTTAAGTTAAAGGATATTGCACTTGAATATATTCATCTTAATGTTGTTTACGTGTCAACATTATATATATATTGTATCTTCTCTTGTGTTAAAAGCTTTTATAGTATTGTGGTAACTTTATAGTTACACTTGTAGCCTAATGCAGTCATCTTAATAGTGGTACTTGAGTTTTAATAGGGTTTAAATTTCATATAAAATTTTCATCATGTAAATGAAAATCATTGTATTTATGTAAAAGTTTGATGGTATGTTGTAATTCTAATTTGATGTTAATGACACTATATTGGCTAAGCATAAGAATGAGTGTATTGAGACCATTTTGAAATAGTTGTCCTTAGTTTTTTAGACGAAGGACATGAGTTTAGTAAATTATATATTTTGTGTTAAAAAAAAGATTATTCTAGTTTTGTTTCTTTATCCCAAGAGTTATATACCATAAAAATTCTAGAATATTTTTTTAATTGTGGAATTTGCTACATTGTTGATATTTCTATGTCGAAAGTTGACAATATGAGTCTTCATGTATGTCCAAGGACTCCATAAGTACATAAAGAAATATCCAGTGAATCATATCTAGTACGATTAGAAGTTAAAAGTATGTTATAATGTATAATTGCCCTAATATTTGTCATGTCATGGATCTAGTCAAAAGGTATCGATGTTGTCCTTAGAAAGAATATTGTGATACATGGAAAGTATTGCTGTCAGTTATTCTATTTGTTGTAGAATGATTAACTTGTGGTTGAAATATATATACAAATATTGATTAATGATGAGATTTAGTCGAGCACAAATAGTTATTAGACTTGTGTAATCTTACCACATAGAGTAGCAAGAAGCATATCTTGTAGTATATAACTTGACAGCTGAAGAGATTGTTTGGTATAAATATATTGGGCATCTAATGATATTAGTTGTGAATATGAGATCCATGATAGTTGTGCAATTATCTCGTGTGTTGAAGATTTCAAATATCATGATGGAACCAAACACTTGATAGTGTTTTTGTGAGAGACATTGGCAAAGTAAGTGTCTTTGCAATATATCTACGTAAATGATGGTCTGTAATCATCATACTCTAAGATGTTTAGAGATATACTTGTCGGTAATGTCGAATCTCTAAAATTACGTAGAATAAGATACTTAGTGTATAAAAAAAACTTTTGATTGATTTTTTATGTGTCCATAGATGTACAATTTTGAGTTCATGTGTAATCTATTCTTGAGATTACGAGATAATATTTTGCACTCACATATAAAGTATGTCAAATAGGTTGAGATTGGTTCACTCACACGAACAATCGCATCATATACTTTGGAGTGCTCTGAGATGAGACAAAGTGATCAGGTTGTGCACATGATCAGTTCGCCTTGATAAGATATCAAGATGAGATTACAATAAATAATCAAAATGGATTTTGTTATCCATTAAATATGTTTAGTATCCAGATCGAGTTCTCGATTTGAGATTGTCTGGAGGAATAAATATAAGGAGAACTCAAGTTAAGTATCGGGAAATACCTAAACTAGGATCTGTACGGGGTTATTTGTCTATAAAGAATATGACATACGCCCTAAGAATGGGAGAAAACATTGTAGCGCGTGTTTCATACCACGTGTGCTTTTACGACCAATAATGGGTAAATGAGTGAATTGATCCCTGCTTTCTCATTGTGTGAGACCTTGAGGTTTAACCTCATATATACCCTTATGACTTTTGACTGTTTCTTGAGATTTTATTTCAGTGTTGCTACTTTAGCATGTTGCCAATAATTATGATTGATTCGGTTTGATGGGACATGTCTAGAAAAGCAGCTGATTTAACATTGAAGGATTTAAGTAGGAAATGAAAACTGCTTTGACCAACATTTTTATTTGTAGTCGCTGATCAGATAATTGTGTTTAACCATTTAGGATATAGAACATAATTGTGAACACATGATATGATGTGGGGTTCAGGTATGTTCCATAAATATTCAAGGGATCGAAAATACTTGAATTAATGTTGAAAAATGAGTTTGGGGTATAAGGAGATGTAATGTTCCTCTAGTAGAACTACTATATATCCCTAATAAGTTTATAGTACTGTAAGCTTTAATATTACTCGCTGGTCACACGATCTATTTATCGTATGAATTTTTGTGAGATAAATCTTGAGAAAGATCTAATGCGTGACATTCATTGTCCATTGTGGTTCGAATTAAACCCATTATGTGCGAGTAGGAGATGTTAGAAAAATACGGGTCGTAGGTCGGCCATATGAGATGACCCAACCCACAAGTTATTAAAAGGGTTTGAGGGAAATTGAACTTGAAATTCAAACATACAACTCTCAAACAACCCTTAACTCCATATAACCTCCAATGATTATGCATGGGAAAGAGAGGAAAAAAAAAGATGGCATGAAAAATAAAGGGAAAATTCATATGGAAATTAACACCAAAATTGGAAAGTCCTTAGAACCATATTTTGGACATAAAATTTCACAAAAATTGACACTTGGATTGTGGATAATAATCCAATTCCGTTGTGATTGGAATTGGGACCATTGGAGAACAAGAAAATGCAGATTGTTGGAGCTTGTGATTCAACCATCAAAAGATCTTGGAATTCATCATTTCAAGTAAGTTTATTGACCCGAAATTCATGTTGAAGAATGCTATGAATTCTTACAGTATATATAAAGAAAATTCCAAAAAATTTAGAGGAACCCAATAACATATTTATCAAATATAAATTTTATCCAGTAATACATATACTTCCCCAAAAACAGAAATAAAAAATAACAGAATTACCAAGTAACATAAAGAATTACTTGTCAAACAAATAAGTTACGTAAAATACATCATTTTCCAAACAACAAAAAATTTAAGAAAATATTCTTTTCATCTTTTACAACAAACGAAAAAAAAAAATTAATAATAATTGCACATATGGATATACAGAACGAAAAATCCATATATTGGAACCCAAAAAAATTGAACAATCGAAATAGATAAGATATCTAGATAATCACTCGATTTAAAAAAAAAGTCGGCTGGAGCTTTGATGGAGGAAAAGCAAAATTTATTGCCATCGATTTTCACAAATAGAAAGAAATATACCATTAATCTCTATAAATTAATACTCGACAAAGGAAAATCTATAAATTTTAGCAAATATTAAATAATCGATAAATATATAGAAAATCTTGTATTTAAATGAAAAATTATTTTATTGAAAAATATATGATACAAATTAAATTTGAGAAAAATGAATTTTAAAAAATGAGACTCAAACAAAGACTACATTTCGAATAAAGTGTAAGTGATTTGAGGAGACATAAATTTTAGAATTAATCCACTTGTACATCATGGATGACATTCTATGATGTATAAAAATCAAAGTCATTGATTGTTTTAAGTGTTTTTAAAATCAGTAGTAAAATTGTGTGTTATACCATGAAGTGTAAATAAAGCTGTCAACCATTATTTAAATATAGCAAAATTGTAGATTTTATTAGGGTTTGTATTATTATTGTGCATGTAAAATTACGTGTATATATTAAAGAGTTGTCAAATCATTTTTAAAATTATACAATATTGTAATTTTAAAAAGGTCACAATGATAATTTCATCAAATTTTTGATATATTGTCATTTATGTAAATGGTTTCAAAATTGGACAAATTTCAAAAAGGGAGGGTATATTGCCCTACATTTTTTTATGTTTTATTTTTTGCTCATTATACCACATTGTAGATATATCCTAATTTAAGCATATTTTTGATAAACACGCTACGAGTATTTTATGAATATAAATCCTACTAAAGTTAAGAAAGAAAGATATAGCATACAACATTCATGCCCTCTTTCATTTCTTTTGTCCCACCACTCTCTTTCACACCTTGTGTCTTGGTGGTGGACTGATTGCTATATTGAGGGTGGCAGTCAATTGTTTCTACTCACACCACTACGTTGACCAAATGCGTTTTCATCCAAATTCCAAGCATCCTTTGAATCTGCAATTGAAAAGATTACATATGACACAATTGCCTACCCGTCATCTCTTTCTCATAAAGTAGCAATCAAAGGTGATGATACGCTAGAGGATATTAGAGTAGAGCAAACTTCAATTGACGTTTTCAATTTTGAAATGACTAAAATAGGGTACAACACTGAGTCTGAGTATGCTTGTCGTGAAACCATCCTAGAAAGTGTAATCACCAAGTACATGCATATTGGTTTACTTGCTGCTGTAGAAGAAAGCAAAAGCGTCGTCGACCGAAAAGCTATACGTAGTCACATGTTGAGAAAAAAAGAAAGAAAAAAATATGTTTATGTTTGTGGTAGAATCATAATTTATTTGATTAAAAAGTATATTAAAACCCTAATTATATAATTTTTACATAAGGCTATTTAAGTAAATAAGAAAAATAATTAAAATTGTGGTACATTTAATAAAATTTGTAGTGATAATATAACTATCCTTTCAAAAATCCACGCAGTTGTACAATTTTGAATTCCCTCTTATTATGGGTATATAATTTGAAAAGACTCAAAAATATTAAATTATTTGAAGTATAAAATGTAAGTGTTCTCAAACCCAATCGATTTAGGTTGTAAACACTTTAATATGTTTAATGCATTTTTTCTGGCTAGATCTATTATTTATTTAAATTACTTTTCTAATGAATTATATTAAACAATAGAGTTCATAGATTTAAGTCTTTGTAATTTGTTAATTATAAGGAGTTGTGATTGTGAGATACAAATTACAATATAACTGAATCTTAAATTATCCATGGTCGTAAATAATAATAAGATACGGATATCGTTATTACGGATAGACCATCACATGTGACATTTCTTACTTGAGAAGTAATTAGCTGATCTCACAAGTTAAAGTGTTGTGACATTTGAATGAACACGTGAATGTTTTGTTATAGAACAAAACATTGGAGACCCCGCTGGAGAGATTTCATGTGGATAATTATCTGAGTGTCAGTGACTAATCTCTCATGTTCGGTAGTGGAATTTGTCATTTGACTTAAGATTATAATAGTGCTTTATATGAGGACAGTCATACTTTGGTGATATTGGATGTTGCTCTGTCAATGGTCGCTAATACGACATCGTTTCGGTATGTCAAAAATCATATGAAGCTTGTGAATGATCAATAAATGATTCGTCACTCTTAGATAGTAAGAGATTATAATCTACATTTTATCTAGTTAAGTTGATAATGAAATTCTTAGCCAATGTAAATTCATAAGTCGAAAATGAGTTTTCGACTTATATTGACTTAACAATGGGATAAAAGATATAATGGATAATTGAGATTGACACATTTCCATATCTTGTAATTGATCGGATCATATTGACGAAAGAATTATAGTTTCACGGTAAACGAACAAGTTTGATTTTGTCATACCATGTGACATTTTCCGTCACATGTATTGTCCTACCACATTGCTAGATGTCATCTGAGACGACGGGTGTGAATTGATGATAAATTAAAAGTGGTATTTTAATTTATCAATTTTGATTAGATCAAAATAATAATTCACGTCATTAAGTATCGTGATTGTGAACTTTATGGGTCACACATAAAGAGAACCAAAAGAATGAGATTTACCAATTAATTAATTGATTGTGTTGCTTATTAATATATTTGAATTAATTAATTGGATCAATTAATTAATGGACTAGATTTAATTAATTTGATTAATTAAATGTTGGATCGGATTAAGCCCCTGTTTGGCACACATTAAAATTTTCATTTTCATTCTTCTACTCATTTTCAACCACACATTCTTCAATAAAATAATATTTTACATCACATTAATAACTTTTCCTTCTTTCTCAACCACACATTCTTCATCAATCTACTATTCCAGAATACATTCTTCCAAAATAATGTGGCTCAAACACATCCTAAATTTAAGAGACTGTACAAATATAATTTATTATTCTTGCTAGCACAAGAAAAAAAAACTTTAGTCGTCATTTTTGCTCTCTGTGTGGATCACCATTGGAGGCTGAACAATTGGATAACTTGAATTGCAGATCGCGATCATTCATTCGAGTTTAAGGAAAGCAAATGAGCTTGTGGAATTCATCAAAAATATAATTTTTATCACAATTTTTATCTAAACACAAAGCAGATCTTTGTATGAAAATCAAAATTGTTTTATTTTTCGCTGTTCATGATTAAGAAAATTCCAAACATAAGCACCTTTATTCATTACCATATCATTATATAAATAATAATATCATATATCACTAAATGGATCATGATCATCATTTATAAGTTTCTTAATTTACTGTTCAGTATAATACTATAAACTAAATTTTTCGTCTTCTATTTCAAATTGGATCGGACAGAAAATTTGCAAGTTGCCAAGTTGTATGCAGGAATCGTAGACTAAAATGAATTCGTGCTGGAAAGAAAGATGAATGGGTAAGGTGAAATACAATTTATTGATTTAATATTTGTTTTTTATTATGATGAACGTTGATGAACGTTAGATGGTTGAAAAATTAAACGTTTAATAAATTTTAATAAAAGTTGATTAAACTTCTATTTGATTTAGATAAAAATCAGATTTTTAATAGATTTTGATAAAAAAAAATTGATGTAATGTCTAATTAAAAAATTGTGAGTTCCATAAAATATGTAGTTAAAATTAAATATTGACTTAAATTTGAATTTTAATCGACTTTTTTTGTGAAATTAAAAAAAATTATAAAGTTGTGAATTTTATAAAATGTATAGATAAAATTAATCGTTAATTTTAGTTTTAATTTTTATCAAATTTTTTTGTTGACGTATGAACCCGCGCTGCTACCTGTGAGCCATGTGTAGTAGTTCTCAAACCACACATAAGAGATAAACAGTTGTGACGGGCTCGATCGAGGAAGTGTTGGCAGAGAATTCAAACTCGTGACTTTCGATCTTCGTATTCACTTATTTCACCAATTCGACCACCCTCAAAAGAGTGTAATTTTTTTTTTTAATCTATAACAAGCGGGCTATATGTATTTTATTGTGAATGCACCCGCTTGGGAAATTCCTAACGACGAGAAAGTTGAGTCATAGCTAAAGTCAATAAAAATAGCAGTTGACTTGGGCCAATTACAAGTGGCCACGAGGGAAATGATTCATTGCAAACGCGTAGGCGGCGTTAAAGGGTCTAAAATATCTAATTTAAAGTACCGAAAGTGCCCCTTTATTTTTTTTGAGAAACTGCAGTAAGATATTTGCCTTTGGGCTTTTAAATATTAATTAATTATTAAATAAAAAAATTAAATTGTGTGTGGGTGTGTGTGATACTCAAATCTAAAAGCAAGATTAATGATATTTTTAAGGCTAAATATTTTCACACCACATTTTGTTTACAAGTGCACTATATTTTAATTGCATGAAGCGTTATAACTTTTAGACATTATCACACTTGCGTCCTTAACTTTTTTCATTGTATTCTTTTTTTGAATCTTTCTTTAATCAGTACTCGTCATTGATAATGATTTCTATAAAAAAATTGTTAAAAGGGAATAAAAAGATTCATTTACCCCTTGTGTATTTAATAAAAAAACAAAAATTCAAAATTATGATTAAATACTTGTCCATCGTTTCAAAGAACAATAACAAATTTTTTTGGATAAAAATTGTCATTAAGGAAGATTTTCTAATTGATGAAAGATTAATGATTCGAATGCGATGAAAATAATTAAGAACATAAATATTAAATATAACAACAAATAAAGATTACATGCCAATAATACAATTAAAATGTGATGTATTTATAAAAATATGTGATATGGATATAATTACCCTATTTTTAAAATATCGAGGGTGCCTATGATATTATCAACAAAGGTAACAAATGTTTCATAATTTCTCTATTTCTTAATTCATTAATAAACTTTAAAAAATTTGTAGGATACAAGTACTAGAACTATTGAGCAACATTTTATGGGTGTGTTTGAATCACATTATTTTAGAAAAATGTATTATGAAATAATAGATTGATGGAAAATGTGTGTTTGAAAAGAAAGAAAAAATTATGAATGTAATGAGTGGAAGAATGAAAATGAAAATTTTAATGTGTACCAAACAGGGGTTATATCAACTAATCTGCTTGAATAGCTTATTTTCAAAACTTCAAAATTATAACTTAAAATTTGCTTTTGTAGTTTGATTTTATTTTATTTTTGTTAGAAACTATTTAATCATTTAACGGCATCTTGAAATATAAGATAGGGTCATCTAAAGGTTTTGTAACTGTTTGAATTTTATTTTTCCAAGAACCAGAAAAGGAGAACGCGTACGCGTGCAGACGCGGGCAAAATTGGAAATTCAACGGAATCCCCTATCGAAAATAATTACCTATTTATTAAGCAGGGGTTCCTCGCACATAAAAAGCACTCAGAAATTCGTCAAACGCAGAGAAATATAAAAATGTCAGGCTATCCCCCTCATCAACCACCCTCCGGCTACCCGTACGGTGCGCCACCTCCTTCTCAGTCATATTCCTCCGCCCCATATGGTGCGCCACCGCCAGGTCCACCACAGACGGGTCAATCGTCTGCATACTCGGTAGTCTCCACCCCTTACTCAGCCCCTTCAGCTCCCCCATACAACAACCCCTCCGACCCCCACAAGCCACCGAAAGATAATTCTTATTCTCAGCCCTCTGCCCCCTATGGTGCGCCTGCACCTCAATCTTACGGCGGGTACCCTCCGCCACCCTCTGCGCCGTACGGAAGCCCCTTTGCTGCTCTTGTCCCCTCGGCTTTCCCTCCCGGCACCGACCCCAACGTGATAGCGGGCTTCCAGATAGCTGACCAGGATGGCAGTGGGTTTATTGACGATAAGGAGCTCCAGAGGGCGCTTTCGTCGTACAATCAGAGCTTTAGCATGAGGACTGTCCATCTTCTCATGTACCTTTTCACCAACACCAACACCAGAAAGATCGGTATGCACGCTCTCTCTCTCTCTCCACATTTTTATGTTCCAACGGAAAATTCTGACCCGAACAAGTCTCCTCCATAGACCCTTCCAAAAGATTAACCGATGGTTACGAGGTTGAAAAACGCCTCATGAAATGATTAGAATTTGAAATCATAAAACCCTAATCTGTAAAGCTATAACGGAATTCTCGTGCTATATTGAAGATCGTGTTAAGTTATTTCTAAACATTTAAATCAACTAGTAGTTTTAGGGATGGGGACAATTATAATCTGTTCTGTATGAAATTGGGGGTACAAGCATGAACATACTATACGATAATGAAGCTGTGGCGGTTTTTTTTCCCCCTCTTGGTTGTTGGAATTTATCAATTTGTGCATGAAAAGTGGACTTGTGGTTGCGGACTTCAGCATTTGGGTTGAAGTGTTCGAGCACAGGGCCGACTTGAATTTCAGGAAATCCCTGCAGTGGCACGAGGTTTCTCGTATCTGCCAACCAAACATGTACTTGCACTTCTGGGTATTGAAAACAGCAGAATGTAGACTAAGCCCCTTGACACGATGTTTCAAAATAAACTCTTTCGAAACTCATTTTCAACTGCCTTTTCTTCAATAAATTAATATTTTCCATCACATCAATAACATTTTCTTACTTTAAAAGCATGTATTTCTCATCGTATCATTTTTTTTTTCTTTTTTAATAATCCTGGATGTTCGGGCCAGCTTACGCGACCTCGACTAATCGCACGGGACCATGAAGTTTACAGCCGTTTCTCATCTCAGTGGTTTTGAGGGGACTCGAACTGGTGGCCAAATATCGTATCATTATTTAAAATACATTCTTTCCGTATCCATCAAACACACCTTAAGTATTCAGAATATTGAAGTACTTCAAATAGAAACAGGATTTACGAGAGCCATCAAACATTATTTCTATAAAACAAAGAAACACAAGTACCAAAACGTGGAGAGTCAACAAATCTCTTTGTTGCCTCAACAGTGCATCTATTGTTC